>QEPC01011398.1:468734-565746 GCA_003113815.1 Sphenodon punctatus
GTCGGTAAAAGCTGCCGCGGCGGTATGCCACTACAGCCCTAGTGACTAGACCAGAAGAGCAGCACCCCAGAAGTGAGGTGAGGGTGTGGAGATTTGTTTAGTCCATTAGGTCGCGTTCAGGTACCAGTTGATGCCTGAATGCCACCATGGTATGATGGCCATAGGTCCGGGTTTCTCCCAGACTGCCTGGTTTTCCCGAAAGCTTATGCTGTCCAGGATGGGAGGGAAACCAGACCATGCAGGTATCCGGAATTTCCGCTTTCACTTTTTCTCCCACCGCCGGCAGGCCGCAGCTGCGCTCTCTGCACTCTCTGGGCGGAAGTTCAAAGAGCGCAGCCGGCTGGTGGACTTTTTTGGCACGCATGGCTGGTCCCGCATGCGCATTAGGTAGCCATGCAGTCATCAAGTCAATTGAGAACTAGAGGCAGCAGCAACTTGTGTTCCGCCCGAGTCTCCCGCCTTGTTCCTCCCGCCACTGCGTCACGGCGTGTGATGAGCCACCGGGAGGTGACCCGATTCCACCACTGCACAGACCCCAGGTCAGGGTGACCTGCCAAATTGCCTCAACTCCCCCTTGGGTAAAGGGGAGAGGAGCGGTGGCCCATTCCCAATATGGCGAGAGGGGCTAGGCAAGGACCATAGGAAGGTGAAATAGCACTGAGAGGGGAAAGGGGGATGGTATAGACAAGGGGGATGAGGGACCAGCTAAGGGGAGGGTGGCACAAACAAGGGGATGGGTGGCTAAGGGGAAGGTGACACCGACAAGGGGGAAGGTGTAGAGCTAAGGGTAAGGGGAGGTTGGCACAGGCAGCGGGTGAACAGATGTCACCCAATTATTTCAGCATTACAAGAGCACCTGGTACATTTTAACCTTTTCCTTGCTGGTTTCAAGTCTCTCACACACTCCTCCCTCCCAACCAATAGTATGCATTTGTTTAATGACCCGTTATGAGCAACATGAAAGGGCACCATGAGCAACATATTACAAGTTGAAAGCAATGGGTTGGGGACCACTGGTCCATAGCGTGAAACAGAACATGTGGGGGCAGAATCCTCCCCCTTGTCTGTGCCACCCTCCCCTTAGCCACCCACCCCCTTGCCCTCAGCTCTACCCCTCCAGTCTTTTCCTCCTAGGTGCCCTTTCTGGCTTATGGAACACTAGAGCACCATTCACCATTCCTCCCATCACACTGAGACAAGTCATCCCTTTCCTGCATCCCAAGGCATGTCTCAGAGCATTCATAGGTTCCAGCTCTATAAAACTGCCTGGCTGGAAATGTACCACTGCAGTGGCCATGGCCATGCAATGCATTTATATATGGGAATGTTAATGTTTGCTTGCTTGCTGTACTGTGGCAGCTGGCAAGAGGAGAACAGCAAGAATGGTAATACAAACTGTTGGAGAACCATTGGGGTTTGTGGTGTTCTTGGACTTGGCACATGATGTAAAAAATGTACTGTTTGTGGCTGGAATTTGGCTCCTGTGGCAAGTTTGGCAACCTATTTGCAGTGACCGTGCTTGGAAAAAATTACATATATATAATTACACACCTCACCTCGCTCTCCTTGTGGAAGGACTGTGCAGAAAGTAAGTAAAAGTCAGGCAGAAGAGAAGGCAGCAGACGACAACTGCATCCCCTCTTCCCCACTGAAACCCATCTTCCCTGTCCTCAACATGCACCAAAACAAAACCCTTTCCCTCCTATTTCTCCTCTGTCCTGTCCTTCTCTTCCCTTTCATCTCTTCTGATTCGGCTTGTGGCAGGACAGGGTTCTAACTCAGTCCTCCCAGTTCGCCAAGCCAGAAGGAAGGTTTGTCCCAAAGCCTACAGCTTCAGAAGACTACAGGTGCCCAAGGAGGGAACGAAAAATGAGGATTCGAGGGTTCAGGATAAAGGTAGGAGACGGCAATGTGATCTTTTTTTTTACACTGCTAGGGAGAAATGGGACCAGTGGGAGAGATACACTGGATAGGACCATAGTAAAAGGGCTCTCTATTACCAACTGGCAGGACTTCATATAGCAGCAAGGAGTTCACAGGGTTAACTAATGTAATCTCCCTCTAATGTTAACTCTGGGAACTCCTTGATGCTAGGTTAAGCCAGGCCACTGGCTGAACTATTGCATTGTCTCCGCCTACTGTTGACTTTGCCACGTCCACTTCTGGCCCCACCCATTGCACCACAAATTTGCATAAATTAGTATAAAATAACTCGTGTACATTTCATGCAAATGTGTGTCCTCTTTTCTGGTGATGCATCAGTGGCCATCCTACACCATGGACAAGTCAGGAAGCCCAGATCTGAATGGATGCCTAGCTGCAGCTCTACTCCCAAGGGGATGACAAATCACCACCCATCATCACACTTTGTGTTTTCCCAGCCAGGAATGAGTGGAAGAGGAGTCCCATGAACCTCTCCCAGGTCATAAAGCCATGTCACCACCACCCCATGATCAACTGTGTCAAAGGGCCGCTGAAAGATATAACAAAATCAACAGGGTACAATTTCCCTTGTCTATTTCCAAGAGGATATTGTCAATCAAGGTCTGAAACACAGACTCAGGGGGCATTCACACAGGCAGGATCACATCCTAAGAAGGTCGGGAGAGGGAATGTGCATGCAAATCATGCACGTCTGATCACGTGGATTTTGCAGCTTGGTCAATCGCCCTTGTAAACGTGCATAAAATCTCTAGTCATGCACCTCTATACATTCCCATGTGATCAAAGACATGCCTGATTTCCACACGTGTCCCCTCTCCTGACCTTCTATGGATGCATTCTTGAACATGTGAAAGCAGCTTCGGTGCCATGTCCAAGTTGAAATCCTGACTGACATTGATCCAAGAATCCAATAGCATCAGCCTGAAGCAGTGAGGCAACCACTCATTCAATAACCTTCCCTAAAAAGGGAAGATTAGAGATGGGGCAATAGCTGGCAGAGGAATCAATATCAAGATATGGTTTCTTGAGCAGGGGCAACAGTTTTGGGGCTGTCAGGCACCCTCCCCTCTGGAAGGGAGTCATTGACAGCGTCAGCCAGAAACAGCCCTATTGTCTCCAAGCTAACTTTCACCAGCCAGGACAGGATCCAGTTCACAGCTGGTTGACTGCACAACCTCAAGCATAAACTTTGCATAGGTGGGTGTGATGAGGACAGGCAGGCAGAGACAGGCAAAGATTTTCATAAAAGTCAACTGTTTGCTGATAATGTACCTCATTAAACTTCTGTAATGAGTGTGACAGGACAGCCAACCATAGCCCACATATATCCTTATGCTTCCTTTCCAGCAGTGACCTCTGGAGTACAAAGTTGAATGATCCAGGGTGCTAGATCTCCACTCTTGCAGGGGTCCAGTACTGTTATGCTGTGTTAGTTAGAAAAGATGTAGATTGGGAGTCATCTCCTTAAGAGATGGGAAGCCAACACCTGGCACCGACGCAGGGCATGGCAAGCGCTGGTGTTCCCAACTCTGGGAGGTGTGCTTCGTGAAGGCGGTCATGGACAGGCATGGTCCCCAGACTTCAGGCACATCACTCTTTGTGTGAGGCCGAAAGGCCATTGTACCCTTTACCCATGGCCCGGGAGCGAAGGAGAGATGTTGTCAGTTAGCAAATTGGGACTGGTACTAGAGGGTACATTCAGGCCAGTTCCCTGACTGTTATGTTGAACGCATTTGGCTTCTGTTGTACTGGATCCAAATTGCCCTGAGGTAACTGAAAGAATGCAGGCATTTAAACCTCAGCTGTGGTCCTTGTCTCATTGCGGATGCACTGACAAGGGCTAGGTGGTAGCCTTGCCATCCGGACAGCCTGATGGAAGCTAGGAACTGGCTGACCAGGGAAAGCATGCTGCAGCAGGTACTGTGCCTGGGGCCAGTATTGAGAGTGCACCAGAGACCCCAGTGGGGGTGAGATTTTTTTCCTGCAACTCTGGGATAGTGGAGGAGATTGTTCTGAAGGAATTCCCAAAGTGTTGTAATTTGTATCATGAAGTGGATAACAAACTGCAGCCCCGTTTACTCCATACCATGTCTTGTGTCTTCATTCTAGTCTACCAGCTGCAGACAAACATCAACATATATGCAATTTTATTACTATCTACAGCAGGGGTAAGGAACCTTTGCCCTCCTAGGGGCCACTAGGAAAGCTTTCACAAGCTCTGAGGGCTGCACAGAAGTTGGGGTGGGGTTCTTAAGGGATGCACTCAAGGAAATGAGAGATCTGTGCCTATCCTTGTTTGCATGACCTCATCTCTGCTGCCTTCCCTTGAGCTCAGTTTTTCAGTGAATGGAGGTAAGAACTGGATCCAAGGACCAGATCCAGAAGTGGAAAAGGGCCACATAAAAACTTGCCATGGACCGGATTTGGCCCCCAGGCCTGAGGTTTCCCATCCCTGATTATTCCATGTATTAGCTTTTGTCCTCAGTCAATTAGCATAGCATTTTTTGGCTTTGTAGTACTGAGATTACCCTTAGTTTATGAATCAGGGTCTATATGATAGGCACAGAGTGACATAACCTTTCCGTGACACCCACAGCTGCAATCCCTATCTTAACAATGAGTCACAAGTAGTGGGTGAACTTGGTGGGAAAATTATTTTTCCAGAGTCCTCATTCAAATGCCACTTCATTCTCAAATATTCACATTAAAATTTCTGTTATTTCAAAAATGACAATGTCATCACTGGACACAATTAAAAACTTCATAATTTTTCTTCTACAAGTAATTTATACGTGCTGTAATATAAGGTTTCAGGGTAACTTAGAGTTTTGCATTGGTTAATCTTAAAGATTTTAAATGTTACCCTCTCTCTACAAAACATCCCTCGGTTGAGGACAGAAAATCATTAGAACTATGGATTGGGACAAGGATCAAACTATAGATTACAAAAGTAAACCTTTTCTGAACTGTTATTTTAGTGTCCATAATTTTAAATTATAATATGAGCATACAAACAGCCTATCATTAATATTACTACTGTGTAACAGCTACAGATTGCATTTACAAAGATGGGAAATTATTCTCTTGAATAATTTGAATAGAACCATTCAAATATAAATAGCTATCTTCTTAGAAATGCAGAGGCAAAGGCTAAACTTTTATCCTTTTAAAAATGATGTACACAAGTAAAAAAATGTTCTTAAACTTTATGGCAAAGGTACAAGGATGCCAGTAGAATGTTTTGTGTGTGTGTGTGTGTGCGCCCACTGTAAACATCAGGACATCATGATGCTCCAAAAGGGTTTTGTCCTCCTCAGAAAGGGTGTGGGGGGGAAGGAGAATCTGTTTGCCTCACCCCTTTCCAACATGGTGCCACAACACAGAGGTGCAAGAGCAAGGGAAGGGGAATCAAGTGTGGCCCATTTATCTCCTTCTGTCATCCATGCAAAGATACTGTGAAATGCTCCCCTTTCAGAGGGAAGTGCACTCTCTCTTTCCTGGGGTTTGACTTTGCTAAGAATTAAGAAACAATAATACAAACTCCACTCCCAACACCTTTCAGCCTTAACTTCCTTAATGATCATTTCAGTTCCCAGAAGCTTCCCTTCAGAACTATTTATTTATTCAGATTTATACCTCATTCTTCCCATTATGGCCCAGGGTGGCTCACAACATATAAAAATATATTTAAAATCCCCTTAACACCCCAACCCTTTACCTAGTCCCACCCACCCAACCACCCAAGCCTATCCCTGCCTGCCAAATGCCTGACCAAGCAAAAAGATCTTACATCATTCCCCAGCTGTGGAACTCCCTCCCACTGCAAGTCCACCTCTCCTCAGATCTCCCCTCTTTTCATAAATCCTGTAAGACCTGGATGTTCCACCAGGCTTTTGGCGAAGGAGATGGGTAGTGGGTGGGGGAATGTTTTTGTGCATCTTTGGTGGGATACTGGGGGGGTTAGTCTGACTCTTTTTGTTTGTTTTAATTAATTTTAATTGTTCTTATTTTAGATTGTTTTATTATTCTGTGTTTTTATTTGTTGTATGCTACCACAAGCTGCCATGTGGCAGGAGGGGGTGGGTTAGAAATTTTGAAATAAGCAAATAAATAAATAAATACTTCCAGAAGATTTATTTATTTTTATTTATTTAAAGCATTTATACCCCGCCCCTCCTGCAAAACAGCTCGGGGTGGCTTCCAACAATAATAAAACAATATAAAACACTATAAAACAGTTTTAAAACAATCAAAAATTAAATACTTTTAAAACAGGGCCCCGGGAAACAATTCCAACATTAAAACAATAAACAGGGTAGGGGAGAAAAACACAACCCTAACCCCCCCTCTCCCCCCAAGGGCCTGGGCGAGCAGCCAGGTTTTGCAACACCGCCGGAATGACAACAGGCTTGGGGCCAGGTGGGCTTCCTCCAGAAGGGAGTTCCAAAGGCACGGCCCAGCCACTGAGAATGCCCTCTCCATTGTGGCCCCGCACTTTACACGGGACCTCCAAGAAGGCACCCCCGGCTGACTGCAGGAGCCACTCTGGGCCGCGGAGGGCGAGGCGATCCCTGAGGTACAAGGGGCACAGACCGTGAAGGGTCTTATAGACCAACACTAAAACCTTGAACCTAGCTCAGCACGCTATCGGCAGCCAGTGCAGAGTCAGGAGCACAGGTGTAATATGCTCCCGATGACCCATCCCCGTAAGGAGACGAGCCGCCGCATTCTGCACTAGCTGCAGCCTCTGAACCAGGCACAAGGGAAGTCCCACGTAGGACATGTTGCAGTAGTCCAGCCTCAAGGTGATGAAGGCATTGATGAGGGAGGCCAGGTCCGGGCGGGGATGAATGGACGCAGCCCACACACCAGATACAACTGGCAGAAGGCAGCCTTAGCAACTGCCTCCACCTGCTGCTCCAGGCAAAGGTCTGCATCCAATATCACCCCCAGACTCCGGACCTGCTGAGCTATGGGAGGCGAACTCCCCCAATCAGGGGAGCCACTACCTCCCTCGCTCTCCCAACCAACATCACCTCCATCTTATCGGGGTTGAGCTTCAGTCTGCTCTGCCACATCCATTCCGCCATGGCCTCCAGACACTGGGATAGCACCAAGACAGCCGGGTCTGGGTCAGTTGAAAAGGAGAGGTACAGCTGAGTATCATCAGCATATTGGTGACACTGCACCCTGAAGTCTCTCACGACCACCCCCAAGGGCTGCATGTATACATTAAATAATAACGGAGACAGAATAGAACCCTGCGGAACGCCACATGATAAGGCGTGGGGGCACGATGTCTCATCCCCCAGCACCACCCACTGGCTTCTCCCCAGAGAATGAGCGGAACCATTCAAGAACAGTCCCATCCAGACCGCTCAGGTCACGCAGCCATCTCAACAGCAGTCCATGGTCCACGGTGTCAAAAGCGGTCGAGAGATCTAGCAGGATGAGAAATGTTGAACATCCTGCATCCATCTCCCGGCAGACGTCATCTACCAAGGCCACCAACGCCGTCTCAGTGCCATAGCCAGGATGGAACCCAGATTGAAAAGGGTCCACGAAACCGATGCTATCTAGATGCCCCTGGAGCTGGATCGCCACCGCCTGCTCAATAACCTTCCTTAAAAAGGGAAGGTTAGAGACAGGTCAGTAGCTGGCGAGCACATCCACGTCCAAAGATGGTTTCTTCATCAGGGAGTGCACCACCGCCTCCTTGAGGCAGGGCGACAACCTCCCCTGCTGCAAGGACGCGTTCACTACCCTCGCCAACACTGTCCCCAACGTCTTCCTGGAGGGTTTCACCAGCCAGGACAGGCATGGATCAAGTTCACAACAAGTGGCCCTCACAGACCCCAAGACATCCGCTGCATCTGTAGGCATCACTTCCTGAAACTCCCCCCACAAAGCTGGACCAGACGGAACCTTCATCCCCTCGCGCTCTTCCCCTACTGCCCCTAATCCAACGTCGAAGTCGGTCTGAATCCGAGCAATCTTATCTGCGAAGTAGTTGACAAACTCCTCACAGCGGGCCTGGAAAAAGTCCCCATCCAGGTGGAGGGAGACTGGGCTAACCAGCCCCCGCACCACCCGAAACAGCTCTGTCGGGTGTGACTTCGCAGACGCTATGAGGATGGCAAGAAACTCCTTCCTTGCCATTCTCACAGCCTCAACATAGGACCACAAATGGGCCCTATGGAGAAGACGATAAGCAGGCTTGGGCCCCAACTACTGTCCTATCTCCATGCCCCACCCCCAGCCAAAAAGGGACTCTCCCTTGACTCAGTAAACTCATTCTCACTTGCTGCCCCCCATGCCTGGAACTCCCTCCCTGTCCACATCTGCCTTGCCCCCTCCCTTCATACCTTCAAATCTCTCCTTAAAACTCACGTCTTTCGCTCTGCTCTGCCTGACTCTTTATCCTGCTGAGCCACTATTCCTATACCTACGATCGGTTTACCCTTATCCTTGCAACATGGACCTGCCTGCTGTCATTCTCATCGTAACCAAGCCAAGTACGTGCACTTGAGACCTCGCATCTTCATGAATGTTAGACCCCTTGTCTCTCCCTCTGTTCCCCTTCCTAAGTCTCTCCCCCAGCTCCTGTCTCTCAGATTGTAAGCCCTAGGGGCAGGGACCGTGTCTATTTTATTACTTTGTAAAGTGCCAGGTACACTGCTGGCACTATATAAATGTTTGTTAATAATAATAATAATTCCAGTTTACTGTTATCATACAACTAGGCATATTATGTAAATATGGGTACTTTTTGTGGGACGTTAACATCCATGTAACATATAAGCCCACAGAGCTTGCAAAAAGCAATGCAGGGAGTCCGAACATCTGAAAGAAATCTTATGCTTAACTGTGAACATCAAACACAACAGTAACAGTTTCCCTTTTCTAATGGGTATGTGCAGCAGGGTGAAGCCTGGTCTGGGTTCCTCAGGTCCTTGTAGGATTGTGCCCCAGTCACACTTCTTACTCTGGGGAATAGCTCTAAGTGTCTCTAATTACTGAGTCCCCCTTCACCATATTAAGCCTCCATATACGGTGTCCCTTGCACAGACGCTCCCAGTGTCTATTCAGTTGTCCGAGTTCTCTGGGTCAGGCACCCCCTCGGCACCCCAGCAGAACCCATTAGGCCAGACAATGCCTTCTGGGCTTATCACTCTCTCAGTAAGCTCCCTGCAGTAGTCCTGCTTCTCCTGTCTCTCCCAGTCCTGAGACTTTCTCCTTTCTTGGGGATGGCTATTGCCACACACTAACCCAGCTGCCTTCTAACCCAGCTGTTCTACCTCTAGTACAGCACCAGCAGCTATATTAGCACGGGGAAGAAGCCTGTGCTAGCTGTTCTTAAGGGGCCCTTGGCCAGCAGGGACTCTGCCCTGCTACAGTGTGTTAGTGTGTCCCTCTCAAACATACCTATATTCTTTTCAAATGGGTGCGTGTGCATGGAAGGTGGGGGTGGGGATAGGTGGATGGCGTGGTGCGTGGGAGTGCGTTCCTATGGATCCCCACCCACCTCCACCATCTTCACACATGGAGCATCTGGCATTGGCGTCCGTTGCTCCGTGTGTGGGTGATGGGTGGAGGTGGGTGTTACACGGGAGTGCACACGCACCCCCACCCACTGGCTTCAGCATTCCCACGGATGCCCCCCATCCTTCCCCACACCCACCATAGCATTCAAACAGATGCTTGCCCCCACACACATGCGGGTGAGGAGAGGCATGTCCATTTGAAAAGGGGGCCTAAGTTAGAAGGAGGCTCACACCACCATTTCACATGGAGCCCCAAATTCCCTGTGGACAGTAGAGGTGTGCCCCAGCCGCCCCCCCCATGCAATTTTTGTTCTTTGTTTTTGTTATTTAAAAAATGTCATTGTCATTATCATTAACTACAATGTTGTTTTCATTATTGTTATCAGTATCTGTATAATTTCAAACGAAGATATTTTTTGGGTATCGTTATCGGTATCGATTCCCATACGCAAATGAAGATCTCGCGATACTGGTAACAATACCAAAAGCAAAAGTTATTTGATAGGCTGTGCTGTGTCTGGTGTGATGTGTGGTTGACTGAGACCTGCCACCTTGAGGGGAAAAAAATCGGGTCTCTTCAGTAGGGCTGATGTGGCAGCAGCTGTTACTGCGCCGCGATTCCATTCCATGATTTCAGAATTGACCACGCCACACCGCGGCTTTTCTGCGGACATTCCGCTAATTCCGCCAACATTCTGCAAATTGCAGAATTGTGGAAAAATTGCAGAAACTGTCAGAAAACCGCTGTTCAGCTATTTTGTGGCGCTGGCAGAATGGTGGAAGTAGCGAAAATATCATGTTTCTGCTATTTTCCGAAGCCTGTGGAAGTAACGGAATGAAATTAGCGGAACTGCGGAAGTAGCAGAATGAAACTAGTGGAATGAAAGCCTCTGCCACATCGTACCATTAATTGCGGAAATGCTGTTTCCGACGGAAATAGCTACCACTGCAACATTCTTCTAAAGCCCTACTCTTCAGCTTGGGCAGTGGGCTGCCACCAGTGGCAGAAGTAGCAGTGGCCAGCAGGCTTACTAACTCCCCCCCCCCACGCACATCTATGCCCACAGCCTCTACCAGGGCCACCTGCCCCAGAGGCTGAACTACTCCTTCCCTTTCTCATTGTACTACGTATGTTGTACACGCAAGTGCACACACAGTCAAATATGTGATCTAATTATGTATACAAAATGTAGCCTAAACCTAACCTATATTTATACAATATGCCTATCCTATAATACTAATATATATAATAAAACAGACTAGCTAAATACCTATATAATATCTAGTCTTTCTTTATATGCACACAACTAATATCTATCTAAATCTATTATTACTATTATTTTATATCATTGGTAAAATTACATTGTACTGTTTTTTACTTTCGGGCTAGGGCGAGAGCCAGAGCCTTAAATAAATATATATATATATCTAAATCTAAGAGAGACAGGGGAAGAGAAAGGGAAAACTATTATCTAATCAATTATCTATAACTAATTAAATCTAAATCCTACCCAAAAAAACCCAAAATCTATTGGGTTAAGCAGATAAGTTAAGGCACTTTCCTACTCAAAAAAACCTTTCCTACCCAAAAACCTTTCCCTACCCAAAAAACCCTATCCAATGCAAAGAATCCTTTCCTACCAAAAAAAACCCCATCCTACCCTTTCTAACCAACCCAAGCAATCCTTTGGGAAAGAATACAATTATTCTACCTAATTAACCCTTACCAAGTCTTTTCTAACTACCCCCAAAACCCTTTCAGGAATAATTCTGAAAGTGAATTAGCATCATCCCCCCAAAGCCCACTTGAAATATAAATCACTCAAAATTCCCATCAACCACCAACAGGCATGGAAATTGAAAGTTAAGGCAGGAATAAAGGAGTGACATTACAGATGCCAGGGTAAACTCTCACACACCTAAACTCCATTGCCATGAAAGGATCTGGCTTACTACACACCAGAAACATGAGTCACTCACATGTCTCACTAGTATATATGAAGTGTGTCTGTCTCTGCTTTTGTATGGGGTGCAACATGATGTGCCACTATGTGCATGTGCACATGCCTTAACTTGCCACCCATGCAAGTATTAACACCTGTAAGTTAACCAAATTGATTTGGGTCTGCAGGACCTTGATAAAGATAGTGATTAAGATACAGCAAACATGCATTAGTTATGCTGGTTCTTCAATGACCCATTTTTCAATCACCACCACAGCCTGATAAAATACGGGAATTTTGTCAAAACATGAAAGGATGGTACATTACAACTGCTGGTGGGTGGCAAGTTAACGCGGGTGCACATGCACATAGTGGTACATCATGTAGCACCCCATACAAAAACAGAGACAGATACACTTCATATATACTAGTGAGAGACATGCGAGTGACTCATGTTTCTGGTGTGTAGTAAACCAGATCTTTTCATGGTAAAGGAGTTGAGGTGTGTGTGAGTTTACCCTGGCATCCGTAACTTCACTCCTGCCTTAACTTTCAATTTCCATGCCTATTTGTGGTTGATGGGAATTTTGAGTGATGCATATTTCAAATGGGTTTTGTGGGGAGGATGCTAATTCTCTTTCAGAATTATTCCTGTAATGGTTTTTGGGGTAGTTAGAAAAGGCTGAGTAAGGATTTATCAGATAGGATAATTGTATTCCTTCCCAAAGGATTGTTTGGGTTGGTTGGAAAGGGTAGGATGGGGTTTTGGGGTTTTTTTGGAGTAGAAAAGGGTTCTTTGCATTGGATAGGGTTTTTTGGGTAGGAAAGCACCTTAACCTATCAGCTTAAACCAATAGGTTTTTTGGGGGGGAGGAATTTCCTCCGGTTTTTGTGTAGTATAACTGGAATAAATTCCTTCCTGATTCCATCATTGGCAATTGGATTGTTTCCTTCCTCAAGCAGCTGCCCTGGGGAATTCACCCAACACTCGCGTGTATCCTGCTGGCTGTGGGCCAGGGACACACTTCCCTGTGGACAGTGAAAGCATCTGGCTGTGGCCTTCCTGGCAATGCAAGCATTTCCCTGACCCCCAGCTGGCAGGATACAAGTGGGTGTTGGGTGACTTCCCTAAGGCAGCTGCTTGGGGAAAGCCCCCCCCCCCCAGGGTGATCTGCTTTGCTGCTGCTCTGCTCATCTGCTTTCTTATTACTTTGATCTCCCTTTTAACCCTGGGGGAACACTCTTTGGTTAGGGACTCAAGTTTAGACTATGTGAGGTTGTAAGCTCCCCCACTGCCATTGCCCTTGGAACATGTTGGGAGCTCAGATGGGGGGAGTATTTTGCTGGGGTGGGGGCTGGATCCGGTCACTGTTTCCTGCTGTGATTCAGACAGAAATGGTCTCTCTCATAGGGGTGTGCATGTCATTTTAATTATTAGAATAATGACAACGACAACATTATAATTGCCATTATTAGTGCTGGGGGAGGAGGAAGCAGATATCTTGGAGTCTTAACAGGGTTGGCTGAGAGAAGTAGAGGTGTGCCCCAGGTCCCCATGTCATTTTTGTTCTTTGTTTTCATTATTTAAAATGTTGTTTTCATTATCGTTAATGACAATGTCATTTTTGTTATCATTTTTGGTATCGTTTTTGATATCGTTTTTTATATCGGTATCTTTTTTGTTATTGGTATTGATATATGTTATCATTATTGATATTGGTACCATTTCAAACAAAGATTTTATTTTTGATATCAGTATCATTATTGCTTCCTGTGCATTAACTAATATTTATCTAAATATAAGGGAGACAGGGGAAGGGGAAAGGAAAACTATCTATCTAATCAATTGTCTATATAACTATTCTAATCTAATCTAATCTATATGTTTATAATATATATCTATATCTATCTATAATACCTATCTCTATATAATGTACAGGGGGGAGAAGGGCAGGAAAAGGGAGAAGGTAAAATGTAGAGTATGAGGAAGGAAAAGTATTGGTAGGAATACCAAATAAGATAAATAATAAATAATACAATGAGGGGTAGGGAGTATTTTTTATGTGCAAGCACCACAGTTCTGTAAACGCAACCTGACAAGCAGAGCTCTCACACAATGGAGAGAAAAACCCTGGTCCTCCCATTATAAAGGGTTGCAGTGCCCTCCCCCAGAGCCCCTCTGATTGGTTGTGGGAGGCAGCAGGCATTGAACAATCACAGAGTCCCATGAGACTGCTGGGGCCTGCTTGTGCTACTCATTGGCCAATGATACATCCATCAGATACTGCTGATCTGCTCACCCCTCCCAACACAGGCACAATCAAGACTTAAACCCTATTTAGGGCTCCAAGATGTCTGCTCCCTCCTCCCCTCTCCAAGTTTTCCCTCCAAAACCCAACAGCCACAGCACTAATAATAATTACAATGATAACGACATTGTCATTTTCCTTATTGTTGTCATTATCGGTTGTCGTTTTTGTTATTGCAACAACAAAAATGACAATTTTAGTTATCGTTATTGTAATGATGAAAACAACATGCACACCCCTAAGGCAATTCCTCAATCCCCATTTCAAGTAGCAGCAGTTTCTATTACATTTTCTTCTCACCACTGATGTGTAACTCCAGCTTCAGGATTCTGGGCTCTGGAACTTTCCCAGTACTTGTACTCCAGAGAATACTGTGCTCGCAAGGTCAGAAGCATGAGAAATTTGACTCCATAGTGGGGTTCCATGACATCTATAAGTTTTCATCTACTATGTTTTACCTTCTTGATTGTTGTCTGCCTTACAGTCACTTTACACAATCAAAATGTCTTGTAATAGTCTTCCACATGCAGGATAACTGCATGAGACTGTCCAAGAGCAAGGAAGTTGGTGCAGCAAAAGGATTAAGAAACCCATTCTGAGACCAGGCTCATTTCTCTAAACTGAAAGCCATATTCCATGGCAATCCATATCAATAAAAGCAGGCAACATGTGGAAAAGGGCTTTGAATGTTCTTAATTGGATATAAGCTCACTCAGGGGGAAAAGACTAAACCATCACAATCATGAAATAACAGAGAAAGTGTAGGAAAATGTAAGCTGTCAGGGAAAAAATATTATGTAAAGTGAGAAAGGAGTAGGAGAGTGGAGGGGGAAAAGGGACAAATTCAATAATTCTGATACTGTCTAATAAAGGGGAAAATAACAGTCAATTAGAAACAGTGACAGGCACAAATTTAGGAAATCCAGTAGAAAACATAGTATACTTTGATTAGAGGATCAAAATCTGTCCTTTACATACTGAAACATATGAAAGGGAAGGACAGATTCTTGTCTCCAGGGACTCTGGTACCTCATAACATCACCTTCTCTAGAACACCTGTTAGGAAGTATGGGAGCTGACGTTACTAACAATTGTTTCCAAACTCCTTGTGGTTAAGTCCTGTGCATTTTCCTTCACCCATTTTCTATGTCTCTTAGCTCTTTGTCTTAAAAATTATATGGTGGAACTGGAAAAGACACAGAGAAGGGAAACAGAGATGATCAAGGGTATGGGACGGCTTCCATGTGAGGGGAGGCTCAATAGTTTAAGACTCTCCAGCTTAGAGAAGAGACGACTTGTGGATAGCTTAGAAGTAAACAGAGTTTAACACAACTGTGCAGAGCAACTAAAGAGAGTGATTACTTACCCAAGAAACAAAAGAAAAGAAAAGAAAAGAAAAGAAAAGAAAGAATAAATGAACAAACTAGGGACACTATGAAATTAAATTTGCAACAGATTTATAAAGAAATGATTTTTTTCCCACTCAACCTACAATTAATCTGTGCAAGTTATTGCCAGGGGATGCTGTGAAAGCCAATAGCATAAATGTGTGTTTGTTTTTATTGGGTACATTCTTAGAGGATAGGTCTATAAATGACCAATAAGTTTTTCGGAGGATGAGACCTCTGATTAGGCACAGCTGGTAGTGAGTAGCAGGAAATGAATCACTCCATTATGACCTCTTGTTCACTTCAGGTGTCTTCTATATATCTATATCTAATCTATACTACTATACTGGACTAGATGGACCATTGGTCTGACCCAGTATGGTATTTTTAATGTTCTTATGTTCCATTCCCTCCCACTCACTGTATGTAAAAGATACTCCAGAGTAAGAGATGCTGCTGCCATATGCAGTGTAAACTTAAGATTTTGAATGTTTTAAAGTTCTAAGACAGTGGTTCCCAACATTTTTGTTTGTAATCATTTTGAGATTTAAATACAAGCCTGAGGCCCCAGAAACAAAACAAACACAAAGTATATCAAGCATCAGTGTCAGAGGCTGCTGGGAATCAGGTCGAGGATCCACTGGAGTTGGACATGATCCTGAACAGACTTCCTGGATCAGATCTGCCAAAGTAAGTAGTGCAGGGTCAGGGTCCAATGGTCCAGGAATTGAGGGCATCAAGGCTGAGAACTGAGCCCCGGCACCACCAGGTAGGGCAATCCCTGGGGTGGAGAGGGTAAAAACAAAATCCCAGGCTGGGCAGGGTGGAGGGGAGGTGCTCCCTGGCGTCCCTTCCACCCATGCAGCCTGGAGGTGGGAGGGGAAACCAGGTTCTTCCATGCCCCCCTCACCCCTCCCGAATGCGTTTGAAACCCAAAGTTTGTTCAGTCAATTTGGGTAGGGGTTGGTTCGGATTCGGGGTGTTCACAAACGGGCCGAACACCCCGAGTTCGGACCGAACCCCAAACGTCCGAACCACGTTGGCACATCCCTACCGCATACCCTAAACAACAAACTGGAGAAGACGTGAGTAAGGACAAGCTTGGGTTCTGCTGGATACTGTTCATTCACAATATGGAAATTGGGAAATCCTGTCAGCTGAAAAGTAAACCACTCTCTACCAGAAACCGTTAGTCCAATCAAATGTTTGAAGTAAATTCCTAACAGCAAAGACAGACTAGAAATTCAGCTTGACAATCTCATTTTTTGGTGCTTCAGCTATGGAAGAGTAAAATGTCAGACTCTTGAGTGAAGTCTTAAAAGTACATACGGCTGCCAATTCTCTCTCGGAGTGACTTCCTGACAGACAGGTAAACCAATTTTTCAGGAATAAAAGAGCTGATTACTGAATACTCTGAGCAGCTATGTTTGCTTATCTACAACCAAATATTCCCATTACTCTATATGTATATTTATGCTCAGAGCTATCTTGGAAACGACTGACCTCTCCGCTGAAGATCCTTATCACTTCACTCTGCAGTCTTATACCTGACTATCTGCTAAAGCATCTTGCAGGCCCTCAGTCAGCAACAGATTTTTAGCTGATTCCCAATGGTATTTGCTCCCTCACACGTCATGTGTATGCATATGCAATTTAAATGCATCCATATGTATTTGCCTATGGAGCTATGCAGCTGCCTCTGAAATACTGAATTACTGCTACACTGCACTAATGATGCAACGTATGCCACTACCGTAGTTACAGTACAAGCAGTACAATCTCTCTGTAGCGAGTTGTACTATTGATTACTACATGGATTGTCAATTGTTTCATTTATTCATTTAATGCAAACTCAGGTTTATGGGAAATTTCCCCCCTTCCCTATAAAGATCACAAACAATTTGGTCCAGATCCACAAAATGTACAGGTTGGTAGAGGTTTGGGATGATGTGGCACCAGCACTGAAACGCCCCTTGATGTATACAGAGAGGCACAGTATCACTTTATGAAAAAATCCCAAGTTGTTAAAGCCTCATTAGCCTTGCATTGGCTAAGGCTCACAGCCCCTTTGCTGGTGCTCCCAGAACCCAACGTGGGCGGGGCTTAAGGGATGGGGCGGAGCCTGCTGGAAGCTTCTAAAATATATTAATTCACACAACTGTTGTTATAACATTTAGTTTTATTAAACAGTAATAACACATTACATGCAAGCGCATGCATAACACAATAACTTTAACATAAAGACTTTTAAGTATGGAACAATGGCCAGGATTGAAAGACCCAGAAAAGTAATAGTCTTGCAGAAAAAAGCAACTATTCTTAAGATTATTATCCCTGGGGAATTCAAAAGAACCTCCAATTTGAAGGACCAGGCAATATCTAGCTCTTAGAGATCTCTCTCTTAGATTTGTAAGCCCTTCAGTATTCAAAAGTACTTCCTATTTGAGATACCAGGGAGTGTCTAGTTCCCGCTCTTACTAGATTGTAAGCCCTGGGCATTCAAAAACAGAATCCCTTTTGCTATCACAGAGCCAGTCGACATACTTTTGAACAAAATTTTTCAATAAACAAATCTAAACTGAGGTTTTTTGTGATCGATTTTTCATACCCAAGTAACACAAGGTTGTTTTTCCGGGCACATGCCATCGGCTGTCTCCGTGGCCTTAAAATGTGTGTCAGACAAGAAAATGTTGACTCGCATGTGTTTGTTGAAGCACCAAAAGTCACAACAGCTACAAGCACTTTGTATACATTAGGGAATGCCTTCCTATGTGTGAACAGAACTGATAGAGCATTCTGGATTCTGTTCTCTGCCTGTATACCTGGATTTGTTGGAGAAAGAATATTTGATTTTGCTACAATAGCCTCATTGCCCCCACACTAGGAATAAGGCACAGACACAAAGGATATGGGTAAAACTGGCCGCAGCTGTTTTATTGAAGCCAAATGTAATGAATAACCTATTAAGAAACAAGAAAACCAACTAAGCCAATTAAACTCCATTAATAACCATGAATAATGGTGGATAGAATTAAAAGCCAATTACCCCAATTCAAATCTTTCCCATGCCAAATTGTGAGGCAAGTTAGTATATTCAATTAATCATACCCTTTTCAATTAGAATGCCAATTAGATTCTGATTAAAATTATACCAAATTAACTTGGGTGAATAACAAAGGAGGGGTGACGAAATGATATAACTTAACCCTTCAACTATGGGTGTTTTCAGATGTTATGGGGCCGCTTGGCCCTGTACCAAAAACAACCAAATCATCCCCGCCAGGATGACCCCGTCACGCCGTATCAGACATGCTGGGGGATCCCGGCGGGGAATCTGAGCGGGGGCGGGGCCGCATGGCGCAACGTGTGGCCCCACAGCCCCGCCCACTCCACGCTCCCCACTGCCCGCCCTCTGGGGAGACGGGCGGGCGGCGGGGCCAATGCGGCCGCAGCGTCTGGCCGAATTTGCCACAGCCCGGGATCCAGCCGGTGATCACTTTCACCACGCTTCCCGGGAAATTCCCACGGCTAGCCCAGGAAGCGTGGTTGAAAATGACCCCGTGTGGGTATTGACCGTGCCAAACAGACGTTCGAGGCACAGTGACCACAGGTGGGTATTCACCATGGTTCACTGTGATCTCGTAACGTCTGAAAATACCCCATCTCTCACCCCCCCACGTTCAGTATCATAATGCCAACCATTCTGGATTGGAGATACCGGTCCAATACCCCTCCAATGGACCAACCTGATACATTTCTTCCAGAAGGACAGATGCTGCTGATGCAAACCTTGGGACCGCTTAAATCCTACCCGTATGCACACAACACCTGCCCTTCTTTTCTGTGATAATTTGGGGCATCCATCCCCTAAATTACCTACCAGGTACAACTTGCAGAATGAACCCCCTCATCTGCACATACACCCAGGCTATAAAACCCTTACCAGTTTAACCCTATGGTACTGAACACCGTGACAGCTGCAACAATTAAAAACAGGCCTACACATCCAACCCCGATGTCTCCAATCCTAACGGTACCATGAGGAAGTCAAAAACCCTTCTTCGAGGGAAAAATTCCTTCCTGATCCCACATTAAATAGGTGACCAGATTAGATCCACGGTACCAGGCGAGGGGTGGGTGGGTAGGTGGGCTTCTTCAGCGTACCACCAACTGAGTAATGGACTGCACGGCGCGTTGCACCATGTGTCCTGACCTGGCCAATTAGGAAAGCACCTTTTCGCGCCTCCGTCTAAGCCTTGCAAGCGAAATCCCCAAGCGGATTGCAGCTTGCAATGCTGCAGCCAACTTGCCCCTGGTTCCGCATTCAGCGGGAAAGCTCAAGCGGATGCCCTGGTGCCCCATTCCTCAACGGGCAGGTCCAGAAATCCCCCGCAGCGCACAAGGCGCTTAGCGGGGAGATTCTTAAAGGCTTCAACATTAACAGTCACCAGTTTGATGAGAGGCATCACTGCCTGCACATCTAAAAATGTGTCTGACCCGGGAAACAGGGAATCCAAAGCTGACAGATATTCAAGGTTTCTTTTGGAAAAGCGTGTTTCACCCTCAGAAATTGAGTAATCATGCACTTCATTGAATACTTGCTTTAATGGCAAGTAAGAGCTGTCATCAGATCGTGACCCAGTTGTGCTATCAGTGACAAAAACCTGATAGTGCCTGGTCACAGTGTCTGTTTTGTCCCGTCTGTTCTTAAGAACAGAAATGCAAGAATTGGCAACCTGAGCAGCTAACCCCAAATGTGTTCCTTTGTCCTGCAATGCTGAATTTCCTGTTTCAAAGATGGATAAGACATATTTCATAAGTTGTGTAAGAAAGAGGAACTTCAAGTTTGCACACTCCTTTTGTAGGGCTATTGCTTCCATGGAGAGGTCTGTGGGCAGGCACTGATTCTTCATTTTCAGGGACTGCAAAGTAACAGAACACTGAGGAGGTCGTCAACATTGTGAGATATGGCCCTTACAGTGGCTAAATGTCCTGTCCATCTTTGTTTCAAGAGTCTATTGATTTTAGTGCCAGAATAAATTTGTTTAACTTGGTGTTTTCTGGTAAAATTATATAGAGCATTAAACACCTCAAAATATTACTTCACCATAGTTATTTTGGAACAGGCATTAACAATTACTAAATGCAACTGGTGATTATAACAGTGTACATAAGGAACAGTTTTATCAAATTTCTTTTGGAATATTTGAACCCCACCAGTATTGTCAGACATTACACTAGCACCATCATAACACTGTACAAGTAGTTGTTCTGGAGAAAAACCACTGTCACCTAGAACTAGGGATGGGTGAACGCGGTTTGGAAGTTCGAACCGAACAGTTCGAACCGAACAGTTGTAACCGAACAGTTCGAACCGAACAGTTCGAACCGAACAGTTCGAACCGAACAGTTCGAACCGAACAGTTCGAACCGAACAGTTCGAACCGAACAGTTCGAACCGAACAGTTCGAACCGAACAGTTCGAACCGAACAGTTCGAACCGAACAGTTCGAACCGAACAGTTCGAACCGAACAGTTCGAACCGAACAGTTCGAACCGAACAGTTCGAACCGAACAGTTCGAACCGAACAGTTCGAACCGAACAGTTCGAACCGAACAGTTCGAACCGAACAGTTCGAACCGAACAGTTCGAACCGAACAGTTCGAACCGAACAGTTCGAACCGAACAGTTCGAACCGAACAGTTCGAACCGAACAGTTCGAACCGAACAGTTCGAACCGAACTCGAATTCGGAAGTTCGGAGTTCGGACCAAACTTGAACAGTTCAGTCAACTGAACCGAACTTTCGAACCGAACTCGAATTCGAACGTTCAGTTCGGATGCATTCAGTGAGTTCGGAATTGAATTTCCATTGGTTTAAATGGAGAACACATTATTGGCTGTAACTTTATTTATTTATTAAGCTATGTATCTGACATTTGGAGTGCCACTACCTCCAATAGAACTCATTCTGTGAACCAAATTTCAAAACAATTGGATAAAGGAATCCAATTTTAGAAGCAGTTGAATTATTGTATTTTGCAATATTCTACATATACATTCTTAGCTGTAACTTCTTTGCTTCACATCTAATGTAGGTGAAACTTGTTCAATTTATACCCCTTCCCATAGTAACTAACTTTGCCAAATTTCAGAAGGATTGGACAAAAGGTCTTGGTGGTATAAGCAATTAACATATAAATGTATGTATGACTATAACATCTTTGTAGTCCAATCAGTGTACATGAAATTTGGCAGGACTATATATTTCACTTTCTTGATCATCTCTACTACATATCAGAAATATATTATGAAGGGTCCCAATTTTATATGCCTGTACAACAAATGTAGAGAAGGGGCCTATGCCTGGGATTCTCTTATGTCACTGTGGTATAAGATCGGTTTGTGATGCAAATTGGCCAACAGAAGTGGTTCCCTTTATCAAAATCTCCTGTACATTTGCTGAAATAGCAGGAACGGTATTTGATACATTCCTGTCAAATATCCTGTAAACAGAATGGAATATCAAAATGTAACAGCTGGAAATGTATTTTCAGGTTAATGTCTTATACCCTTGGGACCCTTTATCCACTCTTTCCTAAAATTGGCAGAAATATTAAGCATATAGAGGTATGTAATATGCACAAGTTTCATGAACATTTAATGTAAGATAAAGAAGTTGTAGCCATGAATGTGTATGGAGCTCTTCTTAAAATCACAATATTCAATTGCTTCGAAATCAGTTTCCTTTATCTAATCATTTCGAATTTTGGTACGCTTGGTGCACTCTATTGGGGGTACAATATCCCGAAATTTCATCAAAACGTAATAAGAAAAAAAAATGTTATAGCCAGAAATATGTTTCAGTTTTTTCCTTTTATTTCAAAAACCAAATGTCATTTTCAGTTCCTGACTGCACCATACTAAAGACCGAACCAATCTCAACCGAACCTAATATTGAATCTAAACTCAACGTTTGACCTGAACCACCGAACGGCCAAACATTCAAACCAACAAACCAAACCAAACGGGCGAACCGAATAGACGAAACGAACACAGCCAAACCGAACGGCCGAACCCGAACCACGATCTGTTCGCCTATCCCTACCTAGAACCTGAACCAAAACATCTGTTATAGAATTGGCAGTCAAATGTAAAAGCTCATAGAGCCCAAGTACATACTCAGCTGGCTTCCCCTGTCTCACAAACCACACAACAACTGCGAGGTTTTCAACACCTACAGCATCCAGAGTTTCATCAGCTTTTAAGCAGTAGAAATCTATTTCACTATTTCTATACAAGGAACCAATTTCTTCTTTGACCATTGAGGACAGAATTGAGATCACCTCATTTTGTATTTCTGTATTTTATGTTCTATTCCCTCCCACTCACTGTGTAAAAGATAATCCAGAGTAAGAGATGCAGTGTAAACTTAAGATGTATATAAAGCATTTGCAGGGATTCCCTTAACTATTCCATTCAATGTGGGATCTATCTTTATGGTATGTACAAATAGGGCCATGAACAGCCCTTCAGAAGTAGCTTCTGATTCTACCATTTCATTTACAGAACCATAACCTGTACTCCCCCTTAAGGGCAATTCACTGACCAATAGGAACTTGATAGTTTCAGCAATGCTCTTCAAATAGTATCAGTTTTTTTCAATCTCTTCAGGTACCAGGAGAGTGTGAATTTCTTTTCCCAGAGCTGAGTGATTTCTCTTTTCTTCCCATAACTCATTGCAAGTATGTGGGATTTAGATGAGCAGTGCTTTGCAAATCCTTTCTTTGATTCTAAAGTGGTCTTCCAATTTTTGAATTCAACTGTGGTGAATGTTGCCTCCTTTTCTTGATCTTTTGAAATTTTTCTGCATGGGAAACAGAAGCCTCTGTCGCTTTCAACAGAGTACTCTAACCATGAGCATTCCTGGTACCATTGACTGCTGAAGCATCTCTCTCTTTCTCCAACTTTGATTCTGGGATACTTTTGAAGCAGAGGTTGTGCAGGAATTGATGAACCAAGATCTCCAGGACATTTTGTCTTGTGTTTCTTGTTCAAATGTACTCTTGGGCTTGTTTGTTGAGGAACTTGAGGTGCGTTTCTATATACAAACTTATCCATAGGATGAAACAATGAAAAAAGCTCGATAAGCTTTTAAGAATAAGGCTATTGTAGCAAAATCAACACCCCTCCCAAAGAACCTGGCTCCCAATACCTCTGCTCTTACCCACTAACCCCCTTCCCCAAGGAACTCAGGAGTCCTGGTTCCCAACCCTCCATTCTAACACACTAGCCCCCACACCCCTCCCAAAGAACCTGACTCCTGATACCTCTGCTTTTACGCACTAGTAGGGATGGGCAAATGTGGTTCAGATGTTCAGAGTTCGGACCGAACTCAATCTGTTCGGATGTCCGAACCGAACATCCGACTTGAACTCTCGAATGACCGAACAGTTCGGATGAGTTCAGATGAGTTCGGGGTCAGGGAAAACGTCTTTTGGTGGTGGTGGGAATTAAGTTTCAGTTTCAGTTAAGTGCTGTTTTTGGTTTCGGCTAAGTTTTGGTTTCGATAGTGCTATTTTTGACTGTTCGGCTAAATTCAGCCAACCCGAACTCGGCTGAACCAAACCATCGAACCTGAACTCTGTTTTCAAACCAAACGACTGAACATCCAAACATCCAAACCACATTCTGTTCGCCCATCCCTACCCACTAGCCCCCACCCACCTGGTTCTACCTCCACATGACTTTGTAAATGTCTATCCTAACCCCCACTCCACCACAGTCATCTCTTTTCTAAGCTGAAGAGTCCTAACCAATTCATCCTCTCCTCATATGGAAGCTGTTTAGTGCCCCTGAACACCTAAATCCAACATTTGGGTGATGAAGTAATCAATTAGACAGGGGTGGGGAACCTCAGGCCCAGAGACCAAATGCAGCCTACTGCTAGTTTTTATTTGGTCTCTTTAAAATACTTGGATCTGGGTCCTAGAATAGATTCTGAAGTACTGACAGGGAGCAAATATGAGGGCATACACTCAAGAAGAAGAAGGGATGGATCCATAGTACAGAATCATGATCTAGACCCTCCTCTTCCCAAGCACACCCCTTAAGCATTCCCACTCCCAACCTGTGGCCCTTGGAGCTTGTCACTGGAATGGAAAAGGTTGCCCACTCCTGGTTTAAAGTGATACTGAATAATGCATCATACATAAAACTTTCATTGACAGACTTCCAATGTGGTTAATACAAAACAGAGCATAAATACTGAGAATCATTATTTCCTAAGACTAGCTACATTTTAAACATTCATTTCACTAAGTTAGGTTAGATGGACTGGTATCCTAGCAGCAGCAATTTAGAAGTATGGATAACATCCTGAACCCAAGTGTTTGGAACCCCTTACAGAGATCAACATGGGTCTTGATTTGCAAACATTTGTATTGTTTCAATTTACACTAACTTGCCTGCTTGGGTCAGTTTTTAGGGGGGAAACAGGAAGTTCCCATGGAATGAATGGGAACTGCCATTTCTTTAGCAAAAAATAAAATAAAATAAAAAAGCATACCTTTTTTTGTTGAGAAAATCAGTTAATATCATTATCCTATCAGTTTCTTACTAACAAAGAACTGTTACTAAAAGCCCGGATGCATGTATAATCACACAGTCCTATGGGACTATAAAAGTATTTTTAAAGTTCTAGACAGGGGATGTAGTATCAATCACACTTAATTTATATCCCCACCATGAGTGGGGTATAAATTTGAATGAATAAAATAAATTAAGAGTAAAAATCACGTACAGCTAGGGTGTAATTCAGCTCCCATTGAAGTCACTGGGAGTTTAGCCATTGATTTCAACAGGAGTTGGACTGCACCCCTTGGAGTTTAATTTATTTATTTATTTATTTATTTATTTCAGCAATTTATATCCAGCCTCTCCTGAAAACAGCTCAGGGTGGCTAACAATTTCAGAAATATATAAAAAAACCAATTATATTTTTTTTTTAAAAAAACACTCATAATATCACAACAGTTAAAACAGGCTAGGGCAACAGAAAACACTTAAAACAATAAATATGGGTGGAGGGAGATAAAAACCCCTAACCCCCCTCCCCCCCTCCCCAAAGGCCTGGGCGAACAGCCAGGTCTTGCAAATTTGCTGGAATGTTAAAAGGCTTGGGGCCAGGCGAGCTTCCTCTGGGAGAGAGTTCCAAAGGTGCGGCCTGGCCACCGAGAATGCCCTCTCCATTTAATTCAAATTAGAATGATTATGGTACTAGGTTTTAGCTTATATTTGATATTTTGAATATATTTTTGTCTATGTGATCATTGAGTATGAATGTATTTTACTCTTGGAAGCAATAGCGAAAGCTGATGCCTATAAATAAATAAATAAATACTTAAGACCTTAAGGCCCTCTCCATTGTGCCCCCCACTCCCGCTTAACATGGGGGACCTCCAAGAAGGCACCCCCAGCAGACCGAAGGAACGACTCTGGGGGGTGGAGGGCGAGGTGGTCCCTGAGGTACGAGGGGCCAAGATCATGAAGGGCCTTATAGATTAACACCAATACCTTGAACCTGGCACGCTATTGGCAACCAGCGCAAAGTCCGTAGCACAGGTGTTATGTGCTCCCGATGGCCTGACCCCGATAGGAGCTGGGCCGCTGCATTCTGCACTAACTTCAGCCTCCGAACCAGGAACAAGGGCAGCCCCACATAGAGTACATTGCAGAAGTTCAGCCTCGAGGTGACGAAGGCATGGATGAGGGAGGTCAGGTTCGGACCGGAGACGTACGGATGCATCCTCTGCACCAGATATAACTGGCAGAAAGTGACCTTTGCCACTACCTCCACCTATCACTCCAGACGGAGATCTGTGTCCAATACCACCCCCAGACTCCAAGCTCAAACGAATGCCCTGGTGCCCCATTCCTCAATGGGCAGGTCCAGAAATACCCCGCAGCGCAAACCTGCTGAGCTATAGGAGGGCGAACCTCCGCAATCAGGGGGACCAACACCTCCCTTGCTCTCCCCACCAACATCACCTCCGTCTTATTGGGGCTGAGATTCAGTCTGCTCTGCCACATCCAATCCGCCATGGCCTCCAGACACTGGGATAGCAACGAGAGAGCAGGGTCTGGGTCAGCTGAAAAAGAGAGGTACAGCTGAGTATCATCAGCATATTGCTGACATCGCACACCAAACCCTCCCCCAAGGGCTGCATATATACCTTAAATAGCAATGGAGACAGAATGGAACCCTGTGGAACCCCACAGGATAAAGCACAGGGTCAAGTTGTTTCAGCTGCCAACACTACCTGCTGTCTTCTCCCTGAGAGGAATGAACAGAACCATTCAAGAACAGTCCCATCAAGACCCCCTCAGGTCACGCAGCTGTCTCAACAGCAGCCCATGGTCCATGGTGTCAAAAGCGGCCGAGAGATCTAGTAGGATGAGAAATGTCAAATGTCCTGCATCCATCTCCCGGCGGAGATCGTCAACCAAGGCCACCAATGCTGTCTCGGTGCCATAGCCTGGGCAGAACCCAGATTGAAAAGGGTCCAGAAAACCAATGCTATCTAGATGTGCCTAGAGCTAGATCGCCACCACCAGCTCAATAACTTTCCCTAAAAAGGGAAGGTTAGAGACAGGTCGGTAGCTGGCGAGTGCATCCATGTCCAACAATGGTTTCTGCAGCAGGGGGCACACCACAGCCTCCTTGAGGCTAGGTGACAACCTCCCCTGCTGCAGGGACATGTTAGCCACCCTCACCAGCACTGTCCCCAACATCTCCCTGGAGGCTTTCACCAACCAGGACGGGCACGGATCAAGTTCACAACTGGTGGCTCTCACAGACCCCATGACATGCACTGCATCGGCTGGTATCACTTCCTGAAACTTCCCCCACAAAGTTGGACCAGACGGGGCCTCCATCACCTCATGCTCTCCATCTACTGCCAGTAATCCAGTGTCAAAGTCGCTCTGAATCCGAGCGATCTTGTCTGTGAAGTAGATGACAAACTCCCACAGCAGGCCTGGGTGAAGTCCCCGTCCAGGCGGGGGGAGGATGGACTGACCAGCCCCCGCACCACCTGAAACAGCTCCGCCAGGCGTGACTTCACAGACGCTATGAGGACAGCAAGGAACTCCTTACTTGCTGTCCTCACAGCCTCAACATAGGACCACAAATGGGTCCTATGGAGAAGTTGGTCAGAGTCAGATCAAGTTCAACACCAGCGTCACTCCAGCCGCCTCGCTTCATACAACGCAGCCCCTCAGTGAACCAAGGGGCCCTGCGGTGATGAGACCGAGGCAGAGGGCATCTCGGAGCCACTCTGTCAATGGTCTCCCCCAGCAAGATGTTCCAATGCTGGATCAGCTCATCCACAGAGTGACCATCCAGGTCCAAGGTTAACTCCCTCAGGACCTTTTGGAACCGCTGAGGTTCCATCAGCCTCTGAGGGTGGACCATCCTAACTGGTCCATTCTCCTTCTGGAGGGGGTGCACTGAGAGACTGGCCTGGTTTAAGAAAAATCAAACACACTAATTCTTTGAAAATTAGGCTTCATTCTATCAAACTAAAAAACACCACTACATAGATATTGCTACTCATATTGATCTCATCTCCCCCAAGTTAAAGGCATACGTTTAGGTCTGTTTAGGGCCTTTCATACAAGGCCATACTTGGGAGGCCATATTGCAAGTTCCAGTCTGGTGAATAGTCTCAAGACCTCAAGTGAATTTTTTTTATATATAGATATATATTTACAACTCTATCAATAACATTGCCAATTTAATTTTGAAGATACTCTAGGAACACTGCAAGGAATGATAGCGAGGGGAGATCAACAGATCCTTAAACTGGGGGCAAGGTGAAGAGAGAAGGTGGACTGGGGAAGAGAAAGAGGGCGCTGGGATTAGAGAGATTTGGGAGGGAGAGACAGAAGCAAGCAAAAGATCCTTGAAAGGGGGGGAGAAGGAGGAGAAGACAGCAAGGGGGACTAAGACATTGCATTTGGGGTGAAGCAACAAAAAACTGAAGGGGGGGTGGAAGAGAAGGAAGATTAAAGATTGCATGGGGGAGGGTTGAGAGATTGTGACGGAATACGGGAAAGAATCAAAAGATTGCTTAACTACTGAGGCAGCAGAGGTGGTGCTAGGGTATGAGAGGATGATGGAGGAAGAGGCAGTAGGAACACTTTCAGGGGGAGTACAACTAGAGGAAGGGCAGCAGCAGACAGAAGTGAACAGGTGGACATTGCCCTCTGATTACATGCCTGGGGAGAGGCAGGGATGCACACACACACACACCCTTAACCCTACAGGAGGAGAAAGGGGAGGCCAGTGTTTCCCAGACCAGGGGGATGGGAGAGCGAGACTCACCAGACCATGCCCTAGGCCACCTCGCCAACATAGGAGAGTTTAGCGTAGCGGGGCCACACATCAAAGGCTTGACACCCCCCCCCCGCACCATCTCCAGGCCCCCGGGGATGGCAGAGCTGCCCACCATCCCAGACCCCGACACCGCCACCATGCTGTCCTCGTCACTACAAGAGGGATAATCATGGGCGACCTCCTGCCACCCTGCCACAAGAATGGCACAGGGAGGGACTCACCTGCTGCTGGCACTGCGTGCTGCATTGAATTGGAGTTCTGTCTGTCTGTCCCTGGGTCACGCTCACACAAACTGACTGGCTTCCAGGTGCTGGTTGGTCAGGTTGGGGTTGCCGCCACGCCGTGAGGTGAGGGAGGGATCAGGGCAGCTCTCCCAGCTGACTCTCACATGGACCCACTCACACATCAGGGCAGCTCTCCGAGTGAACCCACTCATGTGTCGCCTGCCCTGCACCTTCGAATCCCTGCCACTGCCAGACTGTGTGTGGCACCGATAGCTGCAGTGCTTCGTGGCCCACTTCTCCGCCTGCCTCCTGCGCCACACCGCCACTGCAGTGCTTGGGAGAGACTGAATGCTGGCGCATGTGCAGTCTTTCATAATTCCCACATGGTGGCAGTGGGGGACAAGCAAGCACGTTGCGTGCTTGGCATCAGGGAGGCAGGGCTTGAAGGTGAGGTGCCCCCCTAACAGGAAATTTCCTGTTGGAGGGGCAAGGGGTTTTTCCAGAGGGGCTGGGCCCCTGTGCCCCCTCCCCCCCATAGCTATGGGCCCTTAAATGCTCAGGTTCTGAAAATCAGTTGACTCCAATGTTACAGAATAAACAAATCCCTGGGGAAATCCCCATTCCTGAAAGAGCTGTGTAAATACAGTTGAACTACTGTGTAAATCCAATGCAAAGCAACACCAGCCTCAGCCTTTGCCAGCAACAGACTGAATCTGGAGTCTATGGACCTGGCAAGTCCAAGAATTTGGGAAGCTCTCTCCTACTATGTCCCATTAATGAGTAGATGATGTCATCTGAGCTACTTTGCATCCTTTAACTTCAGTTGGTGAGAGTATGCATTTGGGATCAATATGGTAAACACACTCCTAAGAACAGGGAGCAGAATGAGAATTTGAAGTAGGGGTGTGCACCAGGCCCCTGTGTTGTTTTCATTTTGATTTTCATTATCAATGACAATGTTGTTGTTATCGGTACCATTTCAAATGAAGATTTTATTTTTGATATTGGTATCATTATCAATTCTCATGCACAACTAATGTCCATCTAAATCTAAGGGAGACAGGAGAAGGGAAAAAGAAATCCATTCATCAATTATCTATATTAGGGAGGCACTAATGCAGTTCGGAAGTTCAGAGTATGGACCGAACTCGAATAATTCAGTTGACTGAACCGAATGTGCGAACCGAACTCGAATTTGAACGTTCAGTTAGGATGCGTTCGGTGAGTTCGGAATTGAATTTCCATTGGTTTTAATGGAAAACACATTATCGGGATATAACGTTTTTGTTTTTTATGCTATGTAGCTAGGAATTGGGGAGCCTACACCTCGAATAGAAAGCATTCTATGTACCAAATTTCAAAACTATTGGATAAAGGAATCTGATTTTAGAAGCAGTTGAATTATTGTATTTTGCAATATTCTACATATACATTCTTAGCTGTAACTTCTTTCCCTTACATCTAATGTAGGTGAAACTTGTCCATTTTATACTCCTTCCCATATTTGTCAATTTTTTCCCCCATATCTTTGCCAAATTTCAGAAGGATTGGAAAGAGGGTCTTGGTGGTTAAAGCAATTAACATATAATTATGTCTGACTATAACATCTTTTCATTCCAACCAATATACATGAAATTTGGCAAGGCTATATATTACACTTTCATGATCATCTCTGCCAAATATCAGAAAGATTTTATAAAGGGTCCCAATTTTATATGCCTGTACAACATATATGTGAATTGGCCAACAGAAATGTCAATAAAATATCCTAATTCTGTGCTGGGACCATCCCAACATATCTCCCCCACTTGTTTCTGGGAAGTCAGAAACATCTGTTTAGGAAAGAGTCAATAGAGATTCTCTTATGTCCTCTGTGTCAGTGCTGCAGGATGTGATTGTGATGATAATTGGCCAGCCTGGATATGTTTAAGCTATGTCTCCTGACTGCTGGGAAGTCCCAGTTATGTTGCTTATGCACGTCGCAGGGCCTCCCCCTATGCCCACCTCGAAACCACTACCAATTGGTCCTGTAAAGCTAGAAGATTGCAGTAATGTGTTTGGCCATTGAATCCATCTGTCAGTCTTTGGGGTTGCTCCACATCCTTCCTCCTACAGTCTCTCTCCCCCTGCCATGCAGGGTGCCTGCCTCTGACTGACACGGAATATGCTGATATTCATCTGAATAATGATCTTCACAGGGACAACATCAATTGCTTATATAATTGGGTCCCTTTATCAAAGTCTTCTGTAAATCAAAATTTGCTGAAATGGCAGAAAAGGTATTTGATACATACTTGCAAAATATCCTGTAAACAATATGGAATATCAAAATGTTAAAGCTGGAAATGTATTTTCAGGTTAACGTCTTATACCCTTGGGACCTTTATCCACTCTTTCTGAAAATTGGCAGAAGTATTAAGAATATGGAGGGACATAAGATGCACAGGTTTCATGAACATTGGATGCAAGATAAAGAAGTTGTAGCCATGAATGTGTATGGAGCTTTTCTTAAAATCACAAGATTCAATTGCTTTTGAAATTGGTTCCCTTTACCTAATAGTTCCAAGCCTTGGTGCATATAGTATTCTCCATTGGGGGTACAATCTCCCCAAATTTCATCAAAATTGAATAATAAACATAAATGTTATAGCCGAAAATATGTTTTTCCATTTTCCCCCCTTTATTTCAAATATCAAATGTTATTTTCAGTTCCCAATTGCACCAAACTAAAGATCCAACCAAGCCCGACTGAACCAAATACTGAATCCAAACTCAACATTCGACCTGAACCACCAAATGGCCAAACATCTGAACCTGGTTCTGTTCACACATCCCTAATCTATATAACTATTCTAATCTAATCTATATGTCTAGTATATACCTATAATTAATCCATACTATATATATATAGTATATACCTATAATTAATCCATACTATATATCCATGTATATATATATATATATAAAATAAACAAATAAATAATGTACAGGGGGAGAAGGGTGGGGAAAGCGAGAAGGTTAAATGTAGGCTATAAGGTATTGGCAGGGCCCCGATTCTTCTGCAAAATATTTTCCAAAATTCTGCAACCCATATGGCAAAATTCTGCGACTCACATGGCAAAGCAGAAAACCCACCCAGAAAAACCACATGGCAAAGCAGGAAACCCACCCAGAAAAACAAATGGCAAAGTGTGTTTTTGCCATGTTACACACACATTACACACACAAACTGTAAAATGCAGAGCGTGCAGCGGGACCCCCTCCCCCCCAAACTGTAAAATGCAGAGCGCGCAGCGGCCCCCCCAGGAGAACACCCCCCCCAACCACCTACTTACCTTATGCTGGAGCGGCGTCGATCCCTCGAGCGACTGGAGAAGCGGCAGCTGGAGGTTGGGCTGGAGTCCTTCAGTGGCGGCAGCAGCAGCAGCGGCGATCCCGGAGCGGCCGGAGAAGCGGCGGCTGGAGTTGGGTCCCTCGGCGGCAGCGGCGGTCTCAAGTGAATTCCGGACCATAAGTGACATGTCCTGATGTGACCTGCTTTATAAAGGCTGCGCAAGCCCCTGATTGGCTTGTGACCTGAATAAAGCAGGTCCTGGATTGACTCACCGCCAAGGAAGGGAAATTCCGCGGGGATTTTCCCAGTTTCTGCGATAATCCTGCCTAGGGCAGGATTCTGCGAAAATTCCGTGAATCGCAGAAGCGCAGAAGACTCGGGGCCCTGGGTATTGGTAATACAGTACAATGAGGGCTAGGGAGGATTTTTTGTGTGTCAGCACCACAGTTCTGTAAATGGCAATCTGACAGGCAGAGTTCTCACAGAGCGGAGAAAAAAAGTCTGGCCCTCCCATTATAAAGAATGCCCTGCCTCACAGGCACCCTGATTAGTTGTGGGAGATAGCGGGCATTGAGCAAATCACAAAGCACCATGAGACTGCTGGGACCTGCTTGTGCTGCTCATTGGTCAGTGATACATCCATCAGATACTGCTGAGCTGCTCGCCCCTCCCTACACAGGCACAGTTCAAGAGTTCAACCCTGTTTAGGACTCCGAGATGTCTGCTCCCTCCTCCTCTCTCCACATTTTCCCTCCAAAACCCAACTGCCACAGCATTAATAACAACAATGACACTGTTGTCTTAGTTTTTGTTATCGGTATTCTCGGTTGTTGTTATAGTTATTATTAGCTGTCATTTTTGTTATTGGAAAAAAAACAAAAAAAACAATTTTAATTATCATTGTTGTAAAAACAAAAACGACATGCACACCCCTAAGTTGTGTCTTCTAGATTCTCAGGCTTTCACCGAGAATATGTTTAATCTATTCAGACCATTATGTGCCATGTTATCCATTTTTAGAGTGTGATGCACCAGGACATAAACTATTATCATAAGAAAAATGACCTTACTGAGAGACTTTGAGCATTGTTACTTTAGTGGGTGGGGCTGTTACCTGAGAGCAGAAAGAGGGCATTGCCTTCTGTATAAGGAGGAGCCAGCTTGCACTCTGGCACTCCGATATGCAAGCAATTAAGGCCCTCATTCTACAGAATATTATGTTGACATGCATTTCTTAAAGAAAATATCAATGCTACTCAAGACAGAATCAGTTGGGATGGAAAAATTTCAGTGGGATCCTAGGCTAGAGTTTTAAAAATTGATGCGACCGAGATATACAAAATCACTAATTTGTTGTACTGTATTGCATATATTAAGGCCAATCTTTAATATCTGTAGTACCTAAAAACTACAAGTGGGAAAAGCCGTATTCATAAAGAAAGAGCACTTACCTCAGAAGCTGGCCTGAATTGTTGATGGTTAGGCAGAAGACACTTTTAATCTTCCTGTTCATAAACTCATGGCACTAGAATTCATCCTACAAAATGCTACGTTTCCAGGTTGCAGATAGATGGTTGTAGTATTGGTGGTGGAAGTTTCTGCAGCCTCTATGCTCAGCACCCCGGCTGCTGTTTTCCAGCAACTGTAAACTCCAGTTCTTTCATGTCACTGCCCACTGGACTAAGGTGCTGCAGAGAGCTGCAGAGAGCATCGACTCCTGATGTGCCCAACGGGATAATGGTCTACGCCTCAGGTCACATGGTCCTGGCCCTAGGGTCAGCCTTAGTCACAATTGTGGCACTGACTGATCCCTGTACCTCAGCAGCAGCACTTAGCTCCCTCCTGAGCCCTAGGGAAGCAGAAGTCATGCAGTTGGCATAAGAACAAATTCATTTAGTCCATAACACGAAAATAGCTAGGGCTACCTCTGTGCAGGCTCCTATCTCAGTTTCAAACTATGAACTTACCTCAGGAGAAAGAGAAATCTAATAACTTCCAAGACAGGTTTCAAAGCACTAGCTGAAAGTTTGGCATAGAGGAGAAACTTGCCATTTTCCAGATTACAATAAATGTAAGGGTAGCAAGCAAGAATGTTTTAAAGACGACCACTAATCAGAAGAGACGACGCAAAAGGATGTTAGTGCGAGGAGGAATGTGTGGCAGCATTGGCATGTCTAAGAAAATATGCCACATATATAACAAGAAGTGGAGGGAGTTAAGAAATAATTAAATACAAACCTGGTTGAAGGATTGTTTGTCCCCGCACAGGAAATAAGGCACAACTCAATAAACACACAGACCACATAGCTTTTGGGTGAACTGGCCGCAACTGTTTATTAATAACCAGCCAACGATAAACCTGTTGAAGAACAAAAACAATTCAAACCCAATCACCCTAACAATGAGAACGGTGGATCCATACCCCTTAAATGTTTTCATCGCCAAGTAGAATTCATCTGAATTGCCCATGAGGCAATCAATGAGACCACTGATTTGGGTGAGTCCTAAGGGGAGTGAGGTACACTGTGACTGTTAGACACCTGGACATAATGACCCTCACTCCCCGCGTTCAGTACCATATGTTGTTACCCGGATTGGAGTTGCCAGTCCAATCCATTCCACCAGTGGACCACCTTAGTCCATACCCAGGGAAGACTTAACGACTGGCGCCACATCGGGACTGCTTAGATCCTACCATGTGGCACCCTACGCCAATCTCCCTCTACCGGGATAGCAGCGGGGAGCCCCCTTCCTCACCTGCTTCCTGGATCCAACTTCCTGGTGGCCTTCCACCATACACCTACCAGATGTTTCCCATAGCCACCAGGCCAATTTTCTCATCCTATTCCACAGTTTTCTTCATGGTACTGAACACCGCCACCAAGTTCGGCAATACTTATTGCTCGAACGCCCCCGCACTCACCCAAAAAATGACCTTCTTAAGCCAGGCTTCTTAACAAAATCTCCCAGACTTTACCCAGATATAAATCCATCCCCTGATCTGAAAGGTACACCCCATCAGCCCAGTACAACTCGGACCTGGTCCAAGATATGTCACTGTGCACCAACCATAACCCCCCAGTCTGCTCTACTACTTTTCTGATCTCATTATTAACCCGCTTACATGATCGATCCACCGCTCTCGCGCTGTTCACACCAGGCCACTTAATTCTTTTCAACAGTGCCGTGAACACCAACAGTGTCCCAGGGAACATTTCCCTGATTCGCAGCCAGTCCTGCCACACCATTATGGATAAATCCAAACCCGATCCCCTAGTGAGATCGTTTCCCCCCAAGTGGAACAAGATAATCTGAGGGGGGGAATGCCCTGTCCAGTCAAGGAACATTGGCATCAACTGGGGCCACAACATGCCCCCCATACCACCTCCGCTTGAGGGGCCAACCCCAACTGGGTCCCCCACCCTGCGATCCCGGCCCTCCTTTTTGCCCAAAAAACAAAACTGTGCCCTATCATCCACACGACCCTTCTGTCCTGGCCACGTTGCCACCCTGAAACATAAAGAAAGTAACCAGTGTCACTATATGACTACAACTGTTCTGACTTATTTCCCTTGTAGGAGGCGGACATATGACTTGAACGCTGCTGACCACCATCGGCCCACTGTCTTAATATCCTCTACTGTCACTCCTGCCGCTGCTGCAGAGGATGCAGCCCCAATCCTGAAGAAATGGGAACAGAACCTTCCCCCTACCCCCAGTCCAGCCAGACATAGCCTCATGATTGCCACAAACTGGAAGCATGAAAGTGGCAAACCTGAGCGGTGCACTAACAACGGCCGCACAATTGCGGGTCTTACTGTCAAAAATGATTCTAAATACCGAACTGGGCAGATCCTTGGCTCGACCGATATGAAGAGCACCACCCTGGCACCCTTCCTCTTCTGATCGGTCTTCGAGACCCGAATACAGAGTTTCACCCTATCTTTTCCCAAAAACACGTCACTAACCTGCAGAGCCCTGCCCGACTGATCCGTACGTGAGCTCGCCACTAATTCACTCACCCTCAATGCCGCAAAAAAAGCAATGACAAAGGCCACTTGAAAAAATTTAACCTCGAACTCATCCACACAAATCTCCCACAGCTTACCAACCATGTCTGCTAACAACTTGGGGGAGATATGCGCCCGTGTATCCACCCTATCACTGCCCTGCCGCCTACAGGACTCGAGCATAGCCCGGAGAACTGGGGAGCCTGGCAGATCTGAATTCCCTATCATCTTAGACAGGAAAGATAGGGCCAATCACTTCCCCGCAATCGTGCCTGGTGCCAAAACTTTCTTCTGAAGCGCCAGTCCAAACATACACCACCTGCAGCAGAGGAACCGGAAAAACTATAGACCAGTCTTTGCTCCTAGCAAAAACACTAAACTCCCTCAACGCCCTTTTGTACTGTTGCCATGTGGCCAGAGAGACTGCCCCCTTTACCGCTTCTATAACCTCTAAAATCCAAGGTTCCAGAGCTCCTGGGGCACGTATTCCTGTTTCTCCCTGGCCTGTGGAGCGAGTTCCCGAAAACGTTGTATCTGGAAACGAGAAAGGGCATCATCAATCTCATTCTCCACCCCTGGCACATGCTTAGCACAAAAAACTATGTTGTGCTTCAAACACCACAAAACGAAAAACCTCACTAGGTGCATAACCCTCTCTGATTTTGACAACAAACTTTTCACAATGTGCACAACAGCTAAATTGTCACACCAAAATAGCACTTTCCTATTGCTAAAATGCTCCACCCATAAATAGACTGCCACCACTATCGGGAATAGCTCCAAAAATGTTAAGTCCTTTAACATCCCTGAGGTGCCCCAGTGGGTTGGCCACTGCTCTGAACACCACATCCCCTGGAAATAAATTCCCAGCCCAGCCGAACCTGCCACATCGGAATGCACCTGCAACTCTGCTTCTAGACGAAGCACCTCCCTCCACATGCTGACACCATTGTGGCATTGCAGGAATTCCAACCACACTCCTAAATCCTCCCTCATCTCATTGGTGACCCTGATATGATGATGTGGCAAGGAAACGCGGGCCGTTTTGGCATAAAGGCGGGACAAAAACGCCCTGTCAGGTGCCACTACCCGACAGGAAAAGTTTAACTTACCCAACAGGGATTGCAATGCCCGCAGCGTCACCTTGCTTGCCCTCATGCAGGCTGCAATGTCACTACGAAGTGCCCTCAACTTGTCCTCAGGCAGCCGGGAACACTGAACCACCGAGTCCAATTCTATCCCATAATATGTCAAGACCGGGGATGGACCCTCAGTCTTTTCTTCCGCCAATGGAACCCCAACTAACTCGGCCACCGGCCGGAAGGTCCTCAACAATTCGGCACACTCTGCTGACCCAGCTTTCCCGATAAACAAATAATCGTCAAGATAATGAGAATTTTGCTGAGACCCCGCCCATCGCTTGACAATCCATTCCAGCGCAGAGCTGAATTTCTCAAAAATGGCACATGAGATAAAGAATCCCATAGGCATCACTTTATCATAGTAAAATTGGCCCTGGAATGCAAACCCCAATAATTCAAAATCCTTGGGGTGCACAGGCAAAAGCCGGAAGGCAGATTTCACATCGCTCTTCACCATCAGAGCCCCTTTTCCACACTTCCGGACCAACTCCACCGCTTGATCAAAGGAAGCATAGTGGACTGTACACAGCTCCGCTGGAATGAAGTCATTCACCGAAGACCCCCTGGGGTGCGACAGGTGATGTATCAACCTATACTCCCCAGGAGCCTTCTTAGGAACTATGCCCAACAGCGACACCCTCAAATTATTTGCCAGCAATGAATCAAATGGTCTCGCGATACGGCCCTCAGCCAATTCCTTTTTTATTTTCATCTCGATGACCCCTTCCATGCCCTTCACCGATCTCACGTTCCTTGCCATTCCATGCTCACTCCTGCCCTCAAATGGAATCTCAAATCCATATTTAAAACCCTTAACTATATAACAAGCTAACGCTGGGTCGGGATACTCCCGCAACAAACGTTCCAACACCCACCACCTAACTGGTGTTGGCACCCTTCCCTGGGCCAGCCTGCGCCCCCCCCCCATTTCCTTTCCCCGACCTGGGTTGGAAACCCCTCTTTCCTCTTTGGTTCGATCCACGCCGGCGCTGACAATTGGTAGAGGGGTGGGACCCTCCACACTGCAAACACGCGTGCCGGAACCTACAAAAGGAACAAAAACACTTCCCTTCGTTGAAATCCCAACACGCGAGCGATTGCTGCCCTTTCTTTGATTGCTCTCCGCAAAAACTATCCACTGGCTGACCATCGCCCTTGATGATGATATGGCAACTGTCAGCGCGTACCACTTCCTTCCCCTGGACACACTCCAACCATAGGTCATGGTCCTTTACATCCCACCGCACCCCAGGTGTGATTGCTGCATTCTGACGAAATGATTCGTCATACCACAGCCAACCAAAACCGTCCTTTGTGAGGTATGCCCACCACATTAAGTCGAAGTATTTCAACAGCGTGACCGCCCTCTCCAGGAATGCCTGCATCACCACTCCCATGTAGACGATGAAAGCAGATTCCCAGTTGGCCCAGTTTCTATCGATCCTACGCCTCTTTGCCCTCTCTAACTCCTTTGACTCGGGCCATGCGTTAGGATCCGGAATTGGATCGCAAAAGAGGATCTCAAAGAGATCAATATAATCTCCCTTCCAGATCTTTTCCCTCACCGATTGCAGGAGGTGTACCCCCAAAGGCACCGACACCCGGACATACCCCCTTTGCAACGGGGAAACCTCCTGTGCAGCCACACCAGCTGCTGCTACCCCTTGAATAGCCACACTAGCCAGTGGTGTGGCCTGCACCACTGCTGTCCCCCCTTGTCCAGCCTGTACCCCGGTATCCAATGCCTGCCCAACTGACCCTTGTGGATGCCACACATTGTCCACCCACACTAGGCGGTTCGGGTCCTGCTGTATGGGCAGTTGACCCGAACCTACCCTTAACAAACTCACCTCTGGCTGTCCAGCCATCGCTGTCCCGGGGGGTTTGACTGGTCCACTGCCTATCACCCCAGCGCAACCAATCCCTGGTTGCCCAGCTATCGCTGCCCCAGGGGGTTGAACCATTTCCCTACCTGACCCCCCGGTGCTATCGCCTTCAGTTGGCATCACCCCTGGATGCTCCCTCATGCCCCCTCCTTCCGTACCCAGCTCTGCTCCCTGGGCACTCGCAGGGGGCAGGCGCAACTCACCAACACCACTACCTGCTGCAGCAGCAGCCACAACATCCTGATGATCCTGCAGCCTCGCTGACAGGGCCACTTCAGCATGACGTCCCGCACCTTCCTCTAGCAGCTGGGTAATTCTTGTCATCTGCTGTTCCATCCTGTTCACCTTTTCTGCCAGTGCCTCAACCGCTGGCACTCCAAACTCCTGTCTATCCCTGTCATGAGACTGTGAAGAAAGATGCTGTGAGATATGGCTCTGCCTTCCCCGAGCCAGACCCCCCCACCCTACCTGGGTCCAGAATGCCTGACGCGTCCAGCCTGGTCATCACATTGTCCCAACCAGTCATTCTAGATTCCATGGCCTGCAAAAAGGCCTGCCCATGCCCTTGCTGAAGCCACGCTGCAGGGGGCTGCTGCCCACCTTGATCACCCAACACCCCATCTGCGCCACCCATGGGCACTAACTCTGCTTCCCTCGCAGGGGGGGCTTCCCCCATACTGAGGCCAGGTGCAACTGGTTGCACATGCCTGGGCTGCACTGCTCCCACACTAGGCCCTGCCACCGGTGGTGGAAACACAGGCCCTAGAGGAACCCCATCCTCCACCTCCAACCCATCTGATGCCGTGGGAGGGGGTTGTAAGGCTTGCCCCTTTTGCTGCCCCCTCTTTCCCTGTGGCCTACCAGCCACCTGTCCCTTCTTTGTCCTACCCATTCTTTTTAAAAGGGGGGGGTCTTCTGCCCGACCACCCCACACGCTGCTCCAAAAGAGAGAGAGGAGGGGGTCACCCTCCCAAAACACCCAGGCTAAAGTGCCTGAAGAGCTAAAGGGGTGAGGGGGCTCAAACACCCCAGCTAACTGACTGCCCAACTGCCTCCGGGCACTTACGGGAGGGGGGTGGGGTACTTCTCACCCCACGCCGCCTGCTCCCCTTAAGTCCCTGACACACACCCCGGTGATCACTGAATTGCCCCCCCCCCCGCTGGCAAGAAACCCCCCGCTACTCCCTGGTCCTGGCTCCGAATGCCCCGCTCGCCCCTTGCCGCTCCAAGGCCTCCCCGCTTCGGCTAGGCCCCCCAAAATGCGTCCTCCTTCTGGCACTGCTTGCGGCCAAATGCCGCTGTTCCGCGCCTCCTCCACCACATGGCTCAGCTGAGCCAATCACCAAGGCGCATTTTCGCGCCGCTGTTACTCGCTCTTTGCAGGCTTCAATGGAGCAAGTTGGAGCCTGCAAGAGCCTCGCCGCCCAGGAAGGAATCCTGAGGCAGCTTCCCGCCCCCTTTACAAGTGCCTGATTCCCCTGATGGGGCAGCCACAAATTTGTCCCTGCTCCGCACAAGGCAGTAGCAGGGTCCCTTTAAAAAAACAACAACAAAAAACCTTATCTGAGGAGGCAGGTTGAGACATAACCTTCTAGTAATGCTATATCTCAGAACCAGAAACACTTTAGCACAGACAAAAGCCTACATGATACTAATTTGATCAAGTGATTAGATGGGAGAACAAAATGCTTGATTTCAGCTCCCTGTTCCGTTAATGCTAACGGACTGAAATTAATTCTTTTGCACTACACTACTTCATTTATTTCTACATTCACAAACCAAACTGAGTTTGCTAAGCATTTCAGTTTGCTCCACTGAGTTTGTATGCTTTTATTCTTCTCTCTTTGGTTAAATAGTTATTGGCATCAAAATGATCATCATTACCATCTGAACTAAAACCAAACTGCTTGAGCAAGTGGCAATTTTGACACATCACATTTATTATCACCTCTTCCCATTCTCCTTTGGACATTCAAATGCAGTGCTGACAACAAGTTCTCCACTTGCTATTAGACCTCTCAGCCCCACCATAGAGCGCACATGCGTGCGCGCACACACACACACACACACGCACGCGCACACACACACACGCACGCACGCACGCGCACACACACACTGCAGTTGTAATCCAAGGAACCAGAACTAATGTCGCTGATGGCCCACAAATCCAGTGAATCTCCAGGATTCATTCAGCAATAAGCTGCCTTTGCAAAATCCCACACTTTTCGGCCTGCACTCACCCCTGCCTTCTCAGCCCCACACACTCACTGCCCCTTCACACACTCTCCATCATACACACACTTGTTCACTGCCCCCATCTCCCTCTTTCACACACTCACCAGGCCTTTTCATTCACTAGTCCCCTCTGCATTCACCGCGGCGGGGGTTTGGCGGCACCCCCTTCCCTTCCTAGCAAGGAAGGCGAGGAGGTGAAGAGTGGCCACTGGGGAGTCAGCAGGGAAGCCGGGTTGCTAGGCAACCCTCAACTGAATGCGCCCAGGAGTCGGGATTCCTGGACGCCCTTTTAGCCTCCCTGCCCACGCACCTCATTCAGCCAGGCACAGAGTGGGGAGAAAGGTGTGCGGCAAGGTGGCTGAGCAGAACAGGCTGCTTGCCAACGGGACCATGCCAGGACACGGTGCGGCTGGTCGGGAGCGGGGAGATCTTACCCCCCCCAACCTTGAGGAGCAAGTGTGTGAGAGAGCGGCCCCAATAGGGGTCTGACTGCAGCCCCCCTCTCTCCTTTGCCACGGCAGCTGTTTACGGGACACCCCCCCATGAGTTTGACTCCATGGGGGATTCGCCCGGGGGGGATTTTTGAATGAAGGGAGGTGCTCTCGGTGGAAGGAGATGAGTTCTCCTTTAAGGAGGGGATTTCCCCTGTTCAGGCCCAAGGAGCGGCCTTAGAAGGGACATGTGGTGGAGCCCCCCCTTGGAATCGAGGTGGGGGTTAATAATAGGACTTGAATTGCCCTGCTGGGGATTGAGGAGTGGCCCATAGGGAGCACTTGGAGCCCCCTCCCCCTTACTTGAGTGGAACTCGAGCAGCCCCCATAAAGGGCATAGTGGAACCCTCACCCTTCCTCCCTCTTGGGATTGGGGAAGGGGTATTAGTGGGGGGGCTGTCCCTGGATTGAATTCTTTAGCTGGGCAGAGGCCTGTCTTAGGGCCTGCCCTTACAGGGCCCTCATAAGCCCAGTCAGGCCTGCCCCCCCAACAGGGGCATAATATTTTCAGGGGTTCGTGAGCCCCTCCTGCCCAGGCCGGTGGGCTGAGGTTGCACCACCTGGTGGCCACCCATCATCGCTGAGCTGACCCCCCAGGAAAGGGACACAACAAAAGGGGCTCGTGTTGGGGCTGAGGGAAGTGAACGATGCCCCCCCGCAAGCACAAGGGCCAAATGAAATCTCCAGTGAAAAGGGCTTCAAAGGCCCCCTCAAAAGGGGCAAAAGATAGAGGGGGACAACAAGGGGGGGCATGCAGGAGGCTGTCCTACAGACCATGCAGGCCCAGTTGGTGGGATACCAGGCCTGCATAGAGGAGCTGGAAGGCACATGCAGGGAAGTGCCAAAACGCAGGACGGATGAGGAAATTGAGCCCGGGCAGGTTGATTTGAGTGGGGAGGTAGTAGGTAACATTCCCCCAGGTCTCGAGGAGGACCCGCGTCACCAGGGGTGTGGGCAGCAGTGGGCCCTGCCTTTTCATTATAGGGACGATAAACCTGGATGCAGCAGAAGAAGGGAGGAGAGTACACCCAACTACCAAGCACAATTCAAGGTGCTCAAGGAAGGGATGCAGGCTCTGGCTGAGAGCCTGGAAACAGCCCAGAACAGGCAGCATGGGCCGGTGGGCTCCAGCAGTTGCCCAAGACCCCGGTACAAACCAGAGGTGACTGAAGATGGGAAGGGGGCAACGGTTGGTGGGAAGGGGGCGACGAGCGATGGGGGGCAGGCCCTGTAGAAGCCAAGAGGATGAATGCCCACCTCCAGCATGTACTCACGTGAAAATCGGGGACAGAGCCAGTGCTCCCCCGGCTGGGAATGGGGGGGCAAACAGGGGAAAAGTCGCACAAAGCCAGCTTGTCTGATGTCGGAATTGTACAGCCCACAGGTACAAGACAGCGGCCCAGGTGTAGGGGGTGGACCTGTGCTGTATGGGCCGGACCGTGTGGTGCTGCGGCCATAGGGAAGAACCCCGCCCCCTGTCAGGGGGGCATGCAGATGTGTCGGCTCCGTTAGGGGAACACCTGCTTCAGGTCACCAAAGAAAAGATCTGGAGTGGCGAATATATAGATATTTTTGCCCTCCTTTTTAGTGATCCCATACCCGATCCCAATGATAAAGACAAGAGGAAAGAGGAGAAGTTTAAGAGGTCCAAATCTGAGTGCACCTGGTCCAACTGGACAGCTGCCTACAGTATTTATATGGGGGTGACACTGGTTAGGTTCCTCAAACGCGGTCTGGAGATGGTGAAGTACTCGGACATTGTGCGCCGAGCCTTTGATACAGGCAGAATGGGTGCTTGGCTGCACTATCATGAATCCTTCAGGCGTAGGGCAGACAACAACCCGTGCCTGCGCTAGGACCTCCACGCTCATAACATCTGGCTGGAGTGTATCAACTGTTCCAGGTATGCCCCGCGATCTGATAGTGGCCTGTGCTCTCTCGGGAAGGGGGTATTCAGCAAATTGAAGGGGGACAGAGAGGCAGACCACAGCAGCCATCAGGGTGGCCTACATGTTGGGACTTTAATGACAGGGGCAGGTGTTTTCAAGCCCACTGTAAATTTAAGCATGTGTGCACGCAGTGTGCAGGCGACCACGCCGCCTCCATGTGTAATAGGTTCCGCAGTATGGAGCTAGGAACAGGGAGCGGGCGGGTAACAGGAAGGCCCCTGCCAGCCAAGGGAATTCCAGCCAACCAGTGGGGAAGGGTGCCAACCCCGGTACGGCATGAAGTCTTACGGCTAGCGACCCAGGATAACCCCAACCATGAGACTGCTGACTATGTGGTTGAAGGATTTAGGATGGGTTTCAGGATTCTGATGGAAGGTCCTCATTACCATTTGGGCATGAAAAATTTGAAATCAGTGACAGGAAACTAGCGATTAGTCCAGCAGAAGATTGATAAGGAGGTTAAGGAATGTAGAATTCAGGGCCCTTTCAACAAGTTGCCTATTCCCACACTTCAGATATCCTCCCTGGGCATAGTGTCAAAAAAGACCCCGGGAGAGTATCGCATGATTCACCACTTCTCCCACCCAAAAGGGGAGTCAGTGAATGAAACGATTCCTCCCGAACTCTGTTCAGTAAGGTACGCATCATTTGACTCCGTGGTTGAAATGGTGCATTCCTGAGGAAAGGGGGCCCTTCTCGTGAAGTGTGATATCAAGTCAGCTTTCTGACTTCTGCCAGTGCATCCTGAGGACTTCAAGCTCCTCGACATGCAGTTATGGGGTAAGTTTTACTTTGACAAGGCGATGCCCATGGGATGTTCTATCTCATGTGCGGCCTTCAAAAAGTTCAGCGCCATTTTAGAATGGATTACCTGCCAGTGAACAGGGTAGAGCTTGATCACTCATTACTTAGATGATTTCCTCTTCGCGGGAAGGGCGGGGACCTCAGAATTGTGGGCTCAGAATGCACGCATTCCAGGAAGTAGCCACTGAGCTAGGAGTTCTGTTGGCACCAAAAAAAAATGAAGGCCCAACTACTAGGTTGACCTACCTGGGCATAGAGTTGGACACCATATGCTCCCTATCCCAATTGCCCGAGGATAAGCTTCAAGCCCTCAGAGATATGATAGCGACAATAATGGCAGCCCCTAAGATAATGGTCAAGCAGCTGAAGTCCCTCACGGGTAGCCTTAATTTCACATGCTGGGTCATCACACCAGGGAGGGCTTTCATGTCCCGATTATATGCCCACATAGGGAGCGACTATCTGCCACACCATCATGTCTGGGTGACAAGGGTGATGTGGGAGTATTTGGCAACCTGCCTCCAGGGCTATAATGGGGTGAGTTTATGGTGGCAGCGACTCCTTTTGGAAGCGGAACTCCAGATACAATCTGATGCCGTGAGTGGCCATGGGTTTGGGGTATACTTCAGGCAAAGATGGTGCACAGCCCCATGGCCGGAGGAGTGGGAAACAAGAGGCCTAACCCACGACTTAACATTCCTGGAGTTCTTCCCTATAGCGGTGGCAGTAGAGCTGTGGAAGGCAGAATTTTCCAACAGAAGGGTCCTATTTTGGTGTGATAACATGGCGGTTGTTCATGTGATCAACAAGCTATCATCAAAATCGGAGAGGGTTATGCAACTGGTCCAGCATTTTGTACTTAAATACCTACGGGAAAACATTTTGTTCATGGCCAAGCATGTGCCCGGGATCAATAACGGCATAGCCGATGCCCTTTCTCGATTTCAGACAGACTGTTTTCGCCAACTGGTGCCAGATGCTATGAGGGACCTCAAGTCATTCCTGAGGGACATGCGGAGCCTTGGATTATAAACGTATATTAGGCAGTGCAGGGATCCCTCGTGCCTAGAACCAGGCGGGCGTACGAAACGGCATTCACAGAATTCCAGGAATACTGGTCAGGGAAGGGTTGGGAACTAGGATTCCCCATCCTGGAGGGGCACATGCTGCAGTTCGTTCTTCAGCTCAGACGACGAGGTTTGGCACTGGTCACGAATGGGGAAAAAATATCGGCCATTTCTTTTATGAGCCACTCAGCAGGCCACCCCCCCTGACAATGGCTTTTTTATGAGCTGCCTCAGGGAGAGTTGGGCCTGGAGTACCCCTCAGGGAGCAGACGTAAGGGCCCCTATCACCCCTCAGCTCCTTCATGCTATCAGCCAGGCATTACATACGGTGTGTCACTCGGACAGCGAGGTGGTTCTCTTTACCGCAGCATTTCGTGTGGAACTATTTGGGGCCTTCAGGATCAGTGAGATAGTCCCACAATCCCGGGAGGACAGATCGGGTGTGGCCCTGCAGATCCATGATGTGGTTTGGCAGGGAGGCACCCTCCTGCTAAACCTAAGAAGGTCAAAGACGGACCAAAGGGAAAAGGGGAGGTTACTGAGGCTGTGCCCCTCGGATGGTGGTCATATTTGCCCTGTTGAGGCAATGCAGCAATATTTACTGTCCCTCCTGAAGATGGAGGGTCCGTTGTTTCTCCACAGGGACGGGACCCCATTGACACGATATCAGTTCAGGGCAGTTCTCAACATGTGCGTCGAGGAAGCTGGCCTGGACCCAAGTTGTTACACCACACGCTCCTTTCGGATAGGGGCGGCGTCAGTTGCCACAAATATGGGAATGCCCGGGGAGCAAATACAACAGATAGGGAGGTGGTGGTCCACTGCGTACGGCTTATACGTCAGGAACACCGAACCGAGAACAACAGGGTACTGGGGGAGTATGAGGCAACGGGATAACTTTGATTTCTTTTCCAGACATGTCAGCCCCGCAGGGACGGAAGGTGGTGTGGATCATTGGCCACAGCATCGTACATTGGGCAGGGAAGATGGCCGCATGCAGCGGGTGGGGCACCCAGCTGGGCCTAGGGGACAGGGCAGATATAATTTGGCTAGGTAGACGTGGAATGCTGTGGGAGAAATTGCTCCCAACGCTGACTGCGGCGACAGGTAAATTTCCAGCACTAGCTGTGATTGTAATCCATTTAGGGGAAAATAACCTGCCCAGGTTTACGGGGCTGTGGCTAACGAAGAGGGCAAAGGCTGATCTGCGAAAGGTGCAGGAACGATTCTGGGGGTGCACATTGGTTTGGTTAGATATGCTGCAGAGGAGAATTTGGGCTAATGCCCAGCACCCAGGCAAGGTAGACCGGGCTAGAAAGAGGGAAAATGGGAAAATTGGTGGTTGACTACAGTGAGCAGGGGGGTTTGTTATTTCCCACAGGGAGATTAGGCATGACAGAGATGAATTCTACCAAAGTGATGGGGTCCATTTATCTGATGCTGGATGCAGCGAATATCTCAGAGTCCTGAAACGCAGCCTAGTGGAAATTCTCGAACGTTGAGTGTATGGCGGCGAACCAGCCAAGCAAAGCTGGTGGTTCTGGTGGCGGTAGGCTGAGTTCAGGCCAATGGGTAAAAGATGAAGGGGTTAGCATAGCATAGGGTATCAACATCTCCCTAAGAGATGGGCATAGGCCATACATAGCCGCTCAGTGCGACCCACTGTATGGCCAGACCAAGGGTGGGAGGTGAACAGTCGAACGTGCTGGGAGGACCATGTACCAAACAGTAGGTTACGGTGTACTCACCCTTGTTGTTCAAACCCCTGCCCCCAGAGGGTGAAAGTTAAAGAAGTTGGTTAGGTAGGGCGCAGGAGGTTCCCCTCAGGCTTAACCTGAAGACGTGAGAAGAAGGGAGCCGGACAAACAGGATAGTGCCTGGTATAGGACAGGAACCTTCTGTGGGGGCGGTTAACAGTTAGGAACAAGTAATAGTTAGGACCCCAGTTTAAAGGGGGAAGTGGAAGGGCTACCCCTTCCCCCCTTTTTGGATATCAATAAAGGGTGCGGCCGTTCAAACCCATATATGGTATCCTCGTCTTCCTTGCGGGGCGCGTTGACAAACAATATGGTTTGTTGAAAGAGTGCAGTGCAGTTTTCCAGGCAAATCTCAAGAGGAAACATGATAAAGATTAGGGCTGAACAAGCAGGCCAATTTGTTTCTTGTGAGTAAAACGTACAAACAAATCACCAAGATCCTGGTTCCAGTATGAGTCCTTGGTGAGAAAAACAAAAAGATCACTGCACTTGCACAAACGGTCAGTACTCTTAACCAAAATGGCAGCAATACCATAACCGCTATTTTGGTTAAGGGGAGCGTATTGCATATGCGCAAAATAACCAAAATGTCAGCAACAGCATCGCTTTCATCTTGGTTAATGGCGATGGCTGAGTGGTGGCCATTTTGCGCATGCAGTGTTATCTTTTTTCTCACCGAGAACTTGGTGAATCAATCCCACTTCTCAGCTTGTCCCGGGACGAACTGAGAACTTGGCTTTTAACAATAATATTTGCTTTTGCAAACTCTCATTTCAGCCCTAATAAAGATCTCAAAAATGTCTAGACTCCTAGAACTGTAGTTTACTTACAAATATTTCCTCATTCATACACATATACCCATGCAACTGATTTCCTTTCTGTAATCTTCTTGGAGTAGACCAAATCCACTACTTCCTTTTGGTCCCTTCTGTGTTGGGGTTTGTGATTAATGGATAATTTCAGACCAAGTTATCATGAGCAATACAGCTCTGTGAACCAATAGAAAAATGAGTCAAATCACAGGCACACTCTCCATGCGGCAGTTACTTCTAAAAGTCCCAATAGAAATTCAAAACTTGACCTTTGTTTCAGATAGTTCACAAGCCAAGAATCTGTACCTGAGTTCTCACAATAATAAAATAAATAATAATAAAATAAAATAATAATAATAATAATAATGAATAATGAATAACAACAACAATGGCAACAGTACAGGACAAGGTGATTCTTGTTGTTGTTGTTGGGAGGGGCAGAGGTTAGAGATAAATAGAACTGACACTTGGATGGTTCGTATTTCACTACATTGGGTGTTTTTACACACACATTTCTCCTGGATGTTTGCTGTTACATCCTGAACTTTCTGTGTGTCTAAATCAATCACTCAGATCTTAAACATCCGGATCTTTGAACTTCTGAGTAGAACTTCTCCCAGAACTTTTGCGTATAAAAAGTTCTCCTGGAAAACGGCTTTGCTCCAGGCAGTTGTGGTCACTTGGTTTCCATGGCAGCCTGTCACATCTACAGCTGCGATAACTTACTTGTGAACCCAGAAGATTGAAAAATCCGGGACTTTAACGTGGGTTTAAAAATGCCTATTGACCAAAGAGTATCTGTCTGGGTTTTTTCCCCACTTCTTTTGAAACTGCATTTATCAAAACGTAAATAATGAGGGCAGAAAACAATGTTTATTAGTGAGATAGCATCAGCTGCTTTTGCTTGTCAGGTGTACGCTAAACATTAAGAAGGTTTCGTTAAGAATAGACAGCTCCATTAAAGAATTTTAAACTTACAGTGATGGGAGGGAAGGGGTTCAAGGATAAGAAATGACATACACTGACCTTATCACCATGGTGCTTTCCAATGGACATGAAGGCAGCCTGCCCCCAGGGCTGTGCTGGGAGTGCACCCCCATGTCTGTACACTTCGAGTCCCACCACAGCTCGTAGTCCACACATGCCACACACCCCTTCCCCACCCCTGCAAACCATAGAGTTGCAGGCAATTGCCTGAAACACTAGTCTGGTGCTCTAGTCAACTCTATAATATTGTCCTAAGCAACAGCTGGAAGAAAATGGAGCTGTCGTGTGGGTCTATCCAGCAGCTCAGAACAGGCTGGTGCACTGGGTTTGGCCAGTCTGGTATCTGAGGCCCCTAGGTGGTATGGAAATTTGGAGTGAAGTCTGCTGGTGATTCTCAGCTTTGTCTCCCCTTTTCGTCAGACCCAAGTCCTGCAGTCTCAGTGCTGACTGCCCTTTAGGTTCTGGATGTGGGTGAACCAATTGAAGCTGAATACAGAGGACCCAAGTGATGATGGTTGACTGACCTTGTGGTCTAGGTGACATAGGGACCCCTGTTATTGATGGGGATGGCCTCCCACGGTCATTCAGGTTCACAGCCTTGAGGTGCTCTTGGATCCATTGCTGAAGCTGAATAGCCAGGTTGTGGCATTGGCCTGGAGTGCTTTTCACCAACTGCTCTGGTGAGAAGGCTGCAGCATTTTAAAAATAAAATAAATAAATAAATAAATAAATTTATGTTTGGAATGTACAGTTGGTGCTGAATGTGGTGGTCTGTCTTCTGCCAGGGGTGAGCCAGCAGAAACACATTACACGAGTGCTCCAGAGTCTTCACTGGCTGCCAAGAGCTTTCCAGTAGGGCTGAAATAAAATCTCACTAAAATAGAGAAAATCTCATTGAGAATGGGGTTCTTGATGAGATTTTCCCAATTAAGAACAAGTTGAGAATTGTCCATTTCTTCCGCCATACTCATGAGATTCTTGAAAAAAATGTAAATGGTCTGCATTTGTAAAAAAATGGCCACAGGGGCATTCTGTGCATGCATGGCCCTTTTCCAAGATGGTACAGGCTGAGTTGTCACCATTTGGGAAACCAACAGTGGGTTCTGTGCATGTGCAGACCAGCTGTCTTTTTCCAAAATGGCGCCAAAGCAGTCCACAACATCTTGGAAAAAAACCACACATGCGCAGAAGAAACCTAGTGGCCATTTTGCACATGCACAGAGCGTTTTAAACTTTTTCTGAGAATCTCGTGTGATTTTCAAATCATCATTGAGATCCTCTCATGATATAACTGACAATTCTCTAATCTCATGAGATTCGTATGGAACACGAATGGATGGAACACATTCTTGTTTCAGCCCTACTTTCCAAACACAATTTAAGGTGCTGATTTTGACTAATATCTCACGTGTGGGGTCGTGCAGGGTTCTATCTTGTTCCCTCTTTTGTTCAGTGTGTATATGCAGCCTTTGAGAGATGTTGTCAGGGAGTTTGGTGTTCGATGTCATCAATATGGTGATGACATCCAGATATATCTCTCATTTTCATCAGACTCAGTTCCAGCAGTCTCAGTGCTTACTGGGTGTTTGGCGCCTGTGGGGGATTGGATGAGGGCGAGCTGCCTGAAGTTAAATCCTGACAAGATGGAGGTGATGGTTGTGGGGAAGGCCGAGGGAGTAGTCCCCGGATCATTGATGGGGTCCGTCCTCCCCTGATATCTCAGGTTCAGAGTCTGGGGGTGCTCCTGGATCTGCAGCTTCACCTGGATGTCCAGGTGGTGGCTGTGGCCAAGAGGGCATTCCACCAGTTACATCTGGTACATCGGGTTAGGCCGTATATTTCGGACTCTGATCTAGCCACTATTGTCCATTAGGGGTGTGCATGTCTTTTTTATTACAATAAAGATAATGTAAATTGTCATTTTTGTTATTACTTCAATAACAAAAATGACCAATAATGAAAATAGAAACAAAAATGACATTTTATTTTTTAAATAAAGGGAAAAAACTGAAGAATGTATTTCTGGCTATAACCTTTTGTTTCATATACAATTTTGATGAAACTTTGGGAAATTTTACCCCCAATAGAGTGCTCTATGTGTACCAATTTTTGAAAGGATTATATAAAGGGAACTGATTTTAGAAGCAATTGAACATTGTGATTTTAAGAAAAGCTCCATACACATTCATGGCTACAACTTCTTTATCTTCCATCTAATTTGCATGAAACCTATGAATAGGATCTCTCTCCACAGCTTTAACACACCTCCCAATTTTCGGAAAGATTGGATAAGGGGTCCTGATGATATAAGACATTAACTTGAAAATACATTTCCAGCTGTACCATTTGTATATTCCATCTTATTTTTTTATTTATATTTATTTATTTTCTAGATTTCTACCACGACCCTCCTGAGAACAGCTCAGGGCAGCTTCCAACAATAAATATATATATATAAAATACATATAAAACAATTCAAAACACATCAAAATACAATATAAGGTATTAAAACAGGGACCGGGAAAACATTAAAACAATAAATAGGGTAGGGGAGATAAAAACCCACTAACCCCCCTCCCCAAAGGCCTGGGCGAACAGCCAGGTTTTACAACTTCGCCGGAATGTCAACAGGCTAGGGGTCAGGCGAGCTTCCTCCGGAAGGGAGTTCCAAAGGCGCAGCCTGGCCACCGAGAATGCCCTCTCCATTGTGACCCTCCGCTTAATGCGGGGGACCTCCAGGAAGGCACCCCCAGCAGACCAAAGGAGCTGCTCTGGGGCATGGAGGGCGAGGCAGTCCCTAAGGTATGAGGGGCCCAGACCATGAAGGGCCTTGTAGTTCACACCAAAACCTTGAATCTAGCTCGGCACGCTATTGGCAACCAGTGCAGAGTCCGGAGCACAGGTGTAATGTGCTCCCGACGACCCGTCCCCAAAAGGAGATGGACCACCACATTCTGCACTAGCTGCAGCCTCCGAACCAGGAACAAGGGAAGCCCCACATAGAGCGCGTTGCAGAAGTCCAGTCTTGAGGTGACGAAGGCATGGATGAGGGAGGCCAAGTATGGGCTGGAAATGAATGGATGTAGCCTCCGCACCAGATGCAACTGGCGGAAAGCAGCCTTTGTGACTGCCTCCACCTGCTGTTCCAGGAGATCCGTGTCCAATATCACCCGCAGACTCCAGACCTCCTGAGCTATAGGAGGGCGAACCTCACCAATCAGGGGGGCCACTATCTCCCTTGCTTTCCCCACCAACATCACCTCTGTCTTATCGGGGTTGAGCTTCAGTCTGCTCTGCCACATCCATTCTGCCATGGCCTCCAAACACTGGGATAGCAATGAGACAGCAGGGTCTGGGTCCGTCCAGCACCGTCCCCAACATCTCCCTGGAGGTTTTCACCAGCCAGGATGGGCATGGATCGAGTTCGCAACAGGTGGCCCTCACAGACCCCAAGACATCCGCCGCATCGGCCGGAAACTCCCCCCACAAAGCTGGACCGGACGGGGCCTCCATCACCTTGCGCTCTCCCCCTACTGCCCCTAATCCAGCGTCAAAGGTTATTTGTCAGGTTATTTGGCAGGAATGTATCACATACCATCCCTGTCATCTCTATAAAACTACAGGGAAATTTGATAAAGGGTCCCAATTTTATAATCAATTGAAGTTGTCCCCTTGAAGACTATTATTCAGATAAATAGCAGCAAATGCAGTGCCAGTCAGAGGCAGGCACCTGGAACACCAGGGTGAGAGAGTCTGTACGAGGGAGGATGTGGAGCAACCCAAAAGACTGACAGACACATTCAATGGCCAATTACAGCATGCTTCCAGCTTTACAGGACAAATCGATAGTGGCTTCGAGGCGGGCATAGGGGGTGGCCCTGAGGTTGGCATAGAAGGGACATAACTGCAACTTTGGGGATAGTGTCCCAGCAATCAGAAGACATAGTTTACACATCCAGGCTGGCCAATTATCATCACAATCGCATCCTGCAGCACTGTGACAAAGGACATCGGAGAATCTCTATTGACTCTTTCCTAAACAGATGCTTCAGACTTCCCAGTAACAAGTGGGGGAAGAGAATTTGGGATGGTTGCTGCACAGAATGAGGATATTTGGTTGACATTTCTTCTGGTAAATTAGCATTGTAAACCAATCTTATACCACAGTGACACAAGAGAATCCCTGGCATAGGCTCATTCTCTGCATATGCTGTGTGGGCATATAAAATTGGGACCCTTTATCTCATCTTTCTGATATTTATCAGAGATGATCTTGAAAGTGTGATATACAGTCCTGCCAAATTTCATGTACACTGGCTAGACTACAAAGATATTATAATCACACATACATTTATAAGTTAATTGTTTATACCACCAGGATCCTTTGTCCAATTCTTCTGAAAGTTGGCAGAGATAGTAGGGATGGGCGAAGGTGGTTCATAAGTTCAGAGTTTGTCCTGAACTCAGCCTGTTTGGATGACCGAATCCAAATCCAAACACGAACTGACCGAACCGAACTAGATTCCATGCGTCGAAATGACTGAACAGTTCGGTTAGTTTGGATAGCGTTCAGGTAAGTTCAGGTGGCAAAAATGTGTCACTGGAAGACAAAACGTGACAGGGAGGGGGAGTCAGCTGAGGAGCAGACTTCCAGGCATCAGAAGTGGAGAGGCTTGGAGTAGCAGCCAGCCTCCCCAATCACCATCCCTTTTCATCTCAGACCACTGACTTTGCAGGCTGCGATTGGCCATGGGCTAGGCTGCACAGAGCCAATGAGGCTTGCGGTGAGGCATGCGCAGCAAGAAACTAAACTGTTTGCCTTCCCCCTTCCCAACACCTTCTGAGGTAGTCACTGTTCCTGAACAGCAGGCGTTTCAGAAGGCTCCCTCTCTCCCAGCTGTTTTTGTTCCTTCCTATTCCTAACCCATTGCCATCCTCCTCCTATTTCACCCATCTAACCCACTTACCTCCATATTATCATTTATTTAGATTATATTAGATAGATTTAGGTGTTATTTTTTGCGTTTACCCCCTCCCTGTGTTCAATCTTCCCTCCCCCCTCCATTGAATCCTTTCCCTCTCCCTCTTACTCCATCCCTGATTCCCTTCCCCTATATCAAGTTTTGGATCTATTTAGAGTAGGATTATTATTAGATTGATTTTCATTTCAGTTTTGTACCCCCCCCCGTGTTCTTTGTGTTTCCCCTGTGTAATATTGTATATATAGATAGATAGTTATTAGATAGATATACATAGTAGTTAGCTTTGCTATAGAGATATATAGAGATACAGTGTGTTTGTAGGACAAGGCCTTTGTAGTTAATTATTAGGATTTTCCATTTAGTTCAATAGGTTTTAAAATAGTTAATAGCAGTTAGATTTAGTGTAGAGATAAATACATATAAAAAAAGAAACAGCCCCTCCAGCCCCAGGACCCACCATCAGGGTTCTGGGGCCTATGTTACTGGAAGGGAGGGCTGTGGCCAATATGTATCTAGAAGCTGCCATTCTAGCCCCAGGACCCACCGTCATAGGTCTGGGGCCATCATTCCTCGCACAGAGGCGATGTCATTCCACCGCACCAAGAAACAGCCAAGTCAGCCCCAACACGCCATCAGGGTTCTGGGGCTTATGTTAAAGGTAGTGAGTGCTGGCCAATATCTAGAAGCTTCCACTCTAGCCCCAGCCCAGGACCCACCCTCAGGGTTCTTGTGCTCTGTCATTCTGCTCACGGGGCGCTATCATTCCACCTTTTCTTTACGCAACCTGATGTTCATGGTGACAGAGAGAGAGAGAGAGCAAAATAAGAGAGAGGGAGAAAGTCTCCCCACTATTAGAAGGAGAGACAGACACGATCCCACCCATGCTGTCATGAGCACTATATGGCCAGAGAGAGACAGAGGCTCCCTGCTAGAACAAGAGAGATGGGGGCTGGTGGGGGAGAGGTAGGTATATCCAGATCAAGCTGCCACCTGCCAGAACCAGAAAGAACTCCCATCTGTGCTCATGTGCCCGATCGATGCCCATTGCCCACATCCAGCAGCAAACCTACCAGAATCAGATGGAATATATCAATATAACACAATGTATTATATGTGCCTGCCTGCCTGTGTGCGTTTTTGTACCTGCTGATACCACCTGTCGCTTGATTGAATGAAGTCTGCCCAACCCTGGCAAGCAATGTCTGCTGCTGCTAGTGCCAATGGCCCCTAGGCCTATACGCTGTCTGTCCCAAGGGTTCTGTACCCTGGCAAATAATGTCTGCTTCTGCTAATGGCTCGGTCCCAGGCCTATATGCTGTCTGTGCCAAGGGTTCTATCCTGGCAACGCATGTCTGCTGCTGCTAGTGCCAAATGGCCCCCAGACCTGGCCTATATGCTGTCTGTGCCAAGGGTTCTGTACCCCAGGTTGCCACCAAGCTCAAAGCCTGCCTCAGCCCACCTTCCTGTCTCTCATGCTGCCTGTCTGCCCGCCCAGGTTGCTGCTGCCAAAAGAGAGAGAGAAATAAGAGAGAGTGAGAGAAACTCCACCCACTGCTAGAAGGAGAGACAGACACGATCCCACCCATGCTGTCACCTAAATTATATGGCCAGAGAGAGAGAGAGAGAGAGAGAGAGAGAGAGGTTCCCCCAGCTAGAATGAGAGAGATGGGGGTTGGAGGAGAGAGGTAGGTGTATGCAGCTACCCTGGTTGCTACCTGCCAGAACCAGGAAGAACTCCCATCTGTCCTCATGCGCCCAATGCCCATTGCTCACATCTACCATGCAGCAAACCTACCATAATGATATGGAATATAACACAACGTATTATATGTGCCTCCCTGCCTACCTATGTGCGTTCCTGTACCTGCTGCTACCACCAATCACATGATTGAATGAAGTGTGCCCAACAGACTTTAGGCTGTCATTCCACTATCCCTGAATCAGTTATGCCCGCCCATCCCAGGAACCATCATTCCAGCCACTGGGGGCCACATTCCATTCCACTGCATCCAGAAGCCCAGTGCCTGCACGCCAGCCTGACACCCACCTCCCAAACCCTACTCCTCCGCACCCACCCGTGGATGCCCGCTGAAGCTGCTGGAAATAAAAAACCCTCCGACCACCAGTTCCTGACGCCTGCTGCCTGCTGCTAAGGAGCCTGTCTCGCTTTCTCTCTGTCACATCCACCCACACAAACACAAGCCCTGCACCTCCTGGGGGGGTTGTCTGCAAGTTGAAACCCTGCTGCTGGCACAGCACATCTTTGGGTTAATAACTATGCTACATGGGGTGGCAGGTGCTGCTGGTAGGGATCGACAAGCTGTATGAGATTCTGCCACCTGCCAGCCAGAACTTCAGCACATAGGTATAAAAGATTGGTCAGGTCAAACAAAGCCCATAACAAGGAAGACAACAACTTTTATTAAAACTATTTAAACAACAACAACAACAACAAAACAAAAACAACATTATGAAACCAAAAGCAAACATTGAAAGGAAACTTATAGATTAAACTATTAGTCTCTGGGCCTGTCCCCCGGGACTTGGGGGAAAGGCAACAGGCATTGGGGCACTGCACAGGGCTGAGGGGCAGCCACCCGGTCCTCTTGTAGGTTGTAGCCATGGGCCATGGCAAACTCCACGGCCCCTTCCACATCCTGATGCCACCTGGAGAGCATCTGGTGGTACAGTTCCCGGCGTTCCATCTCGGTGGAGATGTTCTGGCCATACGCCTCCACCTTCTTTTTCTCCATCTTGACCGCCTGGAAATACTCCACCAGGTGATTCTCCATGGTGGCTCCTGTCTGCTTCAGGCCGGACATGAAGTCCCGGGTGGGCCTCTCCAACTTGGCCCAAAAGGCCTTGACCTCAACAGACTCCCGGGTCATGGGGGTCTCCACATCGGGGCTGGAGGGGGCAGGGGAAGGGCTTACATGCCATCTTTTTTGGGTTGCCTTCCTCCCTTCTTCTGGTGCTGAGGCTCCATGGCCACACCAGAGACCTCCTGCCACCTCACTCTCCTGCCATGCATTCACTCGATGTGGGCAATGAGCCCCGTCATGGTCCCCTCTCTTTTCCGCTGGAATTTTTTCTGGCAGATCTAAAAAGAGTATTAAAAGATAGGAACATAAGAAGTGCCATACTGTGTCAGACCAATGGTCTGTCAAGTCCTGCCTGCATTCTGTCTCCACAAGTGGGTGGACTGGGAAGCCACTCTCTCTCTGCAGGGGACTTCCATTCCTAACAGGTCACAGGTAATTCCCTGTTGTTCCAGTCCCCGTGCCTTACCTTGCATGTGGCGATTCTGTCGCCCTAGTCATAAAACCTCCAGACATCCGACCTTGTCCGCCAAATGTCTGGGGGTGTCACTGGTGACCTCTGCCTAGGGGTCCTCCTTGGCCTGGCACCAGCACTGTGGCTGGTATCCAATTCCTCTCTGAAATTGGAACACATTAAGAACACCAAAGTAATATAATGCATTTATGATGATGCCTCCAGTCCTCCCTCATTGGGGTGCTTGGGATGGCAATGGAGAGACCCTGGCTGGCACTTGAAAATCCTGCCCTCCTTGGGGTGCTAGTAGAGATGGCAATGGGAGATGTGACCCTGACTGGCACGTGCAAATCCTACCCTCCTTGGGGTGCTAGGGATGGCAATGGGAGATGTGACCCTCGCTGGAAAGACCCTGCCCTTATTTGAGGGTGCATAGGGAATGGGATGGCAACTGGAGAGTGGAGACCCTTGCTAGCCTGGCACATGTTTGGGTGGGGGTGCTGCTTGTGCCAGAGTCCCCCACACTACAGTACCCTCTCTCTCTGTGGCAGACATTCAGTGCTACCTGCTGATGCCCACTGTTTGTGCCTGACTGATGCCCACCACCCACCCATGCACCAGTGAGCTCTCTTGAATGGATAGAGCCTTTCTTGTCCTCAAAGTAAAAAAAAAAGTTTACAAACCTGGCAGCACCTTCTGAGCCCAGCGCTTGCTCCTCATCCGCCACCACCACCTGAGGCCTAGGGGCAGTGACTGCGTCCTCCTCCTCCTCCAAGACCACCAAGTCAGCACCCAGCTGGGGAATCTTCATTTTTTTTTTTTTTTTTAAATCACACAGCCAGCCAAACCAAAACACACAGTCACCCAACACTCACCAACCAGCCAAACAACACAGTCAAACCAAACACAAACAGTCAAAACACATGAACTGAACAGCCACCCAGCCAAACATACACTCTCTCACCACACAGCTCTGCACGCACTCTAATTTCCAGTTTCCAGCACCATCACGCGCTCTTGCGATACTTTTTCTGAACGCCCGAACTGAACCGAACTGGGCCGAACCGAATGGCCAAACCTGAACGGCTATCTGTTCACCCATCCCTAAAAGATAGTAAATATGGGAAAGGGTATAAACATGCCAAGTTTCATCTACAATAAATGTGAGGCAAAGAAGTTACAGCTAAGAATGTATATGATGATTTTTGCAAAATGAAATAATTCAACTGCCTCTAAAATTGGATTACCCTGTCCAATCTTTTTGGAATTTTGTACACATAATGCCTTTCATTGGAGGTATACACACTCCATGTTTCAGTCAAATACAGTAAAAAATAAAAAGGGTACAGCCAAAAACGTGTTTTACATTGTAACCAATGGAAAACGAAAGCAAGAACAAAAACGACAATTTGAAAATGAAAATGACAGATTTAAATAACAAAAATGAAAAATGAAAATGGCATTGCCCCTGGTGCACACCTCTATCATCCATGTTTTTATTACCTCAAGACTGGACTATTGTAACGCTGTCTATGTGGGGCTACCCTTGGTGCTGGTTTGGAGACTGCAGCTGATGCAGAAGTCAGTGACCCATCTCCTAACGAGGACAGGCAATGCGAGCACATTGCACCAGTGCTTCACTCTCTGCCCTGGCTGCCGATAGTCTTCAGGGCCCAATTCAAGGTGTTGGTGCTTACTTTTAAAGTCCTAAATGGCCTGGGCCCCACCTACCTGCAGGACCTCCTCACCCTCCGGGACCTGGATCGGCCCCTGAGGTTGGCTGGGGGTGTCCTCCTTGAGGTCCCCTAGATGTCAACCTTGAGGAGGGCATTCTCTGTGGCCTGCCCTGAGGTGGGAGGGTGGCCACTACTACCAATTGGGTCTAAGCATGGTAGCATCACTTCTGAAAATATCCTCTGTTACAGGGTAAAAGAAAATACCCTCTGCACTTCTTATGTTCTTAGAATGGTAGAGAAGAGGAGTACGACACAGAGTTTATGCCTCCTACACTCCACCACAATGAGACATATGACCAAGCTAAATTTTATCCTTGAGCAAATCCACAAAACCCTCAATTTTTGAATGGGGAAAAAGAATTCACAATCAATAGTTTTTCACAGTAATAAACAAGAACATGGATCAATACATCACACTGCTGTTGAATCTGTTAACAGGATTTTAATTATTTTTTTTAAGTGCATTTTGAATGCAAAATTTATTAACTCTACAATAAATTTGCACTTTAAATATTAAAGATTGCTGTTACGTAGTTTGTTTTCAACACTAAAACTCTTCTTGTTGTGTAATAATCAAGAACAAACATAGTCTTACTAAACAACAAAGCTCAGTAGCTAGGGGGATTTTATAAACAAATATTTTCCAGATGTTTAAATCCGAAAATAAGCAACATTGTGAATGCACAAAGGAAACACAGATTAGAGTGGCAGGTGTTTGAAACAATGTCCCTTGGGCCAGAAATGAATTGCAAGAAGATGAAGAACAACTGTATGAGAAAGAAGCTGTTAAACAGGGAGGGAAAGGATCTGAAGTATTGAGGAAAAGATTCAGTGCTTAATTTATAAAAAATGAATTGGCAGGGTCCAAACCTGGCTCGCAAACCACGCCCCCTGAAAGGGAGTTCTTGTGACAGGATTTATACAATGGTCAGTACAGGGGATGTGGCACAGAATTCATTACTGAAGACCAAATAAACCATGCAGGGTTCTTCTGGCTTTAGTTTCATCTCCCTGGAATTACCAACAACAGCCTTCCTCTGGTCATTCACATTTCTAGGTGCACACTCCTAGTAGGAATATTTCTAGGGCTCAGCCACACACACACACACACACACACACACACACACACACTTTAATTATCAGGGCATGCCCCGACACAAATTAAGCCCCTGGGAGGATTGTAGGGGTGTGCATGTCATTTTCATTATTATAATAACAATAATGGAAATTGTCATTTTCGTTATCATTATTGCAATAATGAAAACAACAAATAATAATAATGAAACTGACATTTTCTTTTTGAAATAAAGGAAAAACTGAAAAACGTATTTTTCGCTATAACTTTTATGTTTTTCATTAAATTCTAATGAAACTTGGGAATAATGTACCTCCAATGGAGGGCACTATTTTAGAAGCAATTGAGTGTTGTGATTTTAAGAAAAGCTCCATACACATTCACTACTACAACCTTTTTAACTTCCATCCAATTTTCATGAGACCTGTGTCTATTAAGTCCCTCCACAGGCTTAACACTCCTGCTAATTTTCAGAAAGATTTGATAAAGGGTCCTGATGGTATAAGATATTAACTTGAAAGTACTTTTTCAGCTGTAACATTTGTATATTGCATCCTGTTTACAAGATATTTGGCAGGAATGTATCATATACCTTCCCTGTCATCTCTGCCAAACTACAGGACAATTTGATAAAGGGACCCAATTTTATAAGCAATTGAATTTTTCCCCTTGAAGACCATTATTCAGATAAATAACAGCACATGCCGTGCCAGTCAGAGGCAGGCACCTGGCATGACAGGGGGAGAGAGGATGTAGGAGGAAAATTGTGAAGCAACCCAAAAGACCAACAGACACATTCACTGGCCAATTACTGCATGCTTCTAGCTTTACAGGACCAATTGGTAGTGGCTTCAAGGCAGGCATAGGGGGCAGCCCTTAAGCAGGCATAGAAGGTACATAACTGGGACTTTGAGGATAGCATTCTAGAAATCAGGAGACATAGGGTATTTTCAGACATGACGGGGCCAGTTGGCCCCATCATGAAATCAATACATTGATCCCTGCCGGGATGACCCCGTCATGCCCTACCAGACATGCCGGGGGATCCCGGTGGTGCAACGTGCGGCCACACAGCCCCGCCCCCTCCACGCTCCCCACCACCCGCCCTCTGGGGAGACGGGCAGGCAGCAGGGCCAATGCCGCCACAGTGTCTGGCCGACTTCGCCATGGCCCGGAATCCCGCTGGTGATTCCGGGCCATCGCAACTAACCAGACGTTACTTTTCTTTGATCCCCGCCAGGGATCACTTTCACCGCGCTTCCTGGGGAATTGGAGCGGCTAGCCCGGGAAGCGTGGTTGAAAGTGACCCCATGTGGGGACTGAGCACGGCGAACATCTGGCGGCCGCCAAACAGACGTGCAAGTCACAGTGACCACAGGTGGGTATTCACCATGGTTCACTGTGATCTTGTAATGTCTGAAAATACCCATAGTTTAAACATCCAGGCTGGCCAATTATAATCACAATCACATCCTGCAGCACTGAGACAGAGGACATAAGAGAATCGCTATTGACTCTTTCCTAAACAGATACTTCTGACTTCCCCGAAACAAGTGGGGGAAATATGTTGGGATGGTCCCAGAACATAATGATGATATTTGGTTGACATTTCTGCTGGCCAGTTGGCATTACAAACCAATCTTATACCACAGTGACACGTAAAAGAATCCCTGGCATAGGCTCATTCTCTACTTATGCTGTGCAGACATATAAAATTGGGACCATTTATCACATCTTTCTGATATTTGGAAGAGATGACCAATAAAGTGTGATATAGATCCCTGTCAAATTACATGTACACTGGTTAGACTCCAAAATTCTTACAGCCAGACATTCATTTACAAGTGAATTGCTTATACCACCAGGACCCTTTTCCCAATACTTCTGAAGGTTGGCTGAGGTAGTAAATGTGGGAAGGGGTATAAACTTGACAACTTACATCTAATTTAATTGTGAGGCAAAGAAGTTACAGCTAAGAATGTATATGACAATTTTTGCAAAATAATATAATTTAACTGCTTATAAAAGGAGATTCATTTATCCAATAATTTTGGAATTTGGTATACCTAATTCATTCCATTTGAGGTATAATCATGCCAAGTGTCAGTCAAATATAATTTTTTTAAAAAGCTACAGCCAAAAAAGTGTTTTCCATTTAAACCAATGGAAAATGAAAACAAAAGCGAAAATGAAAATTTGATATTTATGAAAATGAAAATTTTATGAAAATTTACAGATTTAAATAATGAAAAATAAAAAATAAAAACAAAAACAACATGGGCCCTGGTGCACACCTCTAGAGCATTGAAAGAAAAGCAGAGAAATAGAAAAAGAATAAGTAAGATAACTTTTCCTTCAATAGCAACTCTGTTGACTAGCTCAGATACCAATGTTCTGCACTTGCCCAGTAGCACTTCAGAACTCACAAGCAGGTACAAATCTCCTAATGGAGAAAGAAGCCCACTGGTCTGCACACACCAGTGTAAAACTGATGTGACTCCAATTATTTCAGCATGTCTATTCCTCATTCACACCAACCAACTGAAATGTTCATACTCCATCCGTACCCAATTACTGATATTGTGGGATGGTTGTAGTTTTGTCCCTTAAATCCATCTATCTTTTTGTAAGTGAAAAAAACAAGCCAGCAAGACTTGGGGATAAAGCATCATAATTGAATAACCCATCACACACAAGTTTCAATCATCAGTGAACATAGCATTAAGAAGATATAGCCAAACTGAGCTTTACAACCACAAGGATATACTTGCAGATACAAACAGGTATAGCATCAGGTAATGGAGTGGCATAAGAGAGGCAACTTAGAATGACAGAAGTTTAATGTGTTGTCATCACCAAAATGAGGAAAAACTAGTCCTGTAGCCTTTAAAGGTGCTCTATCAAGACATTTAATGTCTTTCAATATCCTTCTTCCAATCATAATTTGGGCCCAGAACAGTGTAATTATATGGGTGCATTCTTATGTCCATTAAAGCCAGTGGCTCAACTTTGTTGGTGCCATAAAAGATATCACATAAAGGTACTTTGTCTTCAACTCTTACATTTTGGACCACCAGGTCTGGCACCAAGGCGGTTGTCATTGGCTGCCTTGGCAACCAGTCAGGTGGGAGCAGGGCTGGTAGGATGCATCTCCCCCCAGCTCCCTGCCCTCTCAGGCAGTCAGGCCCCGTCACTGTCACATTAGTTTAGGGGTCTGGCTGAATCCCAACCATGGTGCCAGTCCAATGGCAGACTGGGTAAGTCCATGGTGGCACTCAGGTGCCATCATGTTAGTTTTCACCCTCAGTTTCAGGTCTGACCACACGCAGGACACTGTACCTTGTTATTCCCTAACTGATGTCTGTTCTGCCCTCCCAAGTAATTACTTAGGCAAAGTTGTCAAGCAGACAGCTTAGCCTCACTAGACTTGGATATATCAGTCCTTAGCAACAACTTAATAAAGAGTCAACATATCCCTTTATACAGCAAGCAAGCTTGTTCAACCCTCATAGAGGGGGGGAAATGTCTTTGGATTCCACCTTTCTGAAATTGTATTATTCTCAATTGCTCTACAGGAACACTCTTCAGAGAAAGCAAATGTTATGCTGGCCTAGTGAAAGAAAAATGACACCTCAGTAAACTAGAGGACTTATAGCACTTCTGTCCACCTGCTGTTTCCCATGGGGTCCTCTAATTGCAACAGTAGTAAACTTTACAGGAATACAACATAGAAAAACAAGTACTGACTATTCAGTTGATATAAAAAAAAAAATCTCTTTTGACTTTCTCTTTGAAAATAACCATGTTTTCAGTTGGGATTATTGCAATCAAATACCAACATTATATATGTCTAGATCTATTTAAAAAAACAGGGTAGGGGGGAATATAAGTGTTTCATTTGTGTCTGTGGCAGAGAAATGGTCTCTATTCTGAACAATTATTTGAATTTAATATTTGTAGTGTCTGAAACCACTCTCAGTTTTCCATTAGTTGCAAAATGATTTTTTTTGCATGATGACAATTGAGCAGTTTCTAAAAATTGTAGTGAAAAAAACAGTAAATGCTGAGGATCATAACTGAGGTGAACTTGTATGCAGTTAACGTCAGAAGCCTTCCTAACACACTGCTGTGCTGGCCATAATTTATCATGGCTAATACCTCTGTCTAATACCTTCACTGGCGTCAGCAATGGCAAGAGCACATACGTACATGATATTCCATCAATCACTCTTCCATAAAGGCCTCCTCTGGCAGCACTGCTTAGAAGGCCAGCAGTCCTGTCTACCCAGTATCACTGATGGTGCCAACCCAATGGTAAAAGGCATGGAACGTGTTTTGGTGTTTTTTTTTTAAAAGACCACTGAGACAGAATCTTCTTCATTTGAGACTGGCATGCAAATTCTTGTAACTTGAGTCTTTGTACGTGAAACAATTGGAAGAACTGTGACAAATAAGTGTGACTCTGGAGGAGGTTCTAGAGCAACTTGACATGCTAAAGAGTAACAAATCACCAGGACCCGATGGTATTCATCCCAGAGTTCTGACGGAACTCAAATATGAAGTTACAGACCTACTATTGGTAATTTGCAACCTAGCACTAAAATCTGCCACTGTACCAGAGAACTGGAGGGTAGCAAATGTAATGCCAACATTTTTAAAGGGCTCCAGAGGTGATCCATGAAACTACAGACCAGTAAGCCTGATGTCAGTGCTGGGAAAACTGGTGGAAATGATTTTTAAGAACAGAATTACTGTGCATATTTATAGCCAAGGTCTTACAAGTTCATGACTCAAAACATCTGGGAGTAGCCTTATGCCACTGTTTCCAATGGCACCCAGGTGACTTCTGGTCTGGGGAGGAGCATCTAAATCCTTCCGTGGGGGTTTCCCACAACCCAGATTTTTAAAATACGGGGGAAAACTCTGCCATGTAAAAATGGCCTATGTGTATACCATGGTGAGTTGTAAATTAGGAGTTACCACTCAAGAAAAGAATCTTAGAGTCATCATGGATGACTCTATTGAAATCCTCAGCTCAGTGTGTGTGGCAGTGATCAAAAAAGCAAATAGAATGCTAAGAATAATTTAGAATTGGATAGAGAATAAAACTGAAAATATATATATATATTTTTATTTATGTCATTATATTTATATGCCGCCACCCATGCCCCCATTACAAATATTGTAATGCTTCTAAATAAATCTGTGGTATAACCACACCTAGAATATTGTGTGCCGTTCTGGTTGCCACATCTAAAAAAACATGAGGATCGTCCCATCTGAAAAAAGACATAGTAGAAGAATTAGAAAAGTTAAAGAGAAGGACAACAAAAATGATCAAGGGTATGGAATGGCTCTTGTATTAAGAGAGGCTTGATAGGTTGGGGTGCTTCAGCTTGGAGAAAAGACAACTGAGAGTGGATACGATAAACTTTATAAAATCATGAGTGGTGTGGAACACGTAAATAGGGAGTGGGCTTTTACCCTCTCCCATAGTACTAGAACAAGGGGACACTCAATGAAATTAACTGGCAGCTGATTTAACAGAAATAAGAGAAAGTATTTTTTCCACTCAGTACACAGTTAACTTGTATAATATATTGTGAGAGGAAGTGTTCAATTGTCTCTTGCGAGAAGTACCCAAGAGGTCACAATGCGTAGTACATTCCCTGTTGTTCCAGTAAGATGTGTAAGAGTAACAATAGTAAGAGGTGTAGCTAGTTTTAAAAAGAGATTAGGTAAGTTCTTGTAGGAAAGGTCTGGTAAGTTCTTGTAGGAAAGGTTCATTAATGACTATTAGACAAGTAGGTTTTGGGGACGTAACCTCTTACTGTTCTGGGCTAGAACAACAGGGAATGGATTTCCCATTTTTACTGCGTACTTCTCCAAAGAGACAGAGATTGGCCACTGTTGGAGGACAGAATGCTGGACTTGATGGACCATGTGTCTGATTCAGTATGGCACTACTTAGTTTCTTATGACCCGACCCACATCCAACGGGACTCAAGTGAAAGTTAGATCAAAGTCGAAAGGAAAGTGGGTTTTCTTAGGGGTGTGCATGTCATTTTTGTTATTACAATAATGATTTTTAAAATTGTCATTTTCATTATCGGTACAAAAATGACAAATAATAATAATGAAAACAAAACAACTTTGGTTTTGAAATAAAGGGAAACAACTGAAAAATGTATTTCTGACACTAACTTCTTTGATTCTTATTCAATTCTGATGAAACATGGGGAGACTGTACCCCCGATGGAGGGCACTATGTGTACCATGTTTAGAAAAGATTAAGTAAAGGGAACCAATTGTAGAAGCAATTGAATTTTGTGATTTTAAGAAAAGCTCCATACATATTCATGGCTACAGCTTCTTTATCCTCCATCTAATTTGCATGAAACCTGTACATATTATGTCCCTCCACAAGCTTAATTTTCAGAAAGATTGGATAAAGGGACATGATGGTATAACACATTAACTTGAACCTACATTTCCAGCTCTAACATTTTTATATTCCATCTTGTTTATAAGACCATTATTCATATAAATAGCAGCACATACAGTGCCAGTCAGAGGCAGACACCTGGTATGGCAGGGGGAGGGAGGCTGTAGGAGGGAGAATGGGGAGCAACCCAAAAGACTGATGGACACATTCACTGGCCAATTACTGCATCCTTTCAGCTTTACAGGACCAATCAGTGGTGACTTCCAGGGGGGCATAGGGGGTGGCCCTTAGGTGGGCATAGAAGGGACATAACGAGGACTTTGGGGATAGCATCCCAGCAATCAATAGACCTATTTTACACATTCAGGCTGGCCAATTATTTATTTTTTATTTATTTAATCATATTTATATGCCACCCCCTCATGCCTACATCATCTCGGGGTGGATTCCAACAAAGATAAAACAGTTTAAAATAAAATGACATAATTATCACTCCAATCACATCCTGCAGCACTGTGACAGAAGACATAAGAGAATCTCTATTGGCTCTTTCTTAAACAGATGCTTCTGATTTATAGTAACAAGTGGGAGAGAGATGTTGGGATGGTTGCAGCACAGAATGAGGATATTTGGTTGACATTTCTGCTGGCCAATTGGCATCACAAACCGATCTTATACCACAGCGACATGTAAAAGAAATCCCTGGCATAGGCTCATCCTTTGCATATGTTGTGCAAAAATATAAAATTGGGACCCTTTATCACACCTTTCTGATATTTGGCAGAGTCTGACCACGAAAGTGAAATTTTGCCGGGTTGTATATCACATGTACACTGGTTGGACTACAAAGATGTTACAGTCAGACATACATTTATAAATTAATTGCTTATAGCACCAGAACCCTTTATCCAATACTTCTGAAAGTTGGCAGAGATGGTAAATATGAGAAATGTGCCAAGTTTCATCAACATTAAATGTGAGGCAAAGAAGTTACAGCTAAGAATGTATATGAAGATTTTTGCAAAATAATATAATTTAACTGCTTATAAAATTGGATCCCTTTATCCCATCATTTTGGAATTTGGTACACTTAATGCCTTCCATTGGAGGTACAATCTCTCCATATTCCAGCCAAATATAATGAAAAACAAAAAGCTTACAGCTGAAAATGTGTTTTCCATTGAAACCAATGGAAAACAAAAGCAAAAACGAAAAATAAAATTTGATATTTATGAAAACGAAAATGACAGATTTAAATAACAAAAATGGAAAACAAAAACAAAAGGTGACATGGGCCTCTGGTGCACACTTCCATCACCCAAGCCATTTGTAGTTCGGGAGTATAGTGTTGTTGAGCCAGGATGCAATGACCCCAGCCCTTGCAGGGCACTGTAATATCATGGTGCTCAGCAAAGCAAAAAGCTATGTCACTATGGCTTGAGATTGATGTATTTGAATTTTTGATTACTCATAATGAAAAAACCTCCTGTTTACAATAATAGTTAAGGCTCTTGAAAATTCAGTCCTGCTATAAAAAGCAGGAAAATTGCAAGTTAAAGCTCCTACCTTAACTTGTGAGCCATGTAAGCAGTAAAGATGTTGTATGTACAATCTCATATATTGTACTTGATTCCAACTTAGGCTGCATGCTCCTACACTTTGCATTGTTCTTTCAGTCCCAATTCTCGTCCTCTGCAGGTTGGGGGTAACCCTGAAGCTGGGGAATGGACGGGTAGCAGCAGAGCTGGGATGGAGCTTGTGACTATGAGAGTAGGGGCTGTGGGTAGGGATTGAGGGGCAGCTAGACTGTTGCACCAACATGAGCACCCTGCAACACCCTAGGTCCCCATCCATCCTGCTCATGATGCTGCAACAGACTAGCTGCCCACCCCCATCCCCCAGTATTCTGCTGCCCCCCCAATCCCCACTCATAATCCCTTCAGCTCTGCTGCTGCCTCTAAATCCCCATTCGCAGCCCCTGGTCCCCCAGCCCTGTCCCCCATGTCTGTTGCTACACCACATTCCCCAACCACAGCCCTGACCTTTTCCCAGCTCTGCCACTGTTCCTCAATCCTCACCTGAATGCCTCATCCCCCTGCGCTCCCTCAGCTCTGCCACTGTCCCTCAGTCCACAACCACAGCCCCTACCTCTTCAACCCTGCCCCAGATCACCTCCCCACTTAGACACCCCCCCCCACACACACACACACACCAACAGACAGAACCACCCCAATCCAGGCTCAGCCCACAAATATGTGCCCCTTCCAAGGGCAAGTCAGAAGTCTCTCTCTTTTTTCTCTTAACCCCTCCCAACCCCCCCCCCAAATAGATGACCCCAGTAGCCCCTTCCCAAAGTTCCCAGATGACACCAGCATACCTGTGTCTTGTTAATTTTTGATTGAACCATAGGTCTATTTCACCTAAATTTGGCAGAAGAGTAGATTCCTGAATCTGGCCCATGAATCCATTACCTTCTCTCAATCCCTAAAAAGGGAGCTCAGAAGAATGAGACAGATTTAAGATGAATCAAAGGAAGCAGGGTTTTAAAAAAAATTGATTTCAAAGGTCATCTAGTTCAACCCCAATGTTTATTATTATTAATATGGCATTAGCTTTCGTCATGACTTAAATACAGAACACAAAATGCAAAATATAATCATGTGAACCAGATTTCTCTGTTGAGCAATAACCTTCCCCCAAAAACTCGCAAAGGAAAAACCCATACCCCTCAGATTGAGAAATGTTTGGTTAAGCCAAGGGTATTGCCGGGCACCCTCACAGTTTACTTCCTCCTAGGGATGTGCGAACATGGTTCAGAAGTTCGGGGTTCGGCCTAAACTCAGGGTGTTTGGCCCATTCATGAACACCCTGAATCCGAACTGACCGAACAAAGTTCGGATTCCGAATGCGTTTGGGAGGGGGTGGGGGGCAGGGAGGAACCTGGTTTCCCCTCCCCCTCCAGGCTGCATGGGTGTAAGGGGTGCCACGGAGCACCTCCCCTCCCACCCTGCCCAGCCTGGGAATTTTTGTTTAACCACCCCACCCCAGGGATCACCCTACCTGGTGGTGTCGGGGCTCCAGCTACGGGTCTGGTGGTGGTAGCAGCGGGTCCGGAGTGCTTCAGGCTGCTACTAGACCTTCCGGGTCAAACTTCCGTTGCTACCTTTACTGCTACTGGACCCAGGGCCAGGGCCTGGGCACCACCAGGTAGGTCAGGGTCTGGGTCTGGCAGCAGAAGCAGCAACAACGGCCGGTCTGGTTGCTGCGGCACTCCGGAGCGCTTCATTCCACCTACTCCAGGACAGGGAGTAGGTTTATCGGCCTGTAACAGACTGGGTTCCTTGGGCATCCCTTCTTAAATATTGGGATAAGTATGCTTGAACCCCAGACCTCCGGGACCTTCTTTGTCCTGTTTATTAATGTAAAATAACTGACCAACATCAGGGACTACCTATCCATCCCCTGCCTGCAAAACATCAGGTATCACAAAATCAAATCCAGGGGCTCTATCATGTTTTAGAGTTCTAATTATTTCCACTAATTCATCTGCATCCACACAAGGATTAAATTTCCATTCCACATTTGTGTGGCAAAGGCCTGGAGAGTTGCCCACTTCCCTTCTTTGCCCTTGGTATTATAAAGATTACCAAAAAAGGCTATCCAATCCTCTCCTTTCAGGGGAGCTGACCTCAACATTTTAGGATTAACCCCCTGATTGATTATACTCCAGAATTTCCTGGAGTCTTTTGTAATTGCAGCATTGTCAAGTGTTGCCCAAATCAACATAAAATACTGCTTCCCCCCCCCCCCCCCGTACTAGAGACTTATAATTGCACAGTTCTTCTAAATACAAGAACTGGGAGGTTTTTGAATAATTTTAAAGTCATAATCCCTTGGTCCTTGTAAACCTACCCTTTGCCGCTCTACATCCCTTATCAAACCATTTACTCACTTGATTTTGTCTAGTTTCTACCCTACAGGACCGGATGTTTGACCCTAAGGTTGATGTTACCTTTTCAAGAACACTATGAAGGTCTTCCATATCTTCTTCTCTACCCCCCAGAATGCTCTCTCTGATAGCAGAAAAACGATAGCCCCATAACATTTCCAAGGTTGCAACCAGGGAAAAAGAGGACCATCTAATACAGATCCTTGGAACTCCCTCTGTCAGTCTGTTCCACTGGGGAACTTTTGAGACTGCCAGCTTGGGGACCTTGATGTCCACACACAGAGCCATATGCTCGTTTTCAGGTCTTGCCACCAAACCGAATCTCGTGAAATTCCCTCAATAACATATAGGGACTATGATGTAATCTATGACATTTCACCCTCTGGAGCTAATAAAAGTATAATCTCCTTCCCAATTATTTCCCCTTCTCCCATTTAGTATAACCAAACCACCTTCTTGTAAAAATTCCATCATATGCTTCCTGGACTAATTCAACATCACATCCCTGTTTCTCCCCTCAGGAATCAGGCCCAAACTTAACACATTAGAACTTACACAGGGTATTTTCAGACATTATGAGATCACAGTGAACCACGGTGAATACGCACCTGTGGTCAATGTGTCTCGAACGTCTGTTTGGCGGCCGCCAGATGTTCACCATGGTCAATACCCGCATGGGGTCAATTTGAACCACGCTTCCTGGGCTAGCAGGGGGAATGTCCCGGGAAGCATGGTCAAAGAGATCCCCAGCGGGGACAAAAAAAAGTAACGTCTGGCCGGGTGCCATGGACCGGGATCCCCGGCGGGATCCTGGGCCGTGGCGAATCCGGCCTGACATGGCAGCCACATTGGCCCCGCCGCCCGCCCGTCTCCCCGGAGGGTGGGTGGTGGGAGTGTGGAGGGGGCGGGGCCGTGCGGCCACACGTTGCGCTGCGCGGCCCCGCCCCCTCCCAGATTCCCCGCCAGGATTCCCCCGGCACATCTGTTACGGCGTGACGGGGTGCTCCCGGCGGGGAATGAATGGGGTGATTTCGGTACGGGGCCAATGGGCCCCGTAACATCTGAAATCGCCCACAGTCTGTACAGACTGAGCCAGTTCTGGCATTCCAATCCCCCGCCACAATTAATAGCGCTTTTGGAAACTTACTGTCAAGGTAGCTTATAAGATCCTCTAATATCACCCAGATATCTGCCTTATAATATAAAGAGGAGCTTTGGGGGAATATAGAGGTTCAACAATAACATCTGACCCCCACCAGGAGCTTTCCATAGATCTAACTGTAATTCCTGCCTTTTGGTTGGAAGCATTTTACACACTGTAGTGTATTTGTTGGTGACCAAGACAGCTAATCCACCTGAAACTCGGCCTTTAGTTTTAATTCTTGTACCATGAGTTGAATAAACCTGGAACCCCAGTATGTCCAGAACTTCCCTTTGATGCAACCAGGTTTCTTGTAAAAAAAAATCAAATCAAATTTCCACAGAAATTTGAGCACATCCGGGTCGATATGCTTAGCTTTACAGCCTGAAATATTCCATGAGGCAAAAGTTAGCGTATCTGTCAAAATTGTACCCTCATAATCTATTAAGGACTCGGGGACCTCCCTGAGAGGATCCATTGCTGCCAGATCCTGACTATTAGTCAGATTAGCTCTATTTTGGAGCCTCCCCACATTGCTAATAAACGGTCAGGAGTCCTGTCTGCTGTAAAATACGCCCCTATACAATGGACCCTTCCTGACTACTGTGTTGTCAGTTCTGGAGATCATATGAAAATGTTGCAGTATCTAAATCCTGGTTCTGCAAAGAGGGCTCATTGAAGATCTCTTTACTTGCCTGTGGGGTTACCTTCTGCCCATAAATCTCTTCCTTGTTCGCCTCCCTACTTACAGGTGGAGTCAGCACAATGTCATCTGGGCCCTCATGCATCAACTGCACCCTCGAAGGGGCATGATATACTGAGGTGTTCACAATGGGGAATCTCCCTTTCAGATCTTCATGTGGATTCCGCATAACTACAACAGAGTCACCCAACTACCGTTGTTCCAGGAAGCGGGCAGCAGTTAAAGTTTCCAACTTATACTCTGGTTGATAGTTGTTATTCTCATGTCCTATAGCCTTGGCTTGATACTCCAGGGAAGATTGGGTGAGAGTACGCCAAACAAAGTCCAACTTCTGGATTAAGATATCTTGGTCCATTAAAGATAATTTATCAAACACTACTAGGGAGGGGACCTTACCAACCCACCCTGAAACCTCCCCTGCACTGTCTTCCAAAAAGGATTTAATGACCCCGGCTACTGCATTGAGGCTTGTTTGTCCCCTGACTCTGCCCAGGGATATTGTTTGTATCCATTACTCCTTTTTCCAAAGTATTCAAGGTGGCAACCGGCAGTGTCTGATTGCCCCTAACCTCCATTTGGGTCTCTATCTCGGCTATCTGCAAGTTAAAATGACTATGCTGCAGACCTGAGTTAGTATCCATAACTTCTTCTGTCATTTTATTGGTTGTATGACCATGGCAATCGCTAATTAAACAATTCGGGCCCAACATAGTACGATTTGGGGAAGATAGATGAATCAAAGGGGAAGACCCCCGGGGGGCAACATATGTATCGGCCCTCTTTTGAAAATAAGCCCTGTCTATAGAGACCCCCATTGATTTCAAATATTTCCTGGCCAAGAACATTTTCATTTTCAACCCCAATGACATTTTCATTGTGCCAAGAATATATTCATTTTCAACCCCAATGAACAAGTAACTTATGGAACTCATTGCCAGGGGATGTTATGAAAGCCAATGACAGCACTATGGAAGGATTAGATAAGTTCTTAGAGGACAGGTCCATGAATGGTTATTAGTCAACCCAGTCAGGGGAAGAGATCTCTGACTGTGGGTGTTGGGAGTGAGAAGCTCCTTTATGCTTCTCCTTATATTGCCATATCCTTCAGGACCTCCCACCCAGTCTGAGAAAAAGCAGTCCTGCCCAACCAGAGTCATGAGATGCACTTAGAAGAATGGAGAAACTATTTCTGGTCTGTCAGATACATGAGAAGTGCAACTCACAGCCACAAGTTCTACTGCTCAGGAGCCTGCCAGAACCCCATCCTTTTCTGAGGAAAGAGGGGGCTGAAAATGCTGTAAGCCTGGCCCCACAGGTGCAGTGCAGTCCACAGCCTTAGCCTCCACAAACAACTCTCCACTGTCACCCTGATCTCAACTGCTAATCTGTTCCCACTACTTTCCATACCTGCCACTGGGCTCCCACGCCAGGTCTGCTCCCACTGCCACCACCTCAGGCTCTGCTGCTGCTATAGATCCAGGAAAGTCTGAGCCCTGTGTGAAATTGTGGGGAGTTATTGTATATTTCCCATTTGAATCATCCCATGTCTGTCCAAAATGTAATAAGTACAGTGAAATAGGCTTGGTAAAAGGGGTGGGGGAGAGATGGGGATAGAGTTCCCTAATAACAGAAGGGGGTGGGGCTTCCAAAACTATGAGAATGTTCTACATTGACGCTACACAACACAGATATACACAAACATTAACCAAAGATGAGTAAATTAATATTTAGCATCAATATTACGTAAGGCATGGTCTTGTCCATGATCTTTTTTCTGTGCGAGTTCATGTTTTGTTCAAGGGTTGGTGGATTTCACCTACAGAGTTCCTATGTGGACATTTAGTGAACTGAATGAGGTATATCAGATTTTTAGATTTGAAGGTGTAGGTCCCTTATATTCTGAACAGAGTTCAGTGGGATGTCTGGATGCGGTTCATAGTCAAGATGTGAAGACACTAAACACTTTTTAAAGTTAAATCCTGTGGAATGTCTCACAAGTGGAGCTGAAAAGGGTGCCTAATTTAGTACGCATCAGCAATACCTACATTTTTGAGCACCATTCCATTTGGGTACCCGATGGGCCACCCAGTCACCAATTGGGTTCCCACCTGCCTCCAAAATTGGTAACTTCTGTTACCAATGTACCCGTTTTCTGGTTACTTATCAGTCAATTGGGAGGGGAAACAGAAAGACAGAAACTCAACAAGTCAGGACTGGAACCCAATAATATTCTGGGACATCAGGTTTGAGTACCAGCTGAGTACCGATTAGTACCCCAAAGTTGCAGGTTGATTTGGGTATCGGAAATTCAGTCAGTATACTTGGTTTTGTGAGTACTCATTTCAGCTCTACTCACAAGAGAGGAGATGCTTGTGATCATGTAAGAAGAAAGGAGTCCTTTACTGCTAACTAGCAAAAATACTGTGCCGAAACCAAGAGGACTCTAATGATATTAGTAGAGTTGAAATGAGTAGTGAATTTATCACCTGTGAGAAATATTTGATTTTTCAGATAGCCCTTTGAGTACCCAACCCTATACTCATAGTGGAGAGGAGTACTCACCTCTGTGTGTGTGTGTGAATGGCCACTAATGTTATAAGCCAGCTGTTAGAAAGGGGCTTGGCCAAACAGATAGCAGCATAGAACCTAGGACCCTTGGCACAGCTGTCCCAAAATAGAGCAGCTGAACCAAACCAGGATAGGCCTTTCAAGGCACTAACTGAATTCTTTATATGATCAATATACAGTGCCTATCCTCATGAGAAAAGTAAATAGACATTGCTAACAGTTGCTTTGTTAGTTCTTCTTGTAGAACTTTAAAGAAATAGAAAAGTTGGGGAGTCAAAGCTATTATAGGAAATGAAACTGACTGTATGGAAACATTAGAGAATCCATCATGCAGGATATATATATATTATTGTTTCCCAAAGTAAAGTTATAAATTGAACACCTTCTGCTTACCAACACAGTCCAGATTTGAACCCTTGACTTATCAGTCTCCTGGGACCTAGTCTTTCAGCAGAGCTACAGGAGAAACAGCTGAATATTTCAGCCAGCCAGCAAGTGAAGGACTATATATACACTTCCCAGAAAGCTAAATGGTTGTTTGTAAGGGTGCTACAAATGCAGGTGTGGTGTGGCTGGGTAGCTGAGCTTTGTGCTCCTGTGCCAGGAGTTCTAGCCTGCTTTGTGCTTTGTTCTTGTTAATATTTTTAACAAAATAAACTCTCAGCACCTATCAACCCTAATGGATGTAGGATGCAACCTGAGCTGTGAAATGAGGAGCTGTTCCTTCATTATTAAAAACAAAAGACAGAGGGACTTTTCCCCTGCAGCTGGTAGGTTCTCTTATGTTTCCATGCAGTTTCTAAGCCTATAGGAGCCTTGAACCATCAACCTTTCCACTTAATTGCCAAATCTTTACAGTTGCTCTGCTAGTGCCTATCTACTTTAGTCATCAGTAGGATTGAAATGAGTAGCCAATTACTTACTTATGAGTAATTTTGCCATCCCGAGGAACAGGGGTGAGACTACTTGACCATTGCATCAGTGGGTGCAATCCTACACGCACACTGGTGCACACGTGTGCATGAATGCCCCTCACACAGCAAGCTACTGGGCACAATGGGGTGCCCCTGTCAATACAACCCCCCTGAGTCAACACACCCCACAGCCTGGGGGATGGAGCAGGAGTCGTGCCTGCTTCATCCTCCAGGCTGCGGGGTGTGTGGGCTCAGAAGGGTCATTTTGGTAGGGGCATCCTGATGTACCCAGCAGCTTGCTGCGCAGGGGGCATGCATGTGCATATGTGCACCCACTACCTGGCCTGGTGGTGCATGGGTGGGCCACATACGCAGCCTGTTGGATTGCACCCAAAGTCTGGAGAATACTCATTCAAAGGTACCTTCCTTGGAAGGGGGGAAAACAGAGGAGACGGGGGGAGGGCATGTGGAGGAGGAGGAGGAGGGGGGCCCCTGCGGGAGATGGCCGTACCACCGAGGGGGACAATGGGGCACAGGGAAACCCAGGAATTCAGCATGATCTGGGGGACCCTGGAGCACCAGCTGGAGTTAGCCGTGAACCAGCAGAATGAACACGTCTACCAGGAGATCGTGTGGGAAATGGAGGCAGCGAGGCACCACAGGGGGTAGGCAGCTAGTGGCTACTAGTCCAGCCCAAGCTTCTATCTCAGTTCCCAGCCCCAACCTAGCCCCCATTTGCCTTCTCAAGGCGCTAGGATTCCTTGCAGAAGGAATCCATTTCCGGTTTGCTCCCTAGCATGTCTTTGCTGCAGCAGTGTTTTCAAAGTCAGGTGATCTTCCCCAGCCCCTGCACTCTCCTGGGAAATGTAGTCCAAAGACTTGAACATACCACTTCACTCATGCACACTTGCCAGCCTTTAGACTACAAATCCCAGGATGCAGCACAGTCTGTTGCTTGTATGACATCTTTCACAGATGGCTTTTAATGTAATCAAGAACCGTTACTAAGATCACAACATGTTCGCAGTAACAGCTTACGATCTCAGTGAGAATCTCAGCAACATTTACCATGATTTACCGTGTACTGCATACTGACGTACCGTGTACCACGTTTGTCCAAGTAATGTGAAAAATAGCCACAACTGTCCTGCGCATGCGCAGCCCTCTTCCCAGATGGCACCGGCAGCATCGTCACCATTTTGGAAGAGGATAGCCATTTTGTTCATGCAGATCACTGGGATGAATATGGTACACAGTAAGAGGTACACAATTAATTGGCATACAGTACATGGTAAATCATGGCAAATCAAGAAAAAATCTCAACCAAGAAAGTGTCGAAAACTGGCTGTTTCCTTGGGTATCAATTCTTGATAAAAACGAGACAAGAGCTGTGAATCTCAGTGAGAATCGAGACAAAATTGAGATTGAGCTACAGCCCTAGTTCTTATATTAGCCAAGAAGGTCAGAGGGCTCAACCTCTGACTGTCAGAAGCTGGGTGGGGGGTGGAGGGGAGGGGAGAAAAGACGGGATAGACTATTCCATATATGACCTGTGTTGTATACTTTCCCTGAGGTATCCTGTGCTGATCATTGCCAGAAAAAGGCTTCTGGGTTATGTGAATCAATTGTCTGATCCACAATGAGTAAAAACAGATGTGACAGTGGCCTGCTTTGACTGCCTGCCATGTTGGGGATGCTGGGAGCAGAGTGCGGATGGGATTGCCCACCCACACATTTGTTTAGCTCCCCACCTTACCTGGGGTGTACGGGTGGTGGGACAACTTTTGGCTATGGACACATTTGTTTGGTGCCCCTCCCTGACATGGGATGTATTGGCTGTGGTTTCTCATCCTGGGCCGAGCCAGGGAGCTACCACACACCCCACACACCTCTGTTTCTACTAGGGCTGCAACCATTAATTGATTAATAAAATAGATTAATCTGTCTAAAACCGATTCAAATTTGTTCCCTGATTAATGAGTTAGCTGCCAGGATGTTCTGACAGTCCATAGTTCTGAGTCCGTAGCTCAAGAGGATGCATTCCAACAGAAGGCAAGTTTACCCAACGTACACAAATTTGGCAAATCTCTGCAAATGCATGTATTTTTATGCAAATTTTAATCAATTAATTAATCGATCAATAAAAAAAGACTTATAATTTTAAAGGCAAAAAGACAACAAAAATTTCTAATCGGGTTGTGGCCCTCGGTTTTGCCCTATGGCAGTTTTTATTTTCTGAGAAAACTCAACCAGCCCCCATCACACAATCTCATTGCTGCATACCATTCTTTGAACAGAAAACTCTGGCTTCACTTCTTTTTGTTGCCCCAACATCTCCATCTCATTGTATATCCTCCATCTCATTGTTTCCGATCTTTGACTAGCATCTGAGTCATTCTGTTATTATTGAGTCTTTTAATTACTGTTACCACTGTGCCTATGTTTGTAGTGTACCACGAACTGCTGGTTGTGCCTGACTCATGCTAGGAATGATCTACCAGTTGCTACAGTTCCAAAGGAAGAAGTGCTGTGTTCATTGTTCTCAAGTATCAGCAGTGAAAGGTAATAATAGCTAAATTCAAGGAGGGACAATGGGCCTTCCTTATAGTACACAGATTCTGGGGCAGTATGGATTCAGTTTTTGTTTTTCTGACACCCTTAATTTTCAAAAGACCCAAAAGAGAAACACACATGGACAGGGATTGTTTTTGACCATTTCCCCTGTTATTTTTCAGTAGTGCAGAGTGTGCACTAATCAGTAGCTTTCAAACTATGCTCATTTATTGATAGGGGTGTGCAATTAGTTTTTGTTACGATGATGATGAAAATGAAATTTTTGATTTTCTTTTTTGTTATTGTAACAAAAACTACAAATAATAATGAAAATGACAAATAAATAAATTTGTTTTTGAAATAATGGGAAAACACTGGAAAACATATTTCCAGTTAACTTTTTTGTTTCTTATTCAATTCTGATTAAACTTTGGGAATCTGTACCACTAACAGAGGGCATTAAGGGCATTTTTAGACATGCACGGGGGTCTGACATGATCGCTGCTTCTGCAACACGTCTCCTCCTAATTAACCCGCTACTCTCTATGCCATGTCTGATGTTCTAAAGAGCATCAGACACATCGCAGAGAGTCTCTCTGCCCCACCTTTTCTTGTGTGCCTCTCTGCACCTGCGCAAAAACTCGGCAGCAGCATTTATACGGGGGAAGCCCCAGTGAATGACGGCACATCACAGATGCAGAAGTTAGGCGGTAGGAATCCATGGTCAGTTTGATACGGGAGAGAAGTGGCTTCAAACCGCGTCAAACATTTAGATGAGAACAAAGTAAGGTGGCTGATTAAAGGATCAGCTGCATTTTTTGTCTCGTCTAAAAACGCCCTGAGTGTACCAAAATCTGAAGTGATTGGATAAAGGAAACTGATTGTAGAAGCAATTCAGTGTTGTGATTTTAAGAAACTTCCTGGCTACAACATCTATATTTCATCCAATTTGCATGAAACCTGGGAATATTAAGTCCCTCCGCAATATTACCAATCCTACCAAATTTCAAAAAGATTGTATAACGGGTCCTGATGTTATAAGCCATTAACTTGACAATGCATTTCTGGCTGTAATATTTTTATATTCCATCCTGTTTACAAGACATTTGGCAGGAATGCATCTAACACCTTCCCTGTCATCTCTATCAAACTAGTAACTACAGGACAATCTGATAAAGGGCCCCAATTTTAGAAGCAAATGAGGTTGTCTCCTTGAAGACCATTATTCAGATAAATAGCAGCACATGCTATTTGTCGGACATGCTATGTCCGAACCGAACGGACGAACCGAATGCAGCCAAACCAAACAGCCGAACCCAAACCGCGATCTGTTCGCCCATCCCTAAAAAATACAACAAAACAATTCCTAAAAAAAACCTCCCACCACTCCCAAACAAACCCTCAAGAAGAGAAAGAACTGGATACGGACAAATTCAGAAGCAGTAGGTGTAGTCTTATAAAGTATATGGGAGAGAATTTTAATGGTTCAAAATTTAAAGGTGCAAGGAGTATGAATTACAGATAAGAACACATTGGGAAACACCATGAAAAGGAGGTACAATTAACACTATTTGGGTGTTTTCTGAGGTTGCAACTTTGTAAACTGATAAAAGACATCAACTTTATTAACTGATAGCAAATGTCTGAGGACTATAAAATACCAATCGCCAAACTGCATGAGGCTCAGGAGATCTTTCTAGCAATGCTATTGCTTAGGAATTAGGGGCTTCCTGTTCACCCTCAACCCGCTGCTCACAACAAAGATTTGAGACCTCACCATAACCACAGAATGGACACAACTACTCATCTTGGAAGCTCTCAACAGTGCCAGTTTCCCCAGGTGTTGTTTATAATATCTTAGTTTCCCTCATGGATCTATACGTCCCATTTTCCTGCACCTGGCCCAGTCACCAATAGTGACAATGGGTGTTTTCACACACAAATTTGTCCTGTTTGTTTGCTGTCACGTCCTGAACTTTGTGTGTGTCTAAATCACTCACCCAGATCTTAAACATCTGGCTCTTTGAACTTCTGCATAGAATATCTCCCAGAACTTGTATGTGTAAAAAGTTCTCCTGGTAAACTGCTTTGCTCCAGGCAGCTGTGATCACTTGGTTTCCATGGCAGCACCTCACGTCTACAGCTACAGCTACTTTAGGCTGCCTCAGGGCAGTGCTTGTGTGTGAAGAATGCATCCAGAACTTACTTGTGGACTTGTAAACCCAGAACATTGAAAGACCAGCACTGTAAGATGTGTGTAATAATGCCCAATATTAAAAATGACATACATCCTTGCCTCCTGCCACCCTAACATTTGCCCATAAAAGTCAATGTGAGGAAGCCAAGAAAACATTTCATTCTTTTCAGCTAAAATTCCTTCCCAGTCTCCCTCAACTAGCAGATGTTACCACAGCACTACCTCTTCAATTATTATTATTATTATTATTATTAACAAACATTTATATAGCACCAGCAGTGTACCTGGCACTTTACAAAGTAATAAAATAGACACGGTCCCTGCCCCTAGGGCTTACAATCTGAGAGACAGGAGCTGGGGGAGAGACATAGGAAGGGGAACAGAGGGAGAGACAAGGGGACTAACATGAAGATGCGAGGTCTCAAGTGCACGTACTTGGCTTGGTTACAATTAGTTTTAATTCTTACTGAGAGATGGCTAATTTGGTTCCCTCTGGCAATTTACCAGGCTGGTTAGTGTGAAAGGTTTAAGTTCCCCCCTGGCCAGCCCCGATTACTCCATCCTGGAATCCCCTGACAGGATATTGGTCCATTCCTCATACTGGGAGAAATCCCATGTTGTCAGGGCCATGGTGCAGTGGGAAGCTCCCTCCTAAGATAAGAAATTCCTGCTAGCCACTGCTATGCCCTCCCTCATGTGAGCCCCTATAATGGTTCTTAGGCCAAGTGTAAGAGCTCACTTCTGTCAATCAATGAAATTGCTCTCTAATGCTTTTTTTTGTTTTTATCCAGAAGACTACTTTCAATTTAGAATATAATGAAGATTGTTTTCAGTGTACCATGAACCACAGCTTGATTGGAATATCATATTCCATGTTGCCTTTCTGAGAGGTTTCTGCTCAGATTGTGTTACATCACAAGAAGAAAGCAGAGTTTTTATTTATGGCATCCAAAGGGATTGTTTTAAAATCTGCAGCTATTAGGAGGATGAGTTTATAAATATACAGTACTTGTCCATGAAGTGGATAATCTGATTTAGTAACAAGGTAAATTTGAACAGATTTGTAAAGTGAATGAAAAATACAAGGAGAATCGTCACCACATCAAGGAAAGAGGCAGGGACACGTTTGTGGGGTTAAAAGGCCATACACTCTATAGCTTAAAAGCATCAGTCTGGGGTATTATGATAAAGGATGGAGGTGTACTACCACTCCTCCTTGTAACGGGATCACTTATCCCTCACTCCTCTCGCATCCCCCTGGCCCTGCTGCCTTGGCCGGGCTTTTGACCTCTCATCCTCGGCCCCTCCCAGGTCTTGCTCTTCCGGGTTTGGGCGCGGCGCTCCCTGATGATGTCAGCGCGCCCGCTGCCATCGCTGCTTGCAGAGTCCAGGTAAGGGCTACTCCCGCTTGGCCGTTTCCTCGCTGCCAGGGTCCCTGCTGGCCCCCGCCCTGCTACACACACCCCTGTGCAAGACGTCCCTTGGGGGGGGCAGGGTAGTGGAGCGGAGTCACCTTGTCGAGAGAAAAAGTCAGCATTACAGTGCAATTTCCCGGCTCTGTGACAGATCTCAAAATGATATGGTTGGAGCGCTCGATACCAGCGCATTAATCGGGCATTGCTGTCCTTCATGGACATCAACCAACGCAAGGGGGCATGGTCTGTTATGAGCATGAAGGTAGTCCCTGTCAGATAATACCGCAATGCGACGACTGCCCACTGGACGGCTAGAGCTTCCTTCTCTATAGTAGCATAGGCCTGTTCCCGAGGTTCCAGTTTTCAGCTAACGTAAACAATGGGATGTTCCTCCCTGTTTATCTGTTGAGATAACACGGCCCGCAGGCCCACCTCCGAGGCATCTGTTTGTAGAATGAAAGGGTGGGTAAAGTCTGGCGTGTACAGGACGGGTGCCTGACAAAGGCAGACTTTCAGGGTGTCGAACGAGACCGCAATTGTGAGAGTCCACTGGATCTGGGCCGGTTGCCCTTTCCGTGTCACATCAGATAGGGGTGTGGCTATGGTGGCAAAATGGGGTACATGCTGTCGATAGTAACCGGCTAACCCGAGGAACTGCTGAACTTGTTTTTTCGTGGTGGTCGGAGTCCAATCCCATACCGCCTTGACCTTGTCCCATAGCGGGCGTATCTGCCCACTCGGTACCCCAAGTAGGTAACTTTACGCATCCCGAGGCGACATTTCTTTGGGTTGGCAGTCAGGACAGCGTCTGCCAATGTCTGAGCTACCTGGCGAACGTGGATGAGGTGTTCAGCCCAGGTGGAGCTGAAGATAATGATGTTGTCTATATAGGCAGCGGCATAGGCCCCATGTCAGCTCAGGACCTTGTCCATTAATCTCTGGAAGGTGGCCGCTGCCCCATGGAGGTCAAATAGCATCCGTACGAACTAGTAGAGACTCATCGAGGTGGAAAAAGCCATCTTCTCCTGGGTGTCCGAGGCGAGGGGAATTTGCCAGTGTCCTTTTGTTAAGTCTAGCGTGGATAGGTAGCGGGCATCCCCTAGCTGTTTAAGCAAGCCATCCACCCAGGGAATGGGGTATACATCAAAGCGCGAGGAATACATCAGGTGGCTAAGAGCTTGGACTCTCAGGATGGCAGCAGCACCAGGACTCTCTGCCCTGGTTGTAGGTGGCGGGGGTTGGACCTTCTTATCGAACCAGGTCTTCTGCCGGGTTTGAGCCTCTAAGCCATTCCGCATTCTCTGTAGCCGCTCCCACAGCCGCGTAACATAAAGCATGACATTATGCTTGGGGACTCTTCCCATCCTTCCTTTACTAAATCCAATAGGCCCCTCGGTCGGCGCCCGTAGAGGAGTTCAAAAGGGGAGAATCCCAAGGAGGCCTGGGGAACCTCTTGGTAGGCAAATAATAGCGCCAGGAGTAAAGAAGCCAGGCTCTTGGCTCTTCCCCCACAAAATTATGTAGTATGGTTTTCAGGTTCTGGTTAAAGCACTCTACTAGCCCGTCGGTCTGGGGGTGGTACACAGAGGTCCGGATTTGCTGGATCTTCAGCAATCGGCACAGCTGCTTCATGAGTTTGCCCATGAAGTTAGTCGCTTGGTCTGTCAACAGGGTGTGGGGAAAGCCCATTCACGAGAACATATTTAACAACTCCTTAGCTATCACTAGGGCTTTAATTGATTTTAGTGCCACTGTGTCAGGGTATCGGGTGACATAATCTACGGTCACTAATATGTACTGGTATCCCTTACTCAACCGTTCCACCGGCCCTATGATGTCCATGCCCAGCCGCTCAAAAGGGGTTCACCAGGGGCAAGGGGACTGGAGTCACCCTCCTTTTGGTGGTTAACTGGCATTCGGGGCACGATGCACAATATTGCTGCACTGCAGTCCGGATGCCTGGCCAGTACAATCGGGCAGCCAGCCATTCCCCGTCTTCTCCCACCCCAGGTGCCCAGCACAGGGTATCTCATGGGCTATCTGCAGCAGGTCTAGCTGCACTTCCTTAGGGGCCAACAACTGATACCAGTCCTCAGCCCGCTCTGGGTCCCTTTCTATGCGATAGAGTCAGTCCTCTATTAACTCAAAGTGGGGTAGGTTACTGCCTGCCCTGGGTTCTGGGCTTCCCATTGATCACTGCCACCTATTCATATGCCTTGGTCAGGAAGGGGTCATTACGTTGCGCCTGTATAAAGTCAAAAGGTCTTACCAGCCAGGGTACGTCCCCACGCTGGCCGGGACAGTCGGCAGGGCCTCAGTTGCTATGGCTGGCCATGGTGCATCTTTCTCTTCTCCCCATAAGTCGTTGACTAGCTGAAACAGTGTAGTCAGATCCCCCCAGTCCCGGTCCAATATGACTGGGTGGGCTAACCCCAGTACTACCCCAACGACGTGGACCCCCATGCGCCCACTGACTGACAAGGTGAGTGGACAAGTGGGGTACCACTGCACGTCCCCATGTATGCACCATATACGGGTGCTGGGTCGGTGGCAGGCCCTGGAGGCCAGCCCTCACCTGGGTTCTCCCACACCCGGTATCTACAAGGGTCTGATACTCCTGCCCTCCTATCCTCACTAACACGAAGGGCTTATGCTCACCCGCATGCCCCTCGGGGTCCTCTCCGAGTCACCCATATGCAAAGGTGAAGTCCATGAGGGGGCAATCTTGTTTAAAGTGACCGGGTCACCCACACTGGTAGCACACCCGGGTTCCTTGGACCCTGTCCACGTCATGGACTCCACTGGGTAGGTCCTCTGACCTGGTGCGGGGCATTGCGGACTTTCTTCAGGCAGTGCCCTGGGGTCTTCCTCCCTTCTACCATTCGCTCCGGGCCCCCCTTCTTCTCAGCTGTTGCCTTTACCGGGGCCGCCACCATGCCCTTCTCGTACCCCTACCCATGTCCCACCTTTCCTCCCTCTGGTACCCCTTCAGACTCTCCCTAAGCCCATAGCTAGCGACACCCTCGAAGGCCTCATAATTTTCCATGAGGTGTACGGCTTCCTCTAAGGAAGTAGGTTGGTGCTGGGTCACCCAAGCTCGCCCACCTGGTGGAAGGATATGGATAAACTGCTCCGTCATGAGCAGCTCTGTAATTCCTGAGGCTGTCCATTGTTGGGGTTTTAACCACCATAAGCAGTGGGTCCTCAACTGTTGGGCCACTGCTTGGGGAAAAGCTCCCGGGGGGTATTTCTCTCCCCGGAACCTTTTCCTATATGTTTCTTCTGATATGTCCAAACCTCGCAGGATAGCCTCTTTTACTTTCTTGAAGTCGGCAGTGTCCCAGGCCTCCAGCCCGGCCTGGGCCGGTCCAGATAGACAGAGAGCTAAAAAAATGGCCCATTGGTCCTCGTGCCACTTAGCCGCAGTGACCACTCTCTCAAATATATTCAGGAAGGTTTCTGGGTCATCTGACGGGCCCATCCTAGTGAGGCATACCTGCGGTCCTCTGGCTTGCTCTCCCCCTTGCCCACCGACAGCGAGCGCGGCCAAAGCCGGGGCCATTATGGCTGATACTTGTTCTGTCAGCTGGGCCTGCGTTCGCACTTGCATCGTAGAGAGCTCATTAGTGAGCTGCTGCAGAAACCCCCGCTGAGTCTCTAACTGGGCCTGGTGTGCCTCCACAAGCCACTTCATCATGGCCTCAGCGTCCATGCTGCCTTCTCTGTGCGGGTGCCCTCCCCCCCCACTTCCCGGGTTGCAATTCGCCGGGCAGTTGGGATCCGAGCCACGGCACCAGTTGTGATGAGTCCCCTATGTATGTGCCCTACTGGCTTCCAAACCTGGAGCTGGCGGGGCGGGGAGAGCCCCCTCTCTCTCAGGGAAGGCCCCCCAGGACCCCGAGACAGCACACGGGGCCCCATGCTGAGGACCCTCCTGTAGGTCATGGCCTGATCCTACCCTCCCGCTCCCCCAGTCCCTTGAGTATCAGCCTGGGTTCCCGGGATCCCCCGGGTGAGGCCCCGTTCCCTCACGGGTGCCCCTTACAAGCCCCTTCCCCAGTCGGGGTCACCTCTATACATCTGGCTCCCCTCCAGTTGCTGCGCCTCTCCCTCGCTCCTCTCGCATCTCTATGGCCCTGCTGTCTCGGCTGGGCTTTTGACCTCTCATCCTCGGCCCCTCCCAAGTCTTGCTTTTCCGGGTTTGGGCACGGCGCTCCCTGATGATGTCAGCGCGCCCGCTGCCGTCACTGCTTGCAGAGTCCAGGTAAGGACTACTCCAGGCTCGGACTTTTCCTCGCTGCTGGGGTCCCTGCTGGCCCCCGCCCCACCACAGACCCCCAAACAGAGGTCAATCCCAGTCTCTGAGATGTGTACCCCATCATCCCTAAAGAGCTCATGTCTTGTGTAATGAATTCCACCATGCACAATGCTGTTGCCTTGCCCACCCCAACCCCAACCCGGTAACTAACCATCTGTCAACATCATGGCTGCCATTCTAACTTGCCTTATCTACCTTTCCTGGGCACATCGCTCTCTGTAATGCTCTTCTTTCTAGCATATACGTCTACAATATCCGAACCTCAGGGAACATCCCCTGGATTTACCCAGGGTCCATTTTAATCTGACTAGTCAACATTTTAACAGGTTAACATTTTCAATTTAAAATTTAATTTACATTTCAATTTAATTTAGATTTAATCTGCCTAGTTTGCTGTATGTCAGTGTCCTGTGATAAAAATTGTTCTCCCTGAGATGCATTACCAACATGCCCAGGGGAGGGGATCCCCTTAGGACTAGGGGTAAAACAAAAATGCATCCGCATTTTTGTGAGAATATTCAAGAACCTCAGTAAACGCTCTGCGTATGGATGGTCCCAGGCAGCCATTTTGCACATGTGCAAAGCATTGTTTGAGGTTTCTCTAAAATCTCATGAGATTCTCAGGACCTCAGAACATTCTGCACATGTGCAAAATGGCTTCCATGACTGTTCTGTGCATGCACTACCCCAGAATCGTGCAAAAACGCTGGCGAGAAGCCCAATTCTTGTGAGGTTCTTGAATCTGAAAATCTCATAGAGAAGCCAATTCTCAGTGAGATTTTCAAGAATGTCAAGGGCGGGTCTCAGCCCTGCTCAGGGCATGTACGAGTATGGTTGGCATTAACTGCTTCAAGTGCATGCCCTTCCTGCCTTTCTAAGAAATCTCAGCCCACTTGCTAGGACCATGCTGTCTTCCCCACTGGGTGCTTCCGGCAGTTTTTGCAGCCAGGTGGCCAATGCTGTATCTAATTATGTGTACACCCACTTCTTCTGCAGATTATCCCCAGAGTCTGAAATACGACAAGAAATGAAGGGTAAGTGTACACGTTCCATTCAAAACTGCATTGCCCCATGCCCCGTGTGCCTGATATCTGGCCGCCAATGCTTCTGATGTAACTACAAAAGGCCCTAAACCTCCAATGCCACACATCCTGTATTTTTCTTTGCTAAATCCAGGGTTGCTGTGGTGGTGGCGGCCCTGTTTCTGAATGACTGCAAACCAAAACTACCAGCCAGAAGGTTCAGTTGACATAAATGGGCCCTCAGCACTGCTGAGATTTGATAATGGATAAAGAAGGTTGCATTGGCGTGCCGAAAAGTAAGGCCATCAACCCCTGGGTGAATGAACAAATACCCACCCATCGCCTTCACTAGACCAATGTCTGAGGACTGTGCAGGGTGAAGAATCACTGTCCTTCCATTCCCCCTCTGATCAGTTTTGGACAATCACAGGTGAAACTGAAGGACATGCCCTCACCAGTTCATGTCTCCTATCTCTAACACATGACCAAAGACATCCAACCTGGAGTCAGGCACCAGCTCTCCCACCTGGAATGTCCCAAATAAGGCTTGAAGACCATGCCAAACAATGGACACTTCTAAATTGTCAAAACATACGCTGGGCAAAAGTGGCACTACCATACCCAACAGAGACAGGGTAATTGGGGTCTTCCCATCCTCCTACTTCCCATGCTCTCACAACCAGCATTCTATCATCCTTCTAGCAAAGAATCCCTAATCCAGGTTATTCTGGGCCACTAATTTACTGATACAAACCAGGGTGGATGTTTTGCTAGCCACAGTCCCTGTACCTAAAGCCTTGTTTTGCAGCATGAGCCAGGACTGTAGCAACTGTGGCATCCTGATGAGAAACCCCAGGGCCCAGCTGTGGTGAGCCCTGAACTCCTGGAACTAACTGATGGCCCAGTCATAGGCTGCTCTTGTCCTGGGGCCCAGGAAATCTTACAACATCTGAACCAGCTCTACAATTCAAGGCTCCACATAGTTTTTCCCTGGCTCCTGGTGCTAGAGGCAGAAATGGTCCATCTGGAAGCAAGAAAGGGCATTGGTTATGATGTTAATGCTTGGTACATGCTTGACTATAGGGGCATATAGAAGGTGCACCCATTTGTTTTCATTTTTGTTTAATGAAAACCATCTGTTTGGTTTTTTTGTTAAAAATCTGTTCATTTGTTTTTTTTCTCTTTTAAAAATACAATTTTTCAAAAAATTAAAAAATTATTGCACATGCGCAAAATGGCCACTGGATCATTCTATGCAAATTCACTCCTTTTTTAAAAATGGTGGCAGCCGCGTTGCCACCTGTAACAGGGTCCAGTCTCCTAGGGGTTACTCCTTGTAGAAGCAGACCCCAAGACTCAATCTTCAGAGAATTAGCCTTTTATAGAAACAAGTATCTTTTATTTCAATTATTGCAGTTCTTCCACCAGACGCGTAGTTCACAATCAGTCCATAGACTCTTTTTCTCCCCTTATTTTTATTTAAAATGTATATCCCGCCCCTCCTGCCCTCAGGGCAGCCCAGGGCAGTGAACAACATTCAATAAAAACAATACAAAAATTTTAAAACAATTTAAAAATACAATATGTGGGGAAACCCACACACCCACCCCACACCAACCTCTCGCCAAAAGCCTGATGGAACACCAGGTCTTACATACACGACAAAACAGCAGGAGAGTGGGAGCCAACCAAGCCTCCTCCAGGAGTGAATTCCACAGCACAGGGGCAGTCACCGAAAAAGATCTAACATCTAAGATCTAGCTTCTGAAAAGGCTCCCACGCATGATCTCAAGGGTCGCATGGGCACATGGGGAGTGAGGCGGTCCCGCAGATAAGCAAGTCCCAGGCCGTGAAGGGCTTTAAAGGTTAAAACCAGCACCTTGAACCTGGCCCGGTACTATAGGCAGCCAGTGCAGAGCCCGGAGCACTGGTGTCATATGCTCCCTGCGACCCGCCATCGTAAGGAGACGGGCCACAGCATTGTGCACCAGCTGCAGCCTCTGGACCAGCTTCTCGGGCAGCCCAACGTAGAGCTTGTTACAGTAATCCAGCCCTGAGGTGATGAAGGAATGGATGACAGTAGGGAGGTCGGAGTCTGAGAGATACGACCGAAGCCGCCGGACAAGATGTAACTGCCAAAATGCACTCCCTGACACGGCCACAGCCTGAGATTCCAGGCTGAGCCATGAATCAAGGAGCACACCCAGACTCTGTACTTGAGAGACCATGGGAGGGCAACCCCCAACAAGAGGAGATTCAACCACCCCCAGGTCCCCCAAGCCCTTGCCCACCAACATCACTTCCATCTTGTCAGGATTCAGTTGCAGATGGCTCGACCTCATCCAAACCCCCACAGCTGACAGGCACTGGGAAAATAAGGAGACTGCATAGCCTGGGTCGATGGAAAAGGAGAGGTAGAGCTTCCCTAAGGGAATGTTATTGAACGGGCTGTTGCACGGAAGCTCCAGGAACATCTGGACTGCACCGGTTTCCTTGATGTCTCCCAGTCTGGGTTTCAGCTGGGCACGGTACGGAGATGGCATTGGTGGCCTTGGCTGATGATCTCCATATGGCATTAGACCAGGGTTGTCAGACCTTACTGGTCCTGTTAGACCTTTCAGCTGCATTCAATACAGTCGAACATGAGGTGTTGGTGACTCGACTGCGGGACCGTGCCAGAATTGGCGGAATGGTCTTGGACTGGTTTCGTTCATTCCTGGCTGGGAGAACTCACTGGGTGGTCTTGGGGGAGTGTATGTCTTCCCCCCGGGACCTCATGTGTGGAGTCCCGCAGGGTGCCATTCTGTCCCCCCTCTTGTTTAACATCTATATGCAGCAGTTAGGGGAGATTGTGAAGGGGTTTCAGGGCATGCAGTGTTATCAGTATGCTGATGACACTCAGCTCTACCTCTCCTTTTCCATCGACCCTAAAAGGGAAGGTTAGAGACCGGCCAATAACTGGCAGGAACATCAGTGTCAAGAAATGGTTTGTTGATCAGGGGTCTAACCACAGTCTCCTTTAGGCAATCAGGCATGCTGCCCTCATGAAGGGAGGCACTAACCACCCCAGCCAGCAATGGCCGTAACGTCTCCTGGCTAGCTTTCACTAGGTATGTGCGAACAGAACCAGGTTTGAATGTTCAGCCATTCGGTGGTTTGGGTCGAACTCTGAGTTTGGATTCAGTATACAGTTAGGTCGGGCTCGGTTTGGTATTTAGTTCAGTGAATTCAGTAACTGAAAATGACATTTGGTTTTTGAAATAAAGGGGAAAAACTGAAAAAGATATTTCCCACTATAACATTTTTGTTTCTTATTGTACCCCCAATGGAGGGCACTATGTGTACCAAAATTCGAAATGACTAGATAAAGGAAACTGATTTCAAAGCAATTGAATGTTGTGATTTTAAGAAAAGCTCCATACACATTCATGGCTACAACTTCTTTATCTTACATTAATGTTCATGAAACTTGTGCATATTATGTCCCTCCATATGATAAATATGTCTGCCAATTTTTAGAAAGAGTGAATAAAGGGTCCCAAGGGTATAAGACATTAACCTGAATATACATTTTCAGCTGTAACATTTTGATATTCCATTCTGTTTACAGGATATTTGGCAAGAATGTATAAAATATGCTTCCTGACATTTCAGCAAATGTACAGGAAATTTTGATAAAGGGACCCAATTATATAAGCAATTGATGTTGTCCCTGTGAAGATCATTATTCAGATGAATATCAGCATATTCAGTGCCAGTCAGAGGCAGGCACCCTGCATGGCAGGGGGATAGAGACTGTAGGAGGAAGGATGTGGAGCAACCCCAAAGACTGACAGACACATTCAATGGCCAAACACATTACTGCAAGCTTCTAGCTTTACAGGACCAATTGGTAGTGGCTTCGAGGTGGGCATAGGGGGCGGCCCTGAGGCGGGCATAAGCAACATAACTGGGACTTCTGAGATAGCATCCCAGCAGTCAGGAGACATAGTTTAAACACATCCAGGCTGGCCAATTATCATCACAATCACATCCTGCAGCACTGAGACAGAGGACATCAGAGAATCTCTATTGACTCTTTCCTAAACAGATGCTTCTGACTTCCCAGAAACAAGTGTGGGAGAGATGTTGGGATGGTCCCAGCACAGAATGAGGATATTTGGTTGACATTTCTGTTTGCCAATTCGCATCACAAACCAATCTTATACCACAGTGACATAAGAGAATCCCAGGCATAGGCCCCTTCTCTACATATGTTGTAAAGGCACATAAAATGGGGACCCTTTATAAAATCTTTCTGATATTTGGCATAAATTATTATGAAAGTATAATATATAGCCATGCCAAATTTCATGTACACTTATTGGATTACAAAGATGTTATAGTCAGACATATATTTATATGATAATTGCTTATAACACCAAGACCCTTTTTTTTAATCCTTCTGGAATTTGTCAACAATACTAAATATGTGAAGCGGTATAAATTAAAGAAATTTCACCTACATTAGATGTAAGACAAAGACGTTACAGCTAAGAATGTATATGTAGAATATTGCAAAATACAATAATTCAACTGCTTCTAAAATTGGATTCCTTTATCCGATCATTTTGAAATATGGTACACATAATGCTTTCTATTGCAGGTATAGGCATCCCAATGTTCAGCCACATAGCTTAAGAAACAAAAATTTTACAAGCAATAATGTGTTTTCTATTGAAACCAATGGAAATTCAATTCTGAACTCACCGAACGCATCCAAACTGAACGTTCAAATTCGAGTTCGGTTCACACATTCAGTTCATTCAACCAAACTATTCGAATTCAGTCCAAACTCCAAACTTCCGAACCGCGTTCACCCATCCCTAGCTTTCACCATCCAGGACGGGCATGGATCTTGCTCACAAGTAGTGGCATGAACAGATCCCAACAAGGACTCCACATCAGCAGGTGACACCATCTGAAACTGATCCCACAAAACAGGACAGGACGGGGCATCCATAGCCCCAAGATGATCCTCTGCAATAACTGTGGTACCGAAATCGTGGCAGATGCGAGTGATCTTCTCTAGAAAGTACTCGATAAACTGCTCACAGCGGTCACTGGATTGCTCCAGGTCCAGGTGGAGGCAGGCACGAGTGACCAAGCATTTCACCACTGGGAAAAGCTCCACTGGATGTGACTTTGCAGATGCAATAAGGACAGCAAAGAATTGTTTCTTTGCTGTCTGCACCGCCACAGTATACGCCTTTAAACTGCTCTTATGCTGCGATCAATCATACTGGTTGCAATTCTGGCACCACCATCGCTCTAACCGCCTGCTCGACTGCTTCAAACACTGAAGGCCCTCAGTAAACCAAGGAAATCTGCAGGAAACTCGGGAGGTCAGTGGTCGCCTGGGAGCCACTCTGTCAATGGTCTCAGCCAACAAGGTGTTCCAGAAGGCTACGAGATCATCGACAGAGCAGGTGTCAAGGTCCAGGGGAAACTCCCCCAGAGCATTCCGAAACCGATTCAGTTCCATAAGTCTCTGGGGGCGGACCTATCTAATAGCTCCTGCTCCCTGCCAGGGGCTAACATGTGCCAGGATGCACGCCTTAAGGAGGTAATGGTCAGACCATGACAAAGACTCTACCCCCTTAACTCCTACTAACTGACCTGCCTTGAGGCCGGTGCTTAATCCATTGGGACCTACTCTATGGTCTTTTTACATGAACCAGGGTGGGTGGGGAGGGGTGTGTTTTGGCGTGGCAGGTGTAGGTGGGTGTGCACCTGTTTACATGGACACACACCCACCTCCACCCTCAGAGCATCCTCCATTCTATTGGAGGACTCAGCCGCTCTGTGGATGGAGGTGGCTGTGGGTAGGTGTGTGGTGGGTGTTGGTGGGTGTGCGGTGGGAGAACGCATGCACAAACACCTGCTGCCTGTGGCATTTACATGGGCACACCTGCCAAAAACTCATCCCCCCGCCCACCGGTGGCCATATACACGGACTGCTGCCCCCTCCACACCCCCCCACCTGATCACTGAGTGGCGGGGGGGGGAGGGGGAAGTCTGTGTAAAACCGGCCTATGTATCAGTCTCTACCCTGATCCACATTCAGTACCCCCAATCCAGTAAGCCTTTAAGTCCATCCAGTTCAGGCACGAGGCTTTCAAAGGTTTCCCAGCATAGGAGTCAGAATCATGGAGAAGGCTCCTCTACTGTCCAGTTCTTCTCAGGCAGAGATCCTTCCTTCTCCACAGCCAGGCACAGACTGACCCAAGAGCCTCTTGGGGTCTTCCTCTCTTTTATATCCTCAGAGTGGGTGTGGACATTGGCCAGTCCCTCAGCCTTCCAGTCCTTAATGGACCAGTCACTTCCCACTTTTTTCTTGATTCTCAGCATGGATTCTACCAAGTCCTACAGGGCTCACTCCGTCAAGCCCTTACCTAACTAATAGTAATAGTAGTTTATTAAGCATAGCCTTAGGCCATAGCATAGGACAAACCAGAGAGAACAAACATAATAAAAACATAAAAAGACATAGCTGTTACATAGACTATGCAAAGTTTATAAACAACCACAAACTTCTCATTAAATGGGATTAATCTACTCTTGGTCATTGGTGATAGACAGAAAGATCTAATTAAGGAGTTCATTATAGTAACTTGGAGCCCAAGAACAGGGCTCGTAAGCTAAAGGCAAGCACCCAGAACTTAACAACTGCAACCATTACCTCCACCGAAGTATCATTTAAAGCAACCTGAAGTAATCCACCAGTAGTCCAACCAGGAAACTTGCTCGTAAAAGGGGGAAAGGAATTTCTCACGTAGGTTGTCATAGAAATAGTAATCAAATAATATATGGGCAGTAGTCTCTGTTGCTAGCATGTCATAGGGGCACAGACGCTCACCATAAGGCTGAGTGTACCTCCGACCCTCCAGCAATCTGGAGGGAAGTGTGTTAAAACGTGCACGTAGGAAAATATTTTTTTCTCTGGGGGGTAAGCTGGGAAACCAGATATTTAGCCATAGCCCCTTTTCCGGGGGCCCAGGCTATGAAATCCCGCATGTGGGGGGAGCTTCTCACCCTGGCCAAATCCCCTTGTCTGTGTCTATCCTCTATTCTCAGAACGATTTCTACCCTTGCCAGCCTGACATCTTTAGTGGCCATATACACCTGAGAGAACCCGAGCTCTGAAATTTATTTCTCCATGGCCCTCAGCCACTGACTCCTATACTTATCCTCAGTCTTGAACTTAACCAATCCCTGTTTGCCGGGTCTAAACACCCTGAGCCACAACTGAAAGGCTGATTTCCATGCTGTTGCAACCCTGGAGGTCAGGCCCATCTCCAACCTGACAGCCGCCATTGGGGTGCCGGTAGGAACCTGCAGAAGTTGCCGCAGGAACAGTTATTGAAGTTCATTTAAATTGGCAGCAACCAGGGGGGCCCAGAACTTGGGCCCATATAAAAGACCTGCCCTGGCCTTGCAGTCAAAAAGTTTAGCTGCAAGGTCAATACCCCTCCTTCCATTAAGTACAAATAATCTGACCTCATGGACCTCATAACCCCCCTTGCTGATGCCAACACTTTCAGATAGTGTGATTTCCATCCACCCGTAGCTTGGAAATGAATTCCCAGGTATTTAAAACTTCGTACCTTTTGTAATGGCTGGCTGCCAATGGTCCAATTATAAAGCTTCTGGAAGTTTGCAAAGACCATAACTTTAGACTTGTCCACATTGACGGTAAGCTCATTGGTAGACCAATAATCTGAAAAGGCGTTCAGTTGTCTTTTCAGCCCTTTGTTCGTTTGGGAGAGAAGTACTAAATCATCTGCATAAAGTAAAATGCCCACCACCCTATTTGCCTACTTGCGAGGAAAGAAATGGGACTGGGCCAGAAGCGGGATCACATCAATTATATAAAGAATGAACAGGGCAGGAGCTAGTACACAGCCCTGTCGGCCCCCTGATTAACTCTGATGGTCCCCGTGGTATGGCCTACATGATTGAGCTTTATCCTCAAAGTTAATTCTGCATAAAGGCTTTGTATGAGACATAATAGTCTCCTGTCCATGGAAAACCAAGCCAGTTTGCTCCACAACAGAGGCCTATTGACTGAATTAAATGCAGCCTTAAGATCTAAAAAAAAGCTGCAAAGAATTTACCATTAGCCCTTCTATACTTTTCAGCAAGATGGCACAGGATAAGGCATTGCTCTGTTGTAGAACGTTCTTCCTGGAAACCAGCCTGCTCGGGGTGAAACACTTCCAACTGTTCTGTCCAGGATTTTAGACTGGTAAGCAGGTGCTTTGCATTTAATTTGCTAACAACCGCTAAAAGGCTGATTTGCCGGTAATTGGCTGGGTCATTACATGGGCCTTTGTTCTTATAAATTGGCAATATTACTGCTTCACTCCAACCCGCTGGCATTCTCCCTATTTTGTTAATAGCTGAGAACAGGGTGGCAAGCACGGGAACCCACCAATCCATAAAGGTCTTAATGAATTCTATTTGAACTAGGTCCTGACCCGGTGCCTTATTGTTTTTAAAAGTCTCTATAAGTTTAACAATCTCCTCTTGAGCAACCGTTGGTCAAACCGGCACCTTACTGAGGTCATTAAGAACCTCAGGGTCTAACCTCCATGGGTCCGAAGCAACATACACACCTTCAAAAAAATCTTTCCCAGGTGGAGGATGGAATAGATAACGACCACCCTCTGCTAGCTTTCACCAAAGCTCCATTGATTAATAGGGATGGGCGAACAGATCGCAGTTCATGTTCGGCCATTCGGTTCGGCAGCGTTCGGTTCATATGTTCGTGTTTGGCCATTTGGGTGGATTGCCGAGTTCGCGTTTGGCTGTTTGGTTTGGCCGTGTTCGGGTCGTGTGTTCATGTTCGGCCTTTCAGGTGGATCGCCGCGTTAGTGTTTACGTTCGGCCGCGTTCAGGTCGTGTGTTCATGTTCGGCAGTTCGCCGTTCGGGTGGATCGCCGAGTTCACGTTAGGCGTTCAGCCTAAAATTATCGCGAGCACGCGGGAAGCCGGAAATCGTGCCGGAAACTGGAAATTCGTGTGCGTGTGAGGCGAGTGGGGGCATGTTTGAGTCAGTGGCTGCTTGATTTCTGTGTTTTGGCTGTGATTGTGTTGGGTTTGGCTGTGCTGTGGGTGAATGTTGGTTTGTGCTGTGTGTGGTTTTTGTAAAAAATAAAATAAAAAATGAAGGCTGCTCCTGCTCGCATCCTCCGGCTGGGGGCACATTTGCCGGTGGAGGAGGAGGAGGAGGAACCAGTGGAGGCAGCTGCCCCTGCTACACCTCCCGTGGCACCGGTGGCACTGGCTTCCTCCTCCTCCTCAGAGGAAGCGGTGGGCTCTACTGCCATTCCTGCCAGCTTTGTAAACCTTTTTTTTACTTTTAAGACAAGAAAGGCTGTATCAGTTAGAGCGAGCTCAGCTCACTGGCGTGCGGGTGGGTGCGTGGGTGGTGGACATCAGTCAGGCACAAACA
>QEPC01011398.1:573586-600559 GCA_003113815.1 Sphenodon punctatus
GGACCTTCCCCCGGCTAGCCCGGGAAGCGTGGTTCAAATGAACCCCATGTGCCGATTGACAGTGGCCAACATCTGGCGGCTGCCAAACAGACGTACGGGACACGGTGACCCCAGGTGGGTATTCACCGTGGTTCACCGTGTCAACGTCACGTCTGAAGACACCCGCGGTTGTGGAACTGGGCAGGGATTGGCGGGACTGTTCTTGAATGGTTCCATTCATTCCTAGCTGGTAGAACCTAGCTTGTGGTTCTGTGGGAGTTTTCATCTCTCCCCCGGGGCCTCACGTGTGGAATACCGCAGGGTTCCATTCTATCCCCTCTCCTGTTCAAAGTGTACATGCAACCTTTTGGAGAGGTTGTTAGGGAGTATGGAGTGAGTTGTCATCAATATGCTGATGAAACACAGCTATAAATTTCATTTTCCTCCGACTCAGGCCCTGCAGTCTCGGTGCTTACCCAGTGTTTGTCCGCTGTAGGGAATTGGATGAGGGTGAGCCTCCTGAGACTAAATCCTGACAAGATGGAGATGATGGTTGTGGGGAAGGCCGAGGGGGTGGTGGCCCGCATCATTGATGGGGTCCACCCCCCTGGTTTCTCAGGTCCAGAGTCTGGGGGTGTTCCTTGACCCACAGCTCCGCCTGAATGCTCAGGTGATGGCTATTGCAAAAAGAGCATTTTGCCAGTTACATCTGGTGTGTCGGCTTAGGCTGTATGTCTCAGACTCGGATCTGGCCACGGTCATCCATGGTTCTATTACCACGGGATAGATTGCTTACCACCGGGAATCACTTTGACCACGCTTTCCGAGCTCGTCCCATGGGGAGCCCGGGAAGAATGGTTGAAATTGACCCCATGTGGGAATTGGCCGTGGTGAACATCTGGCGGCCACCAAACAGACGTTCAGGGCGCTTTGACCCCGCAGCGAAATTGACCGTGGTTCACTGTGGTTGACTGTGATCTCGTAACATCTGAAAATACCCATAGTAAGACCTGGCTGTTTTGCCAGGACTTTCCCGGGGGAGATGGGGTAGGTGGGCTGGGTTAAGGTAGGGGGGATGGGGTTTTACATTGTTTTAAGTGAAATTATTATGGTTGAATTTAATGTTTGAAATGTGTTTATATGTTGTGAGCCGCCCCAAGATGCCTAAGGCAAGATGGGGCGGCATATAAATTGTAAAAATAAATAATAAATAAAATGGTGCTTGGGAAATCCTGTCTCACGGGGCTTCCTTTGCGCCAAAGGATGGGGCTGGCTAGCAACCCCAGCCCTTTCATTCCTCCAATTGTAGCACTCCCACAGAGTCCTTGTTCCTCTCCTCCAACATGAAAGGATTAGTTTTTGAATTCTGCTGCATGCTCTGGCATCTGAACTCTGCTACTAATTATTAACTATCTGAATATGCTTTACCACAATGCTTCCCATCTGTATTTTCCAGTAATCTCTTTCTGCAGTATCTATATTGCACTTATCACCATGATATCCGAGTGCCTAATAGGTTTTCTAATCTAAAGAGTTTGAATGCTTAGTGCAAAAAACAAGCAGAATGGAATGGATTATTTTTCCAGCAATGTGTAGATAGTATCAAATAAAGTACGAAGTAGGGTAACAGCTGCAGTGACAGAATGGAAGCAGGGATAAGGAAACACACAGTACAAGTGCAATAGAAAGAAAAACTCCATGTTTGAAAAAGAGGTTCTCCTTGAAGCTCCAGAAGGGACAAATTGCTTTACTCATACTCTGTACCAGGGATTCTCAACCTGGTGCTCGGGAGCTGGGGTAATGTGTGAAAGTGCTCCCCAAGCCAGCTGTCAGTAGTGCTCCGGAGCACTTTGAAACAGTCCTTCATCCATTAAAATCAATGTGATGAATTGATTAATTATCTCTATTTCCATTAATTGTATTGTACAGGGGACACTTGATCAATGCATATTTATGCAAATCATTCATGCAAATTATGCAGTGCTTCCTAATAGTAATTTACATCAGGCCAGTGCTCATGACCGGAAAAAGGTTGAGAACCCCTGCTCTATAATTAAGTGGCTTGGTTCTAAAAGTTTTATGAGAGCTCATGATTGGCCCTACAGAGTTTGCGATTACACCTTTTTTATACAGCTACGTGTGCCAGTGTTTCAAAGCATGGATAATTTTAATTATGGGCATCAGGGATAGACTGATACATCATTTTCTATCTAAGCCAGCTTGTTAATCAATGGCATCACAAGGATATTGTTACAGTGACTAATGATGCAACATCTCTGCAGGCTGACACAATAATAGGAACATCACAGAATGGATATCTGCATATAATATGCAGTATAATTTGATGACTATTTTCCCCTGGGTTGGTCACTGAAAATAGAATTAAATCATACACTAACCAGCACATCAGCATCCCATTAAGTAAACATTTTGTTTCCTCTTCTAGCAAGTATAGGTTGCTGGCAATCTTGGTTAACTCTTTGTAGTCTGCCAAATGGGATGGTTGAACGGATGAACAGCAAAGGCCATCACCAGAGATAACAAACACCAGAGGCCTGATGCAAACCGACAGTTAAAACAGGGCTCTAAGCCAATCAATCAGAAATTCTCTTTCTTCTTTCAATCGATGGGAAAGTTTACAATGCCATATCTCTGAGGTCTGTGCTAGACAGGATTAATACCACCATAAACTACATTTAAAGAGGAGCAATCAGATGCAGTACTAATATATAGTTAGTCTGACTTTATGAGGTCATAAATACAGTTCGCACTGCTGTTGAGTATCAGACACTGACACTTTCACAACAAAGCAAAGAAACAGTTCACTAAAGTGGGAATTTACAAACAAAGCTGGGAGGAAGCATTCAGTCTAAGAGATAGGTAGTGATTAAATAGTGTGGTTTTATGCCCTTTCCTACTTCACTTCAATAGCAGAAGCTTTGAGCAGATTTGATTTATGCTGTTTCATGTAGGTGCAACAAATATTCATTCTTACACCAGGAAAGGATGAACCAGTATCCTTGCATCTGTGCAATGCAGCAAGCAAGTGTCCTGTTGATCGATTGATTTGATTTATTAAGGCGTGACCTTAGATCATTGCCAACATACAACATAATAAATACAACATGATACATACAACAGAAGAAAGAATATATAAACTTGCAGAGAACCCAACTTCGCAAAGTGGCAAGATCTATGCCACTTGATTCTACAAGATCTATAGAGATCTTAGATGTTAAACAGATACCATATCTACACAAATCCATTCTTCCCTCCTCAGCCAAAAAAGTATATTGTGAACCAATTACTTGCAGTATAATATAATACATCAAATTTAACCAATTTAAAATAATATAATATAATTTTTAAAAAAAACCTTCAATCCAAGTCCACCAGGGGCTTAAATTTAAGGAAATTCCTTCTCAATCCCATTGCTAACAATAGAAATCTCATGACACACCGGGTTACCTCAGGATCTACATCCATGAGGGCCATTTGCATCAAAAACCAATCTGTTGCACCTGGGTATTTTCCAGTAAAAGGCTGCAATATCTCATTCCTAATAGTGTCATAGAGATGGCACTCAAATTGCACATGGAGCTTAGACTTTACGCCAAGGAATTGAATGGACATAATCGATCCACATAAGGTGTCTTAACTAAATGACCCTCCCACACCTTGGTGGGCAGTGCACTGACCCTAGCAGCAAGAAATAAATGCTTCTCTCTGAAGGCGGCAACCGAGCCAAAATACCTTACCCCATTACCCAGTTGGTAATGGGGTAAGGTATGGAACATACTTTTCCAACACTGAGCCTGCTTTAAATCAAAATTGCAGGTCCAGTCTTTTGGAAATCTGAATGTGGATCCTAAACTCAGTTTTGCAAGATGTCCTTCTAATTTAGGTGGGTAAAATTAAATCTCCAAATCTGAAGACCCCAAGACATTGGGACATTTGGAATATGGATCCAGACACTGCAGATATCCAAATGTCTAGCTCTTCCTCTTGCTCTTGCTCTTTCACATCTAATAAAATGTACTGTTAAACATTGGATGCCTTATACCAAAAAGGTTTTGTAAACCACTGAGCGTAATACTGCTTCTGAGTTTAATGCAGAGGAATGACATAGACAGAAAAACAGTAGAGGCGAGAGAGAGTCTAAGGTCACATTCCAACTCTCTGAAGTCTGTAACAAGGTGAAGCTTTGGGTGTTTGTGTAAAACCTTCATGGTTTGGTGACTAATCCTTTACCCAGATCTGGATTAAGAATAGTGACTACTTTGAAAACCGCACAGGGTCCATGTGTTAGCAGGTCCCAGAAAATTAGAGTATCCAAAATAAAATATCTGATGAAGCAGGTATGCCAATATCCATTTTGGGTGCTAATATTAGTTGGCTATTCAGGTGGATTTCTGAAAGTCTAAATACCATTCACCCCCAATACAAAAACACTTATTCATTCCAGCTTGATGGCCAGTTTGGACACAGGCCCAAGGCTGCTTTCTGGACCCAGCGTTACCATAGTAACAATGGCAGAACCAAGGTTGTTGGTGCTGCCCGACACATAGACCCATGCCTCATTCTGGGCAGGGGGTGAGTGAGGCCCTGATGAAGAAAGTCAAAACCCTTGATTAGGAAGGGTGGTCTTTACATTTATATATATATATATATATTTCTATCTATCTATATATATATTTATAAACAGCCTATGTTTAATTTATTTAAGCTTATAAGCTTAGAAGGCAGGGCCCATGTCCCTTGATTGCATCACACAATGCTGAGCACAACATATAAATAATTAATATTTCTTCCTTCCTCCTGACATAAGCAAGGTCACTTCAAACCCAAATTTATGGAGCCGCTTTGACCAGGTTGTATAAGCTCCCATTTTAACTTGCTGTGATAGAAAGAAAGAGCTGTATCAAGAAACTAAATTTACAATTCAATTTTAGATACCAAGTCTCCAATAGCATTAGGAGTGCTAGGTATTTCAAGCTACCTTGAAAGTAGTGCGTATATAAAATACAACCGCATGCTTTAGCCTAATTGCTTCTGCGGTCAATCATTCTGAAACCGGGAAATGAGCATTTCTCATCTTACTCCATTTTTGAAGTAAATTTGCATTCAGATTTATTCTACAGCTAGTTATGGTATGAATATCCTACTTAGATGGAAACCCAGTCCTGTAGCATTACTGCTACCCCTTTAGTAACAGAGTGTTTTCAGACGAGATGCTTTCCCGCATAGCCACCCAGGAGTCATGGAGCTCACTGCCTGTCTGAAGGTGGAGTGGCTGGACAAAGCACTGCCAAGAAATCTAGTGTGCTCTGTGCAGGGCAAGTCAAACAGATCCATGCAACAGGTGGCCATAGAGTCCCTGCCCATATTGTTGGAATTTTATTAGTGGTCAAAAAACCAAAAGCAGCTTGTATTCTTAGTAGCAACAGCTTAGTAGTAATCAACACCTTGGAGATTGTTTCTAGATTAAAATAAACTACTTTATTGAGAAGTACATTGTGATAGGAAAGGTCTATCCCTAGGTCTTACTAGCTAGCTGCCACCAGCATGGTGGCCAGTCATGTTGAAGGTCAGAGAGAGAAAAAAGGAATGGAGAAAGGTCAGGAAGAAGGAGGAAGTTCAATAGGAGCTTCCTGGGCACATCCCACCTGGGAGCGGGCTTAGAAGGAGAGATTAGGAAAGGTTAAAGTGACACTCACACTAACTCACTATCTCTACTCCCAATGCCCCTAGTGGTCATTAGGGTTTGTTGGTGCTTTGGAACTAAATGGAATATTATCTAATATCTACAAAGGTCTAGTCCTACAAACACACTATAAAATATTAAAACTGAATCACTACACACTATCTCTATCTCTTTAACTAAGCTAACTCTTACAACTATCTATCTATAGTAGCTATCTAATATCTGTATCTATATATACACAGGGATGGTGGTGGGGAAACAGACAGGTCACAACAAACAACACATTGGGTGAAAACAGACAATACGCTAACCACCCTTTAACCACCCTTGGTGGTTATTTATGCATGCTTCAGGGCTGTATTTGTGCCCTATGCAGCCCTGCAACATGCATAAATGACCGCCAAGGGTGGTTAGCGTATTGTCTGTTTTCACCCATGGATGTATACAAAACTGAAATGAAACCTAAATCAATCTAATCCTACTCTAAATAAATCCAAAAACAGGAGAAGGGAATCCAGGATGGAATATATACAGGGAGGAGGGAAGGATTCAATGGAGGGTAGGGAGAAAGAACACAGGGAGGGGTAAAAAATAAAAAACACCTAAATCTATCTAAGCTAATCTAAATAAATAAAACTATGAAGGTAAATGTGTGGAAATGAGTGAAATAGGAGGAGGATGTCAATGGATTAGGAAGATAAACTGCTCGGAGAGGGAGACTTCTGAAAACTCCTGCTGACAGGATCAGTGGCTATCTCAGAAGGAATTGGAAGGGGGAAGGGCAATGACTTTTGTTACTTGCTGCGTCTGCCTTACCACAAGCCCCATTGGCTGTGTGCAGCCTAGCTCCAAGCCAATTGCAGACTGCAAAGCCAGTGGTCTGTGGAAAAGAGGGATGGTGATTGGGCAGGATGGCTGCTAGTCCAAGCCTCTCCACCCCTGGCGCCAGGAAGTCTGCTCCTCAGCTGCCTGTCACGGGTTGGAGGTCCGCACCCCCACTTTACCAGGTTTTAATGACTCAGTTTCCCTTGCCTACAGCCCACTTGAACCAGTTTTCCTCTCTGGCCGATTCAAGCCTGCCGCAGGGACAACCCCTTTGTCACCCAAGGGCCCGATCCTTCCCGTTTACAGACTCTTTAATCTTCGAGTTTGCAAGAGCTTGAGAACCCTTGTTGCTCACTTGTGTTCCAATGTTAGACACAGACACTTCTTCATAAAGATATGAAGTCAGTTTATTGATTACATAAGCAAGATTGTTGATACAGAGTGGTTACTAGAAATCAAAGGTAAATATAACACATTCCTAACCTATGCTGGTTGAATTTCTAAATAAGCATCTTACCCTATAAGGTCCACAAGTTCTGGTTCCTCAGTCATAGATGTAGAATGACTGGGCACTGGTATCTTAGTTGGTAGAAAGCAAAATCATTCCTCTCAGTCCATAGTTTCCAGCCTTGCTTGCTGGCAGGTTTTAGGATGCAGATACAGTTGCTCAAGATGGCCAAGCAAGAGAGAAGATGGCTTAATGGCCCTCGCTTAAGTGCCTTTCATGGTCTCTCTGTTTCTCATTCCCGTCTTGGAGAAACCTGAGGTCTGTCACATAGGCAACCCAGGCAAAGCTGAAAGTCAATTTGCATCTCCACAGGTCTGTCTGGCCAGGGTTCCCAATACACATTCTTTTTATCTCTTTGCATTTCCTGGAGTTTCGTCAGTGTCACAGTCCTGATTTGGGTTTTACAGTTCTCAATTGTAACGTTACGTACATGTTGCACCTTCTGCTTTACATATTTACTAGGCTTGTATTCTACATGTAGGCCAGTATCACACGTGTGTGACCCTATGTTTCTCCGTGACACTGCCCCCCCCTTTGTGGGCCTGCCAGCCAGGTTTTTCCCTCCCGAACACGGCCGAACACACCTGAAAAGCCCTGAACAGAGACATTTATTGTAAAACAAAACTGTGAGCTGTCTTAAACTAGGGATGAGGAAGCTCTGCCCTGCAGGCATCTTCCCCTCCAGTCCCTGGAGGCGCCCCTCCAGTCCATTTACCCCAGCCTATTGCCACTCTTTGTAGGCCACCAGATGTCTGCAGAGTGCCACCAGGCCGGCAGGGAACGTGATAGCAGTTAGAGTTAGCGTAGACATATATAATATTAGATTACAAATATGAATAAATACATTAAAAAAATATAAAATCTTCCTCTGCATTCTTTGGGTGGGAGAAATGGAGAAGGGAAGCAGGAAAGGCTGGTCTGCTTCCCCTAAGATAGGCAATGGGGCATGTGGCAGAGGTGGTAGGGGCAGTGCCAGCAGAGTGGCAGCAGGCATCAGCAGCAGCCCAAGCCCATCACAACGCACCAAACTGCACAGGCCTGATTTTGGCAGTCAGACTTCACAGGCTCCCAGCAGTGGCACTAGGGTGTGGTTTGGTGGCACCTCCTGCTACCATCCTCCACTGCCACACAGGGCACTGGAAGGCCTGCACTCCAGGAGGCTGCATCTGTCTTTGCTGTGGCTGCAGGAGCAGGTGCAGGTGTTTCGGGGTCAGATGTTCCTCCAGGGCCACCAATGTCCCCAACCCCCATTATTGAGGTGATCCCCAGCAGTCCAGGGCTGGTGGATTCCACTCCAGCTTCTAGAGGCAGGGCCTTATCCCCGAGCAATAACAGCAGGAAAAGGAACAGCAGGAGCAGCAGCAGCAGCTAAAGGGGGCACAGGGAGAGTGGCAGCAGCATTGTGGGCAGTTGATCAACCTCAGGGTCCCAGTACTCCCCTTCGTGGGATATCACTCTGATTGGGGACAGCGAGGGAGACACTAGTCCTGCAGAGGAGATGTCTGCTGCTGAGATGATGGCTGTCCCTCTGAGAGCTGTGTCACCACCATGTTTTTCCCCTCCCAGCAGGGCTGTCAATGGTGCATCACCCGGTGCAGGCCAGAAGGCAGGAGGGAGCAAAAAATCCTCCTTATGGGCACATTTTAAGTTGGTGTGGGCAGATAATCCCAGGGAGGTGCAGTGCAGTTTGTGCCAGAAGGTGGTGAAATGTGGGCTGGTGTTCACCAACCATGGCACAACTGCCATGGCGAGGTACCTGAAGGGATGCCACAGCGTTGTGTTGCTAAGCAGGCAGGCAGGGGCAGTGGACGCCAGCGGTATCCTGACTGCAGCGGCCAGTCATCCGCCTCCATCAGCGGGCAAGCGTCCTGCTCAAACAGCTGCCTCTAGCAGCAGAAGCAGTATTGCCACTTGGGGGGGGGGGGGAGAGTAGCAGCAGCAGCAGCAGCATGGAGGAGCTAGGGTGGGGGCATCTGCCAAGTCCATCAGCAGCTGCAGGATGTGAAGGGCGGCGTGGCTTTCAGCTGAAATCCACGCGTCTATTGGGGGAAAATGATAGCCGTTGATGGGCTGCCCTGGTGGGGGACATGCAGTTTAGGTGGGGGACATGCAGTTTAGGCACCTGATTGGCTTCCTTGCCCCCCAGTTTCAGCTGCCATCCCAAACCACCCTGAGTTGGCAGGTGGTGCCAGCCCTGTACCGGGCTTTAAAGGAGCGGGTTAGGGAGCAACTGGGAAGGGCTGGAGGTGCCACCGTCTACTTCATGATCGACATGTGGTCAAGCAGGAACACGTACCATGCCTACCTTGCAGTGATGGCGCACTTCTGGCAGGACCCAGAGACAGCATTTGGGAGTGGCAAGAGGGGTCCTGAAGAAGGGTATAGGTGGGTCCTGCTTCAGACAGAAGTAATAGATGGTCCCCACATGTCTCAGAACATCGAGGCAGCCCTTACCACCATGGTGAAGGAGTGGGTCACGCCAGGCACGCCCTTCACCAAGGGGTGCATAATGACAGACAATGCAGCCAGCATATTGAGGGCAGTTCATGAGGGGGGCTTCACCAGCATCCCTTGCTCCACACACACCCTTCACCTGGTGGTCAGGGATGCTCTGGGCTTGGGATTGGGGCAGGAACCCGTAGCTCCCTGATTGAGCGGAGGAGGAAGCTGGCCAGTTTCCTTAACTGGAGGGTGAAGGGCAGCAACCTTCTCTGGGCAAAGCAGGCTGAGCAAGCATCCCCAGTGCATCAGTTGGTGCAGGATGTGTCCACCCGATGGAATTCCACGTTCCTGATACTTGAGTGGCTTCTTGAGCAGAAAGCTGCCTTGCACCAGGTTCAACTGGTGACGGACAGCGGGGCACCCCCAGGGTACCATCAGGCAGACTGGGAGATCCTGGCTCACATGATCTTCATGCTCAGACTGTTCCTGGCTGTGATGGAGACCATCAGCTCCTCCACGGCCACCATCAGTCAGGTGATCCCTCTGGTAGGTCACGAGTCTCCTCAGGAGGCTGGAGGAGATTCTCCAGGGGTGGGATTGTGGCCCTCAGGGCAGGAAGCTGGCAAATGAGGCAGTTGCCCTGGTGTGGCAGCTGAAGGCAGGGCTGAAGGCATGGTTTGATGAGGTCCTGGGGAGGAATACGTTTTGGAAACCATGCTGGACCCCAGGATCAAGGGCAGCATGGCACGCCAGACAGCGCTTTATGGGCACTGGAAGGGTGAGCTGGTGGAGAGGGTCTGGCAGGCAGAACAGGCTCTTGAGAGTGTGCAGCAGCAGCAGGAGGACGCCCTTGGGGATGGTGGGAGTGGGAGCAGCCACCACTTTCAGCCAGCGGGGTCTATCCCTACCCCCAGCTCTAGCAGTAGCAGCACCAGCAGCAGGCTGAGCAGCAGCAGCACCCCTACTGCCAGCAGCAGCAGCTTGTATGTTCAGGGCACTCTAGCGAGCATGGGCTCGTGCACAGCAGGGCACACAGCATGGCTGAGGACAGTGGTGGAGGTGATGTCCAGGCAGAGTTATGTGAGATAGTACAACAGTGCCTCAGCAGCAGTGGAGAGCTACCTGGAGGAGGATATGTGCATCTATCACAGCATCGTTCCCTTGGCCTACTGGGCCGGCAAGACCAACGTGTGGCCAGCCTGTCCAAAGTGGCCAAAGGACTCTTGTTTTTCCAAACCGAAATGTTCTGAGAAAATATAGAGATAAAAAACTTCCTTAGGGGCTCTTCCCATCTTTCCTCCACTTCATCCGCGGTTGCAAAACTCAGTTGGTTTGAGGGGAGATCAAATTCCTCCATCCCCAATATTGAGGGAGAGAGAGGAGGTGCAGGCAAAGGATCCATCTTAACTGGACATAATCCTGAAGGATCAAACCAGTTACCCAGTACCGTGCATGACCACATCCCATGTGCCAAAGCACCCAGGGAAGTGGTCTCATGCTGAATATTTTGTGACACAACTTCTTTTACCTGCTCTGTTACTAAGATCACTTCTCCTTGAGGATGATACCCTTCTAAATAAATAGTAATAGTAGGCTGCCAGGCATCGGTGGACCTGCGGAAGAGGCCCGGCCCAAGCTTGGTGGTGACTGGCACCCATACGGGGCCAGGCATTGCAGACTAGCATCCTACTCGCCGGATCTCAACCAACTATTCTGCAAATTGGTCAAGTAGCCTTGCCCCGTGGTGATTCACGTGGCCAGCCAGTCACTGCCTGCCGTGATGGTGACTAGAAATAGAGAACCCAGCATAGAGTGAGCAGAACTGGAGGCCTATCAGCCTGCAAGGGCTGGCCAAGTAGGGGTGCCAGCCATCCACCAAACCCAGGCCAGGCCTCTGTCACTGCTCCACCGATGCCAGCCTTCAGTGCCTGGCCAAGTAGGGATGCCAGCCACCAAGTCCTCGCCAGGCCTCTGCTGCTGCTCCACCAATGCCAGCCTGAAATGCCCCACCCCCTATGGGTGCCAGCCACCAAGCCCAAAGCCTTCCTGGCCTCTGCTGCTACTCCTGGGTCTTTGCCTGCAGGCCATGAAATCATGCACAACCCTGCTTTGGGCACCGGCAGGCACTACTTGGCTGGGCATTTCAGGCTGCCAGCCATCGGTGGAGCAGTGACAGTGGCCTGGCCAGGTCTTGGTGGCTGGCACCCCTACTCAGTCAGGCATTGCAGGCTGCCAGGCTTCCAATTTTGCTCGCTCTATGCTGGGTTCTCCAGTTCTAGTTACCATCACAGCAGGACTGACAGGGTTACAGTAGTGCCTGCTGTTGCCCAAAGCGGGTTTGCGCATGTTGTCATGGCCTGCAGGCAGAGACAGGAAGTCCAGCAGAACATCTGCTTTCAGCAGCCTTTGTGTGGACAGCAGGATCGCTCATTTGTAGGACAGGACAGGAGTCAAGAGACCCCAGTTCTAATTCCTGGTTTGGAAGTCTTTTGACCTGTCTGAATTTCAGCTTTCCCAGTTCTAAACCAGAGGGCTACCGTTCTGGGAGCTTATAGGAGAAAGAATCTGTATGAGAACTAGGCTTGGGGTATACAGTTCCAATTGTTGTTACGTATCTATCCAGCCTCTTTACAGGGTAAAGAAGAGGACTCTTAAATGCTTCCCCTTCTTCAGAAGAATTTAGGCTCGGCGCTTGACCCCCGGAGGTGCCAAACCAATTCCTGTCAGGGCATGGCTAACCATCTGAGACCCACCGATGCCTGACAGCCTGTAATGCCCAGCCAACTATGGGTGCCAGCCATCAAGCCCCAAGCCTTCCCAGCTTCTGCTGCTGCTTCTGCTGCCGCTGGGTCTCAGACAGACAGCCCTGGCACCACAAGCACCCCCATGGGCCAAGTGCCAAGCCTGCCTACCCGGGCAACCCACGGTGCCAAGCATCAATCCTTCTTGGTTTCTGCTGCTGGGTCTCAGATGGTGAACCCTAGTGTAATGGGCACCCCCAGGGGCCAAGGGCCAAGCCTGCCTGCCTGGGCAAACTGGGGTGCCAACCTTCCTGGTCTCTACTGCTCCTGCTTCTGGGTCTCCAACGGACTGCCATGCCACCACGGGCACCCCTGGAGGTCTCTGGAGTGCCCCAAACCTCCCAGTGGGACCAAACGTCCCAAACATTCAGGGGGGTCCGAACTCTGCCAGACCAAACGCACGAACCCGAACTAAGTTTTTTGTCTGAACATCCAAACAGCTGAGCTCTGTCCTGTTCACACATCCCTATTTTTTATCACAATCAGGGGCCTAGCTAGCATAGAGTAAAGGGGTAGTTGAGCCTGGGCCCTGGACTCTGGGGTGGCCCTATGAAAGTGCTCTGAGCATCATTACAAAATGTTCATAGTGGGATGGGGAGGGAGCAGGGCCAACACTTCTCCCACTCATTCTGAAAAATTTCTAGCAGTGCTCAATCCACTTCCAGAGGGTCTTGCCAAGAAGGAAGTTTTCAGGGTGGGCAGGGATGGAATTAGGGCTCCAGTGACTCCTAAAGCATTCTTCTTTTTCTGAGTTGCTGCTACTCAGGGGAGGGGTGTTACTGGGAGGCCAGGTGGCACCACAACCTTTCCCTTGGGAGGGATACCACTTAAGAAGACCCTCTACTCCTTAGGGAAGCCCATAATTGGGACATGTGCCCAGGACCACTACAGTCTTGCTAATATGCCACTGAACACAATGTACCTTGCTTCAACAGGGACAAGTCTCGCTAGGTGTAAGTCTTTACAGGACTAGGACCCATAAACAATAGTCTTGCAAAGGAATTAGCAAAAGTGTCTTCATTTACACAAACTCCATTATTGTCTCTTCAAGCAGCCTCTGTCTTGCTTAATGCTAGCCCTCAATAGACTTCCCATGTCTCCCAACTCAGGCAACCTCTGTTTGCCTAGCACTGCTCTCAGCAGTCTCCCCAGTTTCTGTGAGACCCAATATAGAAATCCAACTTTTAGCTTTACCTTCTCCGCGGAGTCCTGTCTTTAGCAGTTTCTCAATCAGAACGAAGTTTCTCTTTTGCATGTACTCAGAGCACGGCTCTCCCTGTAAGAGCCTCTGTAACACTGGTTCAGCTCTCCAAACTTGGAAGAACCACACCTTTACACAGCTGTAGTCCAGTTAGGTACTAGTCTCCTCCTGGTCACATGTGTGCAACTCAGACATCACAACTCACCTGCAGGTATTATCTGTAATCGCTTAAAGGGCCTGCAGGTTTTTTTGAGATCTGCCCTGTTACAATTTATTCATTTAAACTGTAATGGGGCTGTATGCATAAATGCGTAGCTCTCCTCTAGATGCATTTTGGGGACAGGGGGAAGGGGAGTTAAGAAGAGGAGGTGGTTTGTTGTTTTACTATGAGCTCTCAGCCATCAGTTTCTGCTAGAAAATATCATTTTCTCCCTCTATCATCAAAAAAGAGGAAAATGTAAGATCCAAAAAGATTACTTTAAAAGATTTTTTATGTGTTCTACCCTGAATCAGGATTTTCCTTCCATCTACTTAGGGAATGGTTTCCCCCCTTTCTTTTGGAGTGTGTGTGCTTTTCAAAATGCATCTTAATTGTGTAAAGGTATTGTGCTTGAAAGACAGAAGCACAAAATGAAAGCCGTTAATGCAAGATGAAAGCTAATGAAATACAAAGTACAACATTTATCATAATTTTAGATCCTGGTTCCTTGAATGAAAGTTGTGTGTTCTTTTTGCAAAGTTTAACTGTCAAAGGCCAAGACCTCCTCTGTTTCTCCACCACTACCTTCTTCATTTGGCTCATGGAAATCATTTTTACTGAAGCTGATTAACCACTAAATAAGTTAATCTCCTTTCATGCCACAAGAGTGATAGAAACATTGTGGGAAACATTGGCCTTGGTTACTTATATAATTCGCTTTCATGTCCTGTGCATGCACAATGATCTTAAAATAAATTTAAAAATAATTGAAATGGCCACCAGACTACTCTGTGCATGCATGCCCATTTTTTAAATGGTGGTGGCAACATGATGCCATTTTGTAAAAGGGAAGCCAATCTGCACGTTGCAGTAGCCATTTTGCGAATTTTCAGACTGGCTGCCTTTTCCAAAATGGCAGTGATGCTGCCGCCACCATTTTAGGAAAGGGTGCACATGTGCAGAATGGTCCACTAGCTATTTTGTGAATGTGCAGTGATTTATTTATTTTTTATTATTAAATTTATTTCATTTTTTATTTTAAATAGAAAAGAATAAAAGAAAACTAAGTTGTTTGCTTATTCATTCATTTTCATGTCCTTAGTCACTAAAATGAATGGGGCTCCATTCATCTTAGTAACTAACAATACAAAAGGATATTAATTTCACTGCCCTAATAGTTATTATTTTATTTTATTTTATTTTATTATATTATTATTATTTTATTTTATTATATTAAGCATTTATATAGTGTCAGAAATATAGCTGGCACTTGTAAGAAAGAGACATAGTCCCTGCCCCAGTGGGCTTACAATCTAAGCTAAATGGGGGGGGGGAAGAGACAAATACATGAACTCATGAGATCTCAGGTGTATGTGCTCAACTTAGTTACAAAGGTGTCATTACTCATTTAATGTTACACAAGATATGATGATTCAGGATAAGTCAACAAAGGGGTGAGGGGAACGAGGAGTCAGGGAAAGCTTGATGGAAGAGGTGGGTTTTGAGGAGGGATTTGGATGGAGAAAGCTAAGTGACTGTGTTCAGGGAGGGAGTTCCAGGCATGGGGACTGCCAAGGAAAAGAGGAGGATGGGTTTTAAGGAGCAAGGGAGCTGTGAGCAGGCAAGGGTGGTGGCAGAGGAGGAGCGGAGTTCTCAGACAGGACTGTAGCAGGAAATAAGTGCTGAGAGAGAGGGGGGGAGCAAGGCCATGAAGAGCCTTGTAGGTAAAAACCAGGAGTTTGTGGAGAATGTGTTCAGGAAGAGGTGGCCAGTGGAGAAAGGAGAGTTGGGTTGTAGGTGGTCAAAGTGGCGGGCAAGGTGGATGACCTTGGAAGCAGAGTTATGAACAGAAATAAGAGGAGCAAGGTGAGAGCAAGGAAGGTCAGTGAGAAGGAGGTTGCAATAGTCAAGGCAAGAGATGACCAGGGCATGGACAAGGGTTTTAGCAGAGGAAAGAGTGAGGAAAGGATGGATTTTAGCAATTCTGTGCTATGAGAAGTGACAGGATTTGGCAACAGAATTGATCTGAGATTTAAAGGAGAGGGAGGAGTCAAAAATGAACCCTAGGTTACGTGCCTGAGGGATGGGCTGGATGTTGACCCCATCAACAAAGACAGACAAGGAAGAGAGAGAGGAAGGATTAGGGGGGAAGATGGGGAGTTCAGTTTTAGCCATGTTAAATTTGAGCTGACGATGAGAAATCCAGATAGAAATGTCAGAGAGGTGGATAGAGACTGGATAGAGAGAGAGAGAGAAGGGGTGAAGAGATAGAGTTGGATATCATCAGCATACAGATGGTACTGGAAGCCACGAGATTCAATGAGTTTGCATAGGGACAGAGGGAAGAGAAGAGGGCCAAGGACAGAGCCTTGGGGAACTCCAACCGAGAGGGGGAAGAAGTAGAGGAGGCACCAGCAAGAGATACATTGAAGGATCAGTCAGAGAGGTAGGAAGAGAACCAGTTGAGAACTGAGCCAAGGAAACCAAGGAGGAGAGAGATGAGATGGTAATTAGAGGGATTGGCAATTAATTAGAGATGGTAATTAGAGGGATTGGAAGGATCAAAGGTAGGCTTCCTGAGGATAGGAGAAACAGTGGCATGTTTGAAGGCAGAGGAAACGGAGTCAGTAGAGAGGAAGAGATTGACTATGTGCAGGAGGGATGGGGAGGCAGTGGGTGCGATAGAGGTCGGGTGGCAAGAAGGGATAGGATCAAGGGGGCAAGTGGAAGGGTTGGAAGTGGAGAGCAGGGAGGTGATTTCCTCAAGGAGTGTTAGGGGGAAGAAGGACAGGAGGGAAGGGGGGGAAGCAAACAGGATAGAGGGGAATGTCAAGTAATATCAAGCTGGAGTTTATCTATCTTGTTAGTGAAAAATGAGGCAAGATCCTGAGCAGCGAGGGAAGAGGGGGTGTAGGACAGGGGGGCTTGAGAAAGGAATTGAAGGTTGAGAGAGGCGACAGGGGAATGCCTGGCAAAATAGTGCTGTTTAGTGAGGGAGATGGCACAGTTGAGGGAAGAGAGGGAGAACAGGGTCAAGGCAAATAGTATGGCCCTTTTCACACAGACACTCTAACACTGATAAAACGGATGTTACATTTTATTATACATGTTGCAGGGCTACAGGTGTGCGCTATGGGTGCTCTGCAACATGTATAACAAAATGTAACACCCATTTTATTAGTGTTACACCACTTTTAGATGAGGGCTCTGAAAGTGCCTCCAGAGCCACGCATTAAGAGAGAAGCTGTGCCGCATTGCCAGAAGTGACGTTGCTGACAACAGTGATGGCTGGAGACATGGCGCTTTGCAGAGGCGCGTTCTGGAGACCTCAATTTTCAGGTCTCCAGAATGCGCCTCTGCAAAGTGCCGCATCTCCAGCTGCTGCCATTGCCGGCAACGGGGAGCACATCACTTCCGGCAGCGCGGTGTGACTTCTCTTTTAACGCGCGGCTCCAGAGGTGCTTTCAGCGCCCTCGTTTAAAAGCAGTGTCAGAGTGTCTGTGTGAAAAGGGCCTACGAGCTATGGTAAGTCACTGCAGAGTGTGACTATTTGGAGCCTGGTGGTTGTTACATTCAATTCCTGGGTTTCCCACTCCAGGCCAGGCCAGGGAGCAGCCGTGTCAGCCTCACATCTGTTTTTGCCCAGAGATGCAGGAAGTGGGCCTGAGGGTTTAAACACTTATCATGACTGACACACCAGTTATATTTAGATTACATTACACTGGTGCCCCAGAGTCTGCACTGCCTCCCAATAGTTTTCCAGGCACAATTCAAGGTGCTGCTTTTAATCTATAAACCACTAAACAGCTTGGGCCCCAGGTACCTGAAAGACCACCTCCTCCATATGTTCGTTCATGACCCCTGAGGTCAGCTAGGGATGCCCTCTTGCATGTGCCATCTGCCCGTGATGTTTTACAACTAAGCTGGGATTGGGTGGGAGGTGTAGGGGTGGGGTGGGTTGGGTCGAGTATCAGGGGTATCGGGGTTTTTTAAAATTGATTTTAATGGCTTTTTTATTCTGTTTTTATTATTGTAAACCACCCTGAGCCTTTGCGGGAAAGGCAGCATAGAAATAGGAAAAAAATAATAATAAATAGATACTTTAAAACTAAAAATTACCTGTCATCATCTTCAGCCACTAATTCAACGGGGAAGGATTTTTTGTCATTTGTCTTGAGCTCCCGTTAGCTGAAATGTCATCTTGTACTTCGCTATCTATTTACATACCAGTCTTTTCCCATCACGTCGATGACAGTCAAAGAAGATATAGTTAAATTCCATTTGCCTCCCAAGATTCTTGATAATTTTACTCAGTACCATGTAAATTCTAATTCTTTGTCTCAGATGTCTGGGCAGATCCTCAAGTTAGTATTTAAAAAGCACAGATCCATCAATTTCAGTGGATCCAACTTCAGCTGATAATCTGCTTTCTTTTTCAAGGCAGTTCTGGATCATCGAAAACAGCCTTTGAGAAGAGTTGCTTCAAATTTTCACCCCATTGCATGTCACAGACAGTTATTACATTGTTGCAGTGTTATTTTCCATAGCCGATAGGGTTCCGCAGTTTGTTTTTGTTTTTTTAATTACTAAAACGAACCATACCCCATTTGTTTTAGTAATTTAAATATGAAAACAAATTAATAAGAGTATTGCTGCTTTCATCCATTTTCATTTTAAAAAGAAAAAATGAATTTAAAAGCCTGCACATGCACACAATGGCCACCAGGGCCATTCTGCACATGCACACCCTTTCCTAAAATGATGCATGCACCAAATGATTCATGGCAGTGCTATCTTGGAAAAGGGATGTGCATGTGCAGAATGATCAGGTGGTCATTTTGCACATTTGCAGTGATTTTTTTAAAAAAGAACATTTTTTTCATTATAAAATAAATGGGGAGAAAACAAAACCGGTAGGGTCATTTACAACCTGCTCCACCCCTAAAGAAGGGGTTTTATAGACAAAAATGAGAACTAAAAAGGTAGGGGTACCTTCTGCACACCCCTAATAGTACAGTCATCTCATTAAAAACCAAATCACAGAACTGTAGAATTGGAAGGAAACTCAAGCGTCATTTAGTCTAACAACCTCCCCTCCCCCCCCCGAGGCAGGCGGATACCATGTAACAACAGCATCAGGTAGATGTTTGTCCAGCAGTTTCTCAAAGAATGTACATTTTAATTTTGAGTAACAGTTTGGGAGATTAGATGTTTGAGGTAGTTCAGATCCCTCTTCTTGAGAATTGTCATCAATTATTTTTTCAGAAGCCCTCAGACATTTATCTAGGAAGATGTTCTTGGACTGGAAACTTAAGACCCAAATACCCATCTTATCACCCTAGCCAAGGAGACCAAATTCTTGCATAAATGCTTGTTCATGGTATTTGTTGTATTGAAGGAGATTGATTTCAAGAGATCTGAAGAACTTTTAAGGAAAGGATATAAGGAGCTGCCTAACAGAGTCACACCTATAGTCCATCTTAGCCCAATATTGTCATGGCACAAAGGTTTCAAATCCGGCTTTCGGGCAGAGGCCTCACACAGACGTGTTACCTGAGACCCTCCAGGATCCCCGGTAGAGACCTCACCCAGGCATTCTACTAAAAATCCTGAACCAGAGATGCTGGAGATTGAACTTGGGACCTTATACATGCAAAGCATGTGCTTTACCACCTGAGTTATGGTCAACCCACATTTGTATATATAAAATATCAATAAATTTGCAAAATAGCAGGAAAGAGAATGATTTAGCCAGTTATATCAGTTAGGACTGTTCTCTCTGGTAGCCATTAACAGTCTCTCCCTCTAAATTTGGTAATGGAAAATGAGGCCATTTCAAATAATGATGAAACAGGACCATCTTGGTGAGTTCTGCCTTAACTGCACTGAGTTCTTCAGACCAGCAAGGGTCAACTCATAGTCTCTGTAAGGAGTTTGAATGTTGCATAACTGCTAACAAGTGTCATGGACAATCTTGGAAGAATCAGAGCCATAACAGGAAGCCAAATGGCAAATCAGAGGGGAGAACCTGAGTGCAGTTGTCATGTATTTCCTCTTAGAAGCTTTTATTTTTGGCCATCTGTGTTCCTAATGTATTAATTTTGAGTTTTTATATGTTAACTTTTTGTTTCAATGTATTGGATTTGTGTTTTGAAGTATTGATTTCTAAAATCAACTTCTGTGATTAGCTTGGTTCAAACTGAAGCTTTTTCAGCTACATTCCAAGGCTCTTTTTTAAAAACTTCCCAAATGAACTTTCACCGTATCCAAGGAAACAGTCAAAGGGCTAAAAGTGGTTGGCAATAAAGAGGCCCCTCTGGCCAGCCTAGGTGCATGGAATCTTATCTATTACCTGTCTAAATGACAAATGGTACTATTCATAGAATATCTCCAGACTGAGAGGAGTATTTTTGTTAGTTTTCTCTAGCTAACATATCTATTTAATTAATAGTTGAAATAACTCTAAGATCTGGTTATTCTCTCTGTAATCTGACAATTATCTTTGATAAAAATATAAGGTTTCTACTTAAAAACTTTACTTGTTCAGAATTAAGAGAGCCAATCCAGTGCAGCTGATGTCATCATGACACTACTCAGGAATGTGAGCCTCCTAGCAGGCAAACTGTTTAAGAAGAGAGACACAGCCTAACTTTCTTCAGACTGAAATTCCAAACACCACTGGATTTCTTTCTCATCATTTTTGGCAGAAAAGGGAAGGACTGGGAAGAATGTAATGTATGATTCTTGATATCTTTGAGCCAATGAATTGTGCATATGTTAAGCTTTTAGATGCTTTTTCTTAAAATAGAAATGTTTTAAGATCATGTAACTTTGATTGGCTATCAATACCATTCTATGTAAGCTACTGATATTCTCTATTTATATTTAAGAAACTATGCATATATTTTAATATATCCTAAAAGTCTCATGTTCCTTTATTTATAAATGTATTGTCATTTTACAATACTTGCTTTGCTAGTTGGATCGAAGTAAAGTGTAAACTCATTTTATACAATTTGGAAAAAGTGCAGCCCAATTTAGTATGATTAGTTCAGCTAAGACACAAAGCTCACTTTCCATTTGTAATAAATGAGATCTCGCAAGACGTGACACAGTATCAGGATGCAGGCTGGACATAGTCTAAGCTAAAGGACAAACTGAACTAAACAAACAACCAGAAGGATAAACAGAGTGAAGCTTCAAAAGTAAAGCCAGGATGTCAGAGTTAAAAGGTCAGTCCAAAGAAAGTGGAGGATGAGCACTGTGGTATAAAAAGAGGGACTCATGAGCAAGCAGACTACATGCAAAGAAGGCAAGAGCAGATAGCAGGCAAATGAGGAACCAGGGAAGATACACATTCTAAGAGTCACACTTTGGGAGTGTTCCTCCCAAATTCTTCTTCCTGCTGGGTGGTCTTGATCTACAGGGTGGCCAACCAAATTAACTTCAGGCATGGCATGGACTCCTGAGGAAAAACTCATACGTAGAACTGTAATTAGAACAGGAATCAGCACAGTGCTCATGCAGCACAGAGGCAGTTAAAGCTTTGACCTCATGGTCACCAATTGTGTGACTGCCTGACTCCCCGGTTCCTTGATCGCCCCCTGTGGTCCACTGGGGCCGGCTTCTTGGAGGTCCCCTGACTAAATCAGGGAGCCACTATGGAGAGAGCGTTATCGGTGGCCACACCTCAGCTGTGGAACTCCCTCCTGGAGGAGGCTTGTCTGTCCCCGGACCTGCTAACTTTTCATCAGGCTTATAAAACCTGTCTGTTCTGTCAGGCATTTGGTGGAGGGGATGGGTGAGGGATGGGATGGGGGGGTTGTTTTATGTTTATATTTGTATTACTTTCCCCTAAAGTGATTTTATATTTGTATTTTATATTTTTGTTTTAAATTGTAAGCTGCCCTGAGCTGCTTTGCAGAAGGAACGGGGTATAAAATTGTATAACAAATAAAATTAAAATAAAATACATTGAAGATTTGTGGGTCCTGCCAATAAGATAGATTTGTATATGCCACAGGCAGTGAAGGATCCATTTACATTTCCTAAACATTCTTAATGAAGCTAAATTTCACTCCTATCTCCGTAGAGCTAAAATGCGTGGTGAATTCGTTACTTGAGAGCAATATCTGAATTTTTGGGTAGCTCTTTGAGTACCCGACCCTAAACCCACAGTATAAATGAGTACTCCCCTACCTGGTTTGGAGTTAAAATGGAGAGAAAGTGTGTGTGAATGACCATTAATTTTATAAACCAGCTGGTTGGGCAAACAGAAGGTACTAGAGAAGCTAAGACCCCTTAAACCCCTTGCAGTCCAGCTTTCAACTGGGTTTTGGCACTGAGACTTCACTTGCGGCCTTGGTCAATGACCTCTGCCATGAGTTGGACCAGGGTCATTCGACATCGTTGATTCTGTTAGATCTCTTGGCTGAATTTGACACTGTTGACCATGAGATGTTGGTGGCCCACTTGCGGGACTGTGCCCGGTTGGACAGGACTGTTCTTGAATGGTTCCGTTCCTTCCTGGCAGGGAGAACTCAACATGTGGGACTGGGTGATAGTTCATCATCTCCCCGGGACCTCATGTGTGGAGTCCCATAAGGTTCTATTTTGTCCCCTCTCCTGTTCAGCGTGTATCAGGTGCAGTCGCCCCTAGGAAATTTGGGGCAATGCCCCTCCTGGCCCCTTGACCCAGAACTACACCAATCTCACGCGACATCTGATACCTGCAGCCCAGCAATCAGATTTTATTTATTTTTTAAATCGCTGCAACCAGCCCATTTGTGAGAATGAGAGGAGCCTCTCAAAGAAGAACTACTGCTGGTTCTCCTTTGAGAGGCTTCTCTCATGAACCACCAGACCAAGCCTGCCCCGAGGCAGAACCAGCAGTAGGGGGTGGGGACTGCTCTGGAGTCCCATAAGGAACAAAACTATTTTGAATGCGCTTTGGGCAGCTCAGAGCACAGGTCAAGCACATGTATGGGAAACTGAATTTCCCATTGGATACACTGAGATGCAGGCTCTCTAAAAGCCCTATGGGCTCAATTTGAAAATTACACCAGGGTACCAATTGTAGACGCTTAGGCGAGATGTGCTGTGGGTGACTGTGAGGCAGTCAGGGACCAGCCTGCATGCTCAACTCAAGTCAACTTTCAAGAAGTGAACAGCACGCCATCCTGCTACCTGACTTCGGGGGTGAGTAATTTATGGTGGGAGACAGGGGATGGAATGGTGCTGGGGGAAGGGTTTGGACTGGGAGAGACTGGGGAATGGAGGAGGGGTGGATGGGGAGAGACTGGGAGAGAGGGAATGGGGAAGAGAATTGAGGGAGGGGAAAACTGGAAGAGACTGGGGAATGGCAGAGGGGTGGATGAGGAGAAATTGGGAGAGAGGGAATGGGGAGGGGAATGGGGAAGGAGAGACTGGGGAATGGGGGGTGGATGGGAAGAGACTGGGGAATCAAGGGAATGGAGAGGGGGATGGACAGGGAGACACTGGTAAAATAGGGCTCAACCATGTTTTGGGGGACAAGTGAAACTCCTCACCTCGCTGCTGCTTTTATGGGGTGGTAAGGACTGCACATAATATTGCCTTAAGATGGTTTGCTTTGCTTGCTCTGTGTTTTCCTGATGACATTTTGTAAATTTGTGGGTCCACTGGTTGTGGCTACTCTTTTTAAAAAGGGTACCATTGCTGTTTCATTGCTGCTCCCTGCTGCTGGAAAGTATTTTATGTGGACAGGCATTTGGCTGCCGGGGATAAGTTGTGGCTGCTGGGGATGCTGGTCTGGATGAGCCTGGTTTGGTGACAGTGCAGCCCTGAAACTGGCCAAACCTTTCGAAAAGGCCTGTTTCTTTGGACAGGCGTTTGGCTGCTGGGGATAGGGTGTAGCTACTCAGGATGCAGGTCTGGATGGGTCTGGTTTGTTTGCAATACAGGAGTGCAACTGTTCTCCTTGTGAACAGAGGAGAAAGTAGGTTGGAGCATAGCAGAAGAGAAGGCTACAGACAACAAGGAAACAATTTCCCACTGTTCCCTGACTGAACCCATCTCTTTCCCCTTCCTCTTCTCGTGCTTCAAAACCAAACCCTTTCCCTCCTACTTCTCCCTTGTCTTGTCCTTCTCTTCCCTTTCATTCTCTTTTGATTTGACTTTTCTCAGAACAAGGATCTAACTCAGTCCTCCCAAGTTCTCCAAGCCAGAATGGACTTGTCCCAAAGCCTACACCTTCAGAAGACTACAGGTGGCCAAGCATGCCATGAAAATTGAGGATTCGAGGGTTCAGGATAAAGGTAGGTGATGGGAATGTGATCTATTTTTTTAACCTACTATGGTTAATTTGGACCGGGTGGAAAGAGAGAGGACAGTGGACTTGACCCCAGTAAGAGAGTTTTCTATTCCCCAGTGGCAGTGCTTCACACAGCAGCGTTCCCAGTGTTAAGTAATATAATGTCCATCCAATGTTAACCCTTGGAACTTCATGCTGCTGGCTTATGCCCTGGCTCTGCCTTCTATTGCCCTGGTTTCACCTACTGTTGCCCTGACTCTGCCTACCATTGCCCTGGCTCTGCCCCTATGCTCGCCAGCCCACTGGCTGGTGGAAAACCACTAGCGGCAGGTTGAACCAACCCACTGACCCACCAGCATCCAAACCCACCAGCTGCCCCTGACATGTATATGCAGCCTTTGGGCAAGGTCATCCCATCAAAGGGTTTGGTGTGCAGTGTCATCAATATGCTGATGACACATAACTTTACCTCTCCTTTTCAGCTGACCCAGGACTGGCAGTCTCGGTGCTTACTCGGTGTCTAATGGCTATGGGGGACGGGATGAGGGCGAGCCATCTGAAATTGAATATGGACAAGATGGGGTGATGCTGGTGGAAGGAGCTCCACCTGGATGCCTAGGTGGCACCCGTGGTGAAGGGAGCGTTCTGCCAATTACATCTGGTGCAACAGCTTTGGCCATATCTATCAGACTCCAACCTAGCCGCCAGTCCATGCTTTCATCACCTCAAGACTGGGCTACTGCAATATGCTCTACGTGGGGCTACCCTTGGTGACGGACTGGAAGTTGCAGTTGGTACAGAATGCAGAGGCCCGCCTCCTTACAGGGATGGGATGCTGAGAATACATTGCACCTCTGGTCTGGTCTCTGCACTGGCTGCCTATAGTCTTCCAAACCCAATTCAAGGTGTTGGTTTTGACCCATAAAGCCCTATAAGACTTGGGTGATGTTTAATAGTGGGATTGCCTCACCCCGTATCCTGGATCGGCCCCTGCAGTTGGCCGGGGGCACCCTCCTTGGGATCCTCCAAGTGTCTTGGGTGTCGACGATGACGAGGGTCTTCTCGGTGGCTACACTACGCCTGTGAAACTCCCTCCTGACGGAAGTCTGCTTGGTCTCGAGCCTTCCTTCTTTCCACAGACAGTGAAAGACTTGGCTGTTCCACTGGGCCTTTGGCAGCCAAGGGAGACAGGTGAAGGAGAAGGATTAGGTAAGGGGGTGGAGGGTTATACTCTGCGATGAGTTCATGTATTGTTGTTTTATATTAATTTAATATTGTCATTTATACTGGTTTTATTATTTGATATTCTGTGTTTTATTGTGTTGTAAGCCTCCCCGAGCTGCAGTAGCAGGAGGGGGTGGCCTAGAAATCTAATTAATACATAAACAAACAGCTGTCCCAAATCAGAGCAGCTGAGTCACATCAGAAGGGCCCATTCAAGGCACTAACTGTAAACCCTTTATATGACCAATATGCAGTGACCATCCACATGACCAAAGTAGATAAGAGTAGCTAGCAGTTTCTTTGGTAGCTCTCCTGCTAGAGCGTTGGGAAAGAAATGGAATAGTTGTTAGTTCAAGGCTCCTATAGACAACTGTATAAAAACATCAGAGAATCTGCTAGGAGGAGGAGGGAAAAGCCCCTCTGTCTTTTGTTTTTAATAATGACGGAGCAGCTCCTACTTCACATTTCAGGTTGCATCCTACATCCATTTGGGTCAATAGGAGCTGAGAGTTTATTTTGTGAAACTTTTGTTATTTTGTATCAGGAAGGAAAGACAAACTAGGCTTCTTTCCATGACTGTTGGCACAGCAGCACAAAGCTTAGCTACCCAGCCAAAACACAACTGCAGCTATTATACCCTTACAAACAGCTGTCTAGCTTTTGGGGCACTCTATCAGTTTGTTCCTCTGCTGGCTAAGTTAAAGATTCAACATAACTGTAGCTCTGTTGGTAGACTAGAGCACAAGAGACTGATAAGTCAAGGGTTCAAAGATGGACTGTGTGATAAGCTAAATGTTTGTTTGTTTTCTTGCACTTATAAGTTTACTTTGGGAAACAAAAATACATTGTTTGTTTCCTGTGTGGTGGATGCTCTGATGTTTCCATTAAGTTTCTTTGCCTATATGAGGCTGGAACCTCCAACCTTCAAAATTCTACCAGGATAATTACTGCCTGTTCCTGTTTACTTTAAATCATGAGAATGGGTACTGTACATCAGTCATATAATGAGTTTCACAGATAATACCTTGAAAGGGCCCTTTCTATAGTAAAAGCAATGTGCCTGGTGCTGTAAACTCATGATTACAGACAGTCCCTGCCCCAATGATTGTAATGTGTAAAAATTCTCAAGATATTGAATATACTTTCTTCAACCCTCACCTACTTCTCTACTTTCGTCTCCCTTCTTAACGCCCCCTGCCCTCCTCCACCCTCTTCCTTTGCTAATCTGGATCTTGCATCATTCTTCACCTCAAAGATTGACAAGATCTGTCAGGTCATTGCCTCCCACCCACCTCCTCCTCCCGCTCCCGTACCACCCCCTCCACCTCCCCCCTCTCTCCTCACATCCTTCCCTCCTGCCTCTCTCACGAGGAAATCTCCACTCTGCTCTCTTCATACAACCCCTCCACCTGCCCCCTTGACCCAATCCCCTCCCGCCTCCTGACCTCTATTGCTCCCACTGTCGCCCCCCCCCCGACTTCTACATGTCTTCAATCTCTCCCTTTCCACAGGCTCCTTCCCCTCTGCCTTAATGCATGCCCCATCCTCAAAATGTCCACCCTGGACCCATCTGACCCCTCTAGTTACCGGCCAGTCTCCCTCCTTCCCTTTGCCTCAAAGCTTCTGGAACGTGTTGTCTACTCCCGCTGCCTGGACTGCCTCTCTGCCAACTCCTCCCTGGACCCTCTCCAATCCGGCTTCCGCCCCCTCCACTCTACTGAAACTGCCCTGGCCAAGATCACCAATGATCTACTTGTCGCTAAATCTAAGCGCCTCTACTCCATTCTTGTCCTCCTTGA
>QEPC01011398.1:609705-624658 GCA_003113815.1 Sphenodon punctatus
GATTTAGTTTTAGTGTTTGTAGGAGTAGGCCTGTGTACTTATTAGATAATCCATTTAGTTCATAGCATTTAGAATAGTTAATAGCAGTTAGATTTAGTGTAGATATATATATATATAATATTAGATAAAAAATAAAAAATAAAAAAACAAATAAAAAACAAAAGAAAACCATATAAAACCTAATAAAAGACCAAAAAACCATATAAAAAACCAAAAACCACCCATAACAACATTTCCCGAACGCAGAACGGCAGAACCGAATAGCCGAATGGCCTAACTGAATGGCCTGTTCGGACAACCGAATAGAACAGCCGAACCCGAACTCTGCGAATGAACCAAATGAACAAACCGAATGAACGAACCAAATGCATCCGAACCGAACGAACGAAACAAACGCAGCCGAACCGAACGGTCGAACCCGAACAGCGATCTGTTCGTCCATCCCTACTAAATAGTTTTTCACATAACCAACCCTGTTCTCTAACTTTCCAGTTTTTTATCTGTCCATCTTAAGTACTTGTAATGTCCACAGCACTAAGGCACCACAGGAATTTGCTTTTCTATTCCTATGCTTCTGAACTTAGTGGAAAATTACAGTACCTGTTATAATTTTTATTTTATTAGAGATGTCAGGTCTGCAGATGGCAAGTTTTCACTGTTGCTGCTGGTAAAACTGAAGTGTGAAAATACTGGATCTAAAACTTCAAGGGAAGAAAATTACCATTCTGACATTAAATACACAGGTATCTGTTATACGCTTCAGGTCGGCTTCGCTGAGAATTAGAGGAACACTTGATGTCATGGATCAAATCCTCTTCTGTGACACTGTCTCTTTTCAGGGTCAGGAAGATATTTGATGCTGCTGCTGCTAAGCTAAGTTAGATAATTACAAAGCGGTGGTGGATCAGTTGACAAGAATATACACAGATTCCAATTAGTTGGATTCTTCATTGACAGTTTGATGTGGAGGAGTGGAGAAAACACCTACCCACCACATGCAATAGCAAGATAAAAACTACAAGAAAGAACAAAACTGTGCTTTTATAACCTTTCTAGGTCTGCTTTCTATTTAAAATCAGAATCTCCCTATCAAAAATTCAGAGTCATAGGAGTGGAGCGGTGAAAGCAGATGATCTGATCAGACAAGATATTGTGGACTCAACAGGTTCCTCATTTCAAATTTGGGTTAGATGACCTATTAAATATATTTAGTGATTTTAGTTATTCAAATACAATTATTCCAACTAGAAAATGAGCAAGTAAAAGCTGGCATGTTTGAGGCTCTCAGATGGAGACAAAATAATTCAGATGATATCTTTTACTGGACCAAGCTCTATTTGTGAGGGTATGTGAGCTTTCAGGCAACACAGGGCCCTTCCTAAGCTGGTAACAACTCAGAAGTAGGTGACAATCAAACCTACGACTGCTTCTCAATACCATGTGTCTCCTGAGGGCAGGGAATTGGAACAAAAATCCAAAATACCAAATACCTCTTTAAATCATAAATGTAAGGATAATTAATTACAAGACAATATAAATATATATTTTAGGGCTGTAACTCGGTCTTCAAAAAACTTTAGAATTCACTGAATATTAAGGTATTCAGTTCTGAAAGACTGAAGTCCAAAGTTCTGAGGACCAAGGTCATTCTTCAGAAAACCTTGGAAACTTTGGAAACCACTGCACGCATAGAGGGCTGGTGGACAGTTGAGCTTCTTCTGAAAATGAAACTTAGGGTAATTTCAGATGTGATGGTCCCAGAGGCCCGCCACGCTGAACCACGCACCGGGATCTGTTTTGGATCCTGGTCAGGAATCCGTCTGGCTGTCCTTTAGATGTGGCAGCCTGATTCTCACAGAGGATCGGGGAGGGGGCAGGGCTACATGGGGAGGGGGAGGGGCTGTGTAGTGCGATGTGCAGCCACATGGTCCCGCCCTCCTGTGATCCCCTGACCATCCGCCCTTGGGGTGACGGGCGGGCACAGGAGTCAATTGGGCTGCTACACCTGATTCCGTCCCTGGGTTGGGGCCACGATCTGGACTGGGATGAAGGTAACAGACGTTATCTTTGGCCCATCCTGGATCGTGGCCAATCCAACCATGGTACCGGGCCCTAAGGCCTGGGCCTGGTCTTACCACAGTTCAGAGCAGAGGTCAGGGCAGAGGTCCAGAATCACGGTTATTTTGATTCCCACCAGTGATTCACTGTGGTGAACATCTGGCAGGAATCAAACAGAAATTACGGGAACCATGGCCATCACAGAGGATTCACTGTGGTTGACCGTGATCCCGTAACGTCTGAAATTACCCTTAGTGTGATATTTAGTATGAGGGGGTATGGGAGGGGACAGTGAGTGATGGTAAGTCAGATGGCAACTGTCCATAGGGCCAATGCTTGGAAATGTGGGTTACATATACCTTTACCATACCATGCTTTTTTTTAAAAAATATTGGGTGCCACATTGCTTCTAGTTCTGCCTGCTGCTTGGTTGCACTTGGTGCCATGAGGTCAGAAGGATCTCTCTACCTGGCTCCACTTCCCCTGGCCTGGTCTGTTCAAGTTAACAGTGCCACAGTACTGCCATGCCAAGATTAGAGGGTGCCCTGGTGTGTGTGTGTGTGTGAGAGAGAGAAAGAGAGAGAGGGGGGGGAGAGAGAGAGAGAGAGAGAGAGAGAATGTCTGGTTTCTTTATTGTCGGTGCTATTATCATTTTGTCTGCTGGGTGGGCTGGGTGTCTGTCTTTTGGTGAAATTTTTATTTCTCCATGCAGTTGCACACTGTTTTGTGGTGGTGTTGTATTCTTCTTGAGCAAATGTCCCATTCTTGCTAGGCTGCATTTTTGTGCACTGCTTGGCTGTCATAATGATTAAAGTGGGTGCACTCACTGCTGATGGTAGGCCATGCTGTGGGTACACTACTGTGGTTTGGGGGAGGATTTCTGCACACAGTTGCACTTTTGTGGGGTTATCTTCTGCAGCGATTGTCCCACTCTTGCTAGCCTGCTTTTCTGCGTAGTGATTTGGCTGTGGGTTCAAGAACTTTTCAAAGATGTGATCAGCCAAGGCACTGGGGGAATACTTTCTAGTTTCTTTCTGATTAATATGGTGTGTGGTGGGCAGGGGTCTTGCCTTGCATAGGTAGACTGGGCACACACAATGGAGGTTTTTTGTGGGGCGGATGTCTGGTTTCTTGTGTGTGTTTGTTATGGCTGCTGGTCTGGCTGGTGGCCACACACAGACCAAAAAAGCTTGTTGAAATTTGGTTGATCAATTTGATTTGCTTGGTAATATAGTCTTTGGACTTTCTTTGGTGAGGCACCCCAGTCCGAAGTTTCTGAAGTTTTCAGTGTTCTGGAATTCTGTGTGTGAATTCTAAAACTTTGGAAACAGTGCTGCAGAGCCACTGAGTACTCGGGCCGATTACTCAGAACTTCAGAATTTGGCTCTAGTACCCGGAAGTACTATTCAGTACAGTCCTAAATTTAAGTGCAGCTGCAGTGACTTTAGAAAGTAGTAGCTTGCCTTCTTGATATTGAATCTTAATCATTAAAGGGATACTAGCCTGAGAAAAGGCCACAATTACCAGCCTGGGGAAAATTAAAGCTGCTTCATGTGTTGGAATGCATGGTGTGTGTGTGTGTGTGTGTGTGTGTGTGTGTGTGTGTGTGTGTGCGCCCACGTGCACCAGCACCCATGCACTGCCTATGCTGTGGAATGCACACCCACACCCCATGCAGCCACGGCCCATGTAAAAAGGTGTCAATAAGCATGTGGACAAGGGAGACCCAGTAGATATAGTGTACCTCGATTTCCAGAAAGCATTTGATAAGGTCCCTCATGAGAGACTCTTGAGAAAATGAAAAAGTCATGGGATAGGAGGTAGTGTCTTACTATGGATCAGAAACTGGTTAAAAGATAGAAAGCAAAGAATAGGACTAAATGGGCAGTTTTCACAATGGAGAGACGTGTGCCTCAGGGATCTGTATTGGGACCGGTACTGTTTAAGGTATTCATTAATGATTTAGAAAAGTGTGTTAAGAGTGAAGTGATCAAATATGCAGACAACACCAAGTTATTCAAGGTAGTTCAAACACAAGCAGACTGTGAGGATCTGGAACAGGATCTTACGACACTGGGTGCCTGGACATCTAAATGGCAAATGAGATTTAAAGTAGACAAGTGCAAAGTGAAGCACATATGGAAAAAATAATTCAAACTATGCGTACACAATGCTGCGTACTAAGCTAGGAGTTACCATTCAGGAAAAGGATCTGGGGGTGGTTGTGGACAATACAATGAAATCCACAGCACAGTGTGCAGCAGCAGTCAAAAAACCAAACAGAATGTTAGAAATTATTCGGAAGGGGATAGAGAATAAAACTGAGGATGTCATAATGCCTCTATACAAATCAATGGTGCGACCGCACCTCAAATATTGTGTGCAGTTCTGGTCGCCCCATCTCAAAAAAGACATAGCNTTGGAGAAGAGATGAGTTGACTGAGAGGAGATATGATAGAGGTCTATAAAATCATGAGTGGTGTGGAAAATAGACAAGGAGCAGTTACTTACCCTCTCAGCTAGTACTAGAACTAGGGAACACTTCATGAAACTCATAGGTGGAAAGTTTAAAACAAATAAAAGTAAATATTTTTTCACTCAGCATATAATTGGGTTGTGGAATCGACTGCCAGAGGCTATGGTACAGGCCAGTACTCTAGCTGAGTTTAAAAGAGGTTTGGACAAGTTTCTGGAAGAGAGATCCATTAGCAGCTATTAGCCAGACAGAATCAGGGAACATGACGGGAGCTGGGGGAAAACAACAGAAAATGGATCGCCCATTGTGACCTGTTGGTGCTTCTCTAACCCACCATGATTGGCCACTGTCAGAGACAGGATTCTGGACTAGATGGACCATTGGTCTGACCCAGTATGGCACTTCTTATGTTCTTAACTCTGTAAAATCCATCCTGGCAACATGGGGTGTTTTCAGATGTTACTAGATCACGCTCAACCACAGTCAATTCCCTGTGGTGGGGAATGGTCTTGTAACGTCTGTAGGGGAACCAGAAGTTCCCCCCCAGATGTTAGCCACGCTCAATCCCCGCCGGGAATCACATTCACCACGCAATTGGCTGAACCCATGGGGCCGACGCTGGTCACGTGGTGAATGAGATTCCTAGCGGGGATGATGGGGCCTGTCACATCTGGATGGCGATCATGGCCCGGAATCCCCACCGGGAATCCGGGTCGTGGTCATTATGGGCGGGCGCTGTGGCTGCATTGGCTATGGTGCCTGCCCATCTCCCCAGAGGGCGGGAGGTGGGGGAGCATGGGGGGGCGGGGCCGTGCGGCCACACGTTGCACCATGTGGCCCCACCCCTCCCCGATTCCCCGCCGGGATCCCCCGGCACATCTGTTGGCCGTGCCGGAGTGATCCCGGCGGGAAATCTCGGGGTTGGTTCTGTGACGGGGCGAAGCTGCCCCATCACGTCTGAAAATACACATGGTTAGAGAATGCACCCTTGAAAATAGTCATCAGGAGTTTAAAGCACCTCAAACAATTCCTGTAACATCTTCTCCGGGTCTATATTGAAGACCTGCTACTGGAACCTCACTTGAAGGCTATCTGCACTCAGTGTCACCTGTGTTGGGGAGCCCTCCATCAGGCTTTAAGTTGGTGGGTGATCAGCCTATGCCAGTTCCCTTATTGTGGAGCTCACTCCTTCCAGAGGTATGTCTCAGTTCCTTCCTGCTCACCTTTACAAAATGTCTGAAGACTTTTTTAATCTCTTCCTTCCAAGTGATCTGATGCATGAAAAACTTTTTTGCTCAACTCTGAATGATGGTTAAATTGGTTGGGATATCTTCTAGACTCAGTGTAGTGGAGGAAAATGCAGGTAGAACTGAAGTTTTTTCTAAATAATTTATTTGCTGACTTTCTGCTGCAGTGTGAAAATTTAAATAGTTTATTTGCACACAGGTTTGTGTGGTTTAACAGTGGGTAATTTCAGACGTTACGAGACCACGATCAACCCCTATGGTGACCAAAAGTCCCATAATGTGTAAACGATTCCCAACAGAGGTTCACAACAGTGAACCTCCGGCAGGAATCATTTTAACCACGATTCTGGGGATGGTGCCTGCACCATCCCCAAAATCGTGGTTAGCGCAACCACAATCTGGGATGGACCAAATGTATAGTTTGTTACATTTGGCCCATCCTGGATCTTGGTCCCAGCCATGATCTGGGATCGGGTGCAGCAGCTGTATTGACTGCTGCGCCCGCCTGTCGCACAGTGGGCAGGCGGCCGGGGGAGCATGGGGGGTGGGCGAGGCTGTGCGGCCGCACGTTGCATGGCGCAGACCCTCCCCCTCCCCTATTCCCAGAGAGAATCAGCCCAGCACATCTAAAGGACAGTTGGGCTGATTCCTGACCAGGATCCGAAACGGATCCCAGTCCTTGATTCAGCGTGGCAGGCCAAGAGGCCTGTTACATCTGAAATTACCCAGTGTTTCAGAAAGGGAACATTGTTTCTCTTTTTTCTTTTGATAGCCGTGTTGAATTTTGTTTCCTTTTCCTGAGTGATCTGATGCTTAGGAAAACTTTTAGCTGAACTTTGAATATTTAAATTTTGGAGGCTAATTTTTTTGCTCACTGAATGCAGTGGAACAAATGCAGTCAGAACTGAAACGTTTTTCCAAACAATGTTGTTGTTTTTTTGCTGACTTGTTAGGTTCATCTTTCTGCTGCAGTGGAAAAACTTCAAAATACTTGCTTTTCACGCAGTCTTGTGTAGCTTTAGAGTGTTTCTAAATGTAGGAAATAGTATTGTTCTTTTATTGTTCTGGTAGCCCTATTGATCTGATGTTACTGGGAATCTTGGGATTTTAAAGATTTTTAAAATGTTTTTTCTTGTTCCTTGCTCTTGGAGCTCATAGGAAGGACACTGATCCTGCTTTGTAAATTCTTAATAATGATGACGATTCTGGGCTTTGAAATGAATGACCTAGAATAGCCATTGAAAACCATGGAAGCAATAATAATGGGATTGGCAAATGGTAATAAGTTTCAAATGGCTGCAAAATAATACAGTGGAGCTGTATGGGGGGAAAGGGGTGTGGAGTGACAAGGAAGGCACAAGGGACAGTGAATGGAAAGGATTGAATGATAGGGAGGAGGCCAAGAGGATCAGGTGCAGTCGCAAGGGACTGGGTGGAATGACAGAAATGCTGCCCAAGATCTCCTTGTCACTCCTCCCAATCACTTAATCATTTCACCCAGAACCGTCTCATTCTACCTGCTGGCATTCCTCCTAATATTCCATACCTTCCTTCTCTACTACATCTGATCCCTGTAGCCTCCTCCCTGTCATTCCACCCATTCCCATGACCTCTTCCTTATAATTTCACTCAGTTTGTCATGCCATCCACTCCCTGTAGCCTCCTGGCTTTGTTCCACCTCCTCTCCCTGGCTCCATTTTTGTCAATCCATACACCCCCTTACTCGAAAATGGAGATCCATTGCTTTAGAGCTTATTGAAGAATATTGTACACATGTCTCCATATTGGCATTTGTGTCCCCTCCAATTTTCCTAATAAACATTCTATGCCATTCATTTTAGTATATCCCAGGATTCTGACCTCTAGTTAAAGTACAATTTGAGCAGACATTTTGATATCTGGAAACCACAACCAATTAAAATACTGTATGAGGACTGACTCACATTGCTGCATACAGGGCCTTTTATTCAGTCTGCTGCAGAGTTACCAATCAGCTCTGCCCTTGCAGGAAATCAACCCTGGGTTAAATCTTTACGTGTCATTTTGGAATAGAGTGTGCAAAGAGAAGGAGTGGTTTGTGATTATAGGGGAAAGAGGTTTAAGGGAAGCAGAGTGATGCGAGGATGAGGGATGGTTTGTGGTGAGACTAGAAATTAAAAATGCAGCCCCATCAGCATGGCTTGGTAGCTAACATTTAAGTCTATACTATTTCCTAAGTATTCTGCCCCATGCCTCCTACAAAGTGAACACTACCATTCATGCCCTCCTCTCTTGCAAATGCAGCAGCAACTGAGGTGGGAGTGGGAATGGGGGAACTATTTCTGTTCTTTCACACATATGAAGACTGAGGTTCACACTATGGCTGAAATAAAAATATTTTTTTTCTGAATTGGAAGTGAGATTTCACTGAGTTCTTGCATTCTGTATGAGAGTTCTCAATGAGATTTTTTTTAAAAAAAAAAAATAGCCCCATCCCCAGGATGAATGGCTCACTGATTCATGTAGCTGCTCCAAGTCTTGGACTACTACAGCTAATTCTCCCCTGATGCCATCTCAGCTAAGGTTTCTCTCCCCACGTCCTGTATTCTGACCCCCTGTGAATCACCACTATGGGTCCCTCTGGGAAGCATAGCAGAACTTTGAAAGTTCTGGGCATGTGCAAAGGCTCAGGGGGCTGCTTGGAAATGTAGGTTGTGCTGCTGCTGTTCACTCTGCATGTCTGTGTTGCCTGCTGGGCTGTTGGGTACTGTAGTTCTGCATATGCTCTGTGCATTCACTTCCTGGTTCTCTGGTATTTACAGCTAGATGATAACTTAAAACAAAACTCTTGGTCCTGCTGAGACAACTGTGTTCCCCAGAGGAGATTTTAAATTTTTTTGCTGCTCCAAGCAGGAAACGATGGGAAACCATGCCAAAAGGATTTGTAATAAAGCCTCCTCCTTGCTTGAAATGAAGTCAAGTGGAGACAGATCCAGCAGCTGGAGCAATTCATGCTAAACACTCTACATAATTTGCAATTAAACAGATATTTACATAAAATATTTCCCTATTCAATTTTCCAGCAGTATAATACCATTTCACCTTACATATTCCCAGAACCTCAAATGTTCCCCCAAACTATCACCTGTACATTCTTTTAAAAAATGAAAGTACACAGATACCATTGGTAATCACACTGAAAAAATTTATTAATACTTCATCTGGCTCAGTATTAAGGACTTAGTAATTGCAGTGACATCAGAAAGCAGTAGAAAGCAGTAGATTGCCATTTTGATAGTTACATCTTAATCATTAAAGTGGTACTAGCCAGAGCAAAGACTTGATATTGCACTTGCCACCACCTTTCAAAAAATTCAAGTAATGTATGACTCACCAGTATTTCCATTAATGAGAGTGCTGCAGTAAAAATAATGGTACACATCTTTCAAGGAGTTCTGTGAAAACACTCATGTGAATGGTGAAATGAGAACTCAATTTCAAGGACTGATGAGTCTGGCCATTCAGTATTTCATGATGGCTACAATGCCTGCCATACTTCAATTTCTCTTCCAGAGCTTCCATTAGAATCTCTGACTTAGCTTTGCATACGGTCCTCTTTCTAGGAAATCCAATTACTGTACAATTTCACTTTCATAGAATCATAGGACTGGAAGGGTCATCTAGCCTAAGCCCCTGCAATAAGTCCGGATTTACCATATTTAGAAATCAGGGTATTGGGATTTGTTTTAACTAGACTTGTATATTTTATATAGCTTATATTTTCTTGGGTTTTTATTTTTGTATATTTTATACTTGTATTGCTATTTTAGATTGTTAGCTACTCTAAGCCTTCAGGGAAGGATGTGATGGAAATCCCAATAAATAAATAAATAAATAAATAATATTTAAACCAGAGGCCCCCCCCCAAAGATAAATTCACTAACAAAATAGAGCTGAAATTAATATCTCTGGTGAACCATAGCTACCATGGGCAAATAGACAAAGAAAATGAAATAAGAAACTGAAGGAAGCAAAGTAATGAAGCAATTATTTACCAAAACAAAATAACAAAGATTAATATCAGAATCTGGAAACAAAGTAGAAAGTGAATAGTACTTTTTTTAATTCCCTTTGTTTAAGTTGACTTGAAGGGACCAAACTAATTTGGTATTTGCTTTGGGTATTTCTTTCAGGCCTAGCCAGCAGCAAAACACTTGTTATTGAATGACTAGACCTTACATAGACAGACTTCCACATATCCACTTGCTACTCCTAAGACTGAGATGCAGTCTGGGACCAAATTTATTTGTGCATATGAAGACAAGACCACACCATACAGTATTAATATGCTTTGCTTCCGCCCACCCCTTTTTAAAAAAAAACTGAATGGAAAAGTAGCACCATTCTAGAATGCTACAAACAAACAACATAGAATCAATGAGCACAGCTGGGGCTAAGTAATTCTGCATAATAGAATGGCTGAAATTCCCCAGATATTTCAGTCTATCATTAATATTTACACAAACACCTAATGTACTGTATGGCTTCCTCATCAAAGACCCCTCCTGCACTGTTTTTTTTCTATTAGACAAATTTTAAATATCAATGCAACAGAGAGGGGAAAATGCAATCTTGCAATTAGTTTGTAAAATCCTTCCATTTAGGAAAGCATTAACAGAAACTTTCCCCTTCTTCTTCTTCTTTTTCCCTTACTGTCTATTTAAGTGAAGCTCTTCAGAGAAGCAGAAATCAACTGTTTTTATTTTCCTACCCTGTTGCAATTATCTGCACTCAAGAGTAGTTTCCTTACATCATTTTCTGTTGTGATATACTGAGAAGCTCACTTTGCCCCATCCTTACATTGTCTGAAGTGTTACTTTTTGTACTTTAAAGTAAAGAGAAACTTAGATTAATGGGGACTTGACAGCTACCCCCCAGCCCCAAGAGGGAAACTCAGATTGATCAAATGTACATTAGAGCGTTTAGTTCTGAATCATACAGTATCCATCCTGTAGGGAATGCAGCTTGAATAGGCCATGGTTTATGAAAAGCACTACATTCATAGCCAGATCATTCACACTAAACCTTCAGTGATTTTCTTTATCTGGCTGGCTGAGTTATATCACTTTCTAGGGGAGTGCAGAACACCCATCATGCTGTCAGACTGGTGCCTTGTGAGTAGTTTGGCATGGTAGCACTGCAAAGTTAAGCTCAAAGACACGAATGGTTCAAGTAATCAGGAGGAGCGCCATTCTGACAGCATCATGAACTCCTTGTCTAGCATGATTCTATTTAACTTAAAGTAGTGGCAATTTTTTTAAAAGTAGCAATTTCTTTTCTACTAAGTAGAAAACTCAAGTTAAAATACTCTGTCATTTTCAGTTCTTCATAAATAAATAAATCAATAAATAAATAATAATAATAATAATAATAATAATAATAATTATTATTATTAATGGGTATTTTCAGACGTTACGAGATCATGCTCAACCACAGTGAACCATGCTCAATCCCACGGCGGGGCCAATGCGCCCAGAACGTCTGTTCGGCGCACACCAGATGTTCACCACGCTCAATACCCACATGGGGTCAATTTTAACCACGCTTCCCGGGCTAGCGGAGGGAATATCCTGGGAAGTGTGGTCAAAGAGATCCCCACCGGGAACCAACGAAAAGTAACATCTGGATGCCAATCCCTGGGCGGAACCAAAGGAACCGAGTCCCAGCCATGGACAATGCACGCAGCGTCGCTGCCGGGCAACCAGCAACAACACAGCCACCGGAGGGAGATTTAAAGGGAAATCAGCCGCAGGCACGCATGGCGGGATGGAGCGAGGAGGGAGGCAGAAGAGAGCGGCGGGCGACAGAGCGATGGTGGAGGAGGAGGAGGTGGCAGGGGCATCAGTGGAGGTGGAGGGAGCACAGGAGGGGGACACGGGGGTCGTGCTGACCCTGCAGCCAGTCCGGGAACAACACCCCCAGCAGCAGGTGCCATGCAATGCCCCGGGGATAGCAGCCGCAACGGTGCCGGAGGAGGCACCCAGGAAACGGGTGAGGGCAATGGACAGGAGGGGAGCAGGGGGCACGGGGGCACCCCAGGGGGGGCGGGGCACGCCCGGGCGACTGGGAGGGAGGCAGGTGGCAGGGGAGCTCCGCGAGGGGGCCCAGCCTGCACCTAACCCAACACGCCCGTCCGACTGTCCCCACAGACATGGAAAATGGCCCGGGTGGATGAGCCCCCGGAGGACACCGGCCCTGCATGGGTGGAGGCAGCGCCGGCAGAGGAGTAGGAGGACCGGCCGTGGGGACGCCAGAGGAAGGCCTACCACTGAGGGGGCCAGTGGGGCCTCCAGGAGACCAGGGACTTCATCCGCATATGGGGGACCCTTGAGTACCATCTGGAGCTCGCCCACAACCAGCGCAATGAGCAAGTCTACAAGGACATACTGCAGGACATGGAGGCGGTGGGGCATCAGCGCACAGTGGCACAGTGCCGCTCTGAGGCCAAGGAACTCAAGAGGGGGTACAAGGCCATCCGGGACAACAGTAGGCGGTCCGGACACGAGACCCAGACCACCCCCTTCTACGAGGCCCTGGACCGCATTAGGGCTGTAGCAGAATATCGCAGTGGTAGCTATTTCCGGCGGAAACAGTGTTTCCACAATTAGTGGAATGGCATGGCAGAGGCTTTCATTCCACGGTTTCATTCCGCGGTTCCACGGTTCCGCTTATTTAATTCCACAACTTAGTGGAATCGTGGAAACATGACATTTTCGCTATTTCCGCAATTTCGCCAGCGCCACAAAATAGCGGAATAGCGGTTTTCAGCGATTTCCGTGATTTTTCCGCAATTCCGCGATTTGCAGAATTCTGGCGGAATTAGCAGAATATCCACAGAAATGTCACGGTGTGGAGCGGGCAATTCTGAAATGGTGGAACAGAATTGCGGCGCGGTAAAAGCTGCTGCCGCATCAGCCCTAGACCGCATCCTACATATGAAGGGGTCCATAGTTGCCCCACGGCTCGTGGGCAGCGCAGTGGTCCAGGGCAGGGAAAGGGCCGAGGTACCACTTCCCCTCGCCCCTCGACCGGTAGACACGAGCTCCGGGGCCCTGGACCCCCAGGAGGAGTGCCCAGCAGCCTCCAGCACCACCAGGGCCCCCCCCAGCAGCAGCCCCGAGAGGATCCAACCCCGGGCCGGCCCAGAGGAGTCCAAGGCTGGCACCCTCACCACCCTCAGCCAGTGGTCCCTGGGGGAGCACTCCCACATCAAGGGGCTGGCCTCTGAGGGATCCACGACTGACATCGAGGGTAAGCGCCTGACCCGGAGAGGGGGGGACCATGACCAGGGGGGCATGGGCTGGGGGGTGCGGAGGGGGAAGGGGCCAATCCAGCCAGTGCCCCAGCTTTCCCCCCACCAAGGTGGGAGGGGGACCAGTCCCAGGTCCCCCAAGCGCCCACCCAACACCCACACTCACTCCCTCCCTCATCCGCAGGACACAGAACATCCCGGGAATGGCCCGAGGAGATGGAGCCGCCAGCTTCCGAAGAGCCCAGCCAGCAGGTGCAGGATTCAGGTGAAGCAGCCGGGGCGGGACGGAGGGCAGCCCGGGGTGCAGGGAGGGTGTCCCTGGGTGGGCGGAGGGGATGGGAGGGTGGGGTCAGGGGGTGGGGAGGGCCAGGGAGGGATGCCCGGGGACCCGAGGGGCCCCTGCCCCATCATGGGCAGGGGACAGGGGCAGGCTCGCACTCACCCTCTCACTCCCACAGGGCAACCCCACCAGCCAGTGTCACCAGGGCCCGTGGCCCCAGCACAACGCATGCAGGAGTACCGGGCACGGGTCCGCAGGTGGAGGGAGGAACAGGCACAGGAGATCATGCAGAACACCACATAATGGGGGAGAGGATGATCGAGGCCGTGGCCCTCATGGAGGCAGCCATTGAGCGGTCCCTGGAGTGGGCCGAGGCAAGGGATCGGAGGCTCCAGGCCGAGGTGCGCCTGGAGCAGCACCGGGAGCACAGGGACCACAGCAGGCAGGAGGAGCTGCTCAGGGGCTGAGACAGTACATTCAAGCCATGGTGCGGGAGCACGCCCTCAAGATGGACAGGTCCCACAACATCAGAACCTCCCTGCTCCAGCACGCCAGCACCATGTGTGCCTATGTGATGGCAGGTGCATCCCTGGGCACCCTGCCTGCCTAGGTCCCAGTGCTGGGACCCTCAGAGGCCCTGCCCCCTGCTCAGGTGCCCCAGCCAGCCCCACCCCCACAGGGGCCACGCATCCACCTCCCGGTGCCCCCGGCACTCCGGAGGCTGCAGCCCCCCCTGGGGCTGCCCAGGGCCCCAGCCAGCCTCTCCCCACCACTGCCCGCCCCCCCGCCAGACCAGGCGGCAGATCAGGACACTGCAGGGCACACAAACAGCAGGGGGGAGGAGAGCTCTCAGAGATCCGTGGGCCCCAGCGGGCACCCACGGGGATGCCCAAGGAAGCGAGGGGGGAAGGGGGAAGGGGGGGAGGGTGAGGGTGACATGATGGGGGGCACTGTAGGGGACAGGGAAACGCATGGGTGTGGGACTGGGTGATTATGTGTACATGGGGGCAATAAAGGCAGTTGTCAGTAGGCCGGCTCACGTTCCAATTTTTGGGGGACCCAGGTGGGGGTCCAGCGTGCAGGGGCATGGCCACGGATCAGCAGGTGTGGCCCCCGGCAGGGGGCGTCCCTCACACCTGGCCCCCCCGGGCGATATGGCTCACCAGGGCATTCCGGATCCGTTTGGTGTAACAGTACTCCCGGGGGTTCTCTGCATTCATGTAGAGGGGCACGGGACCAGGGGGCTGGTGGGGCTCAGGGTAGTCCAAGGCCGCCCCCTCGGTTTTGCAGATATTGTGCAGCACGCAGCAGGCACCGATCACCAGGGCCGAGGTCGAGACGGTGTAATCCAGGCGCCCAGTTACACTCCTCCAGTGCTGTTTGAGGGCCCCGAAGGCACGCTTCACCATGGTCTGGCTGGAACACAGGCGGGTATTGTATAGCACCTCCGCAGGGGTGCTCAGTACAGGGTAAACCTTCATCAACCAGTGGGTGAGGGGGTAGGCGGGGTCCCCCAGGATACAGGGGGGCATCGGGACCCCCTCGATCCACCTCATGCCCATGTCCGTGAAGTCCCCCCGGAACATCCGGGCATAGAAGGG
>QEPC01011398.1:633242-646284 GCA_003113815.1 Sphenodon punctatus
TTAGCTTGTAACTTCCCTTATCACCAAATACGGGCTTTTCAGATACTCCCTTCTATAGGAAAGGTTCACAGAATGTTAGTGTACTTTCGCTCAAACCAGATGGTGACTTATTTAATGTCAAGAGCGAAATTATTTGCTTCATGGAGGATTCTGTTGGGGGAGGTTCTTAATGACCCAAATATACAACCTTTATTCACTAACTTTAAAGGGGGGCTTCAGACTGGCCTGTCTAAATCAGCCAAGGTGCCCATGATTAATATTAGACAAACAGAATCAGCATGTGACATCCCAGCAAAGGCCCCAATAAATGTCCGGTTAACACAGTTGGCTATGCCACAGACCCCGGAGGAGACCATCTCGGTGGAAGTGCAAGGGGTGCCCGCTGGGACTTTACCCCAATCAGCCTCTTTGTCTTCCTCTCCTGCAATAGAAGCCATGGATTTGGCCTCTGCCATCTTTTCTGACCTAGCTTAGAGGGGAACCTTGGGAGCACTTGGTGGCAGGGAAGTTTTGGAGCAATCAGGCCGGGATACTTCAATGCCATCTCTGCAGGCCCAGGGGGCCAATAGAGCAGAGTAGATATTGGCTACTACTAAGGAAGGGATTCACAGCATGAGCCAGGACTCAGGGAGGGGGGATGGTAATGGGTATACTATCTCAGCCTGACCCTTCCCGTTCCAGGGGGTTATAAAGATCTGCTCCTGGAATGTGGCAGGTTGGGTAAGTCTGGTGGAACAGCCAGAGGTCCTGGCATTCTTTGGCGCTTGTCATTTGATAGCTCTCCAGGAGACTTGGATGACTTCAGTTTCTTGTGGATGACTTTAATAATTACATGCTCCCGGCAGTACGAATTACTAGTCGGGGGCGGCCGAGGGGTGGCCTGGCCTGGCTTATATCCAAGTCTGTACAACACCGGGTGCTGCAAACAATCCTTAGGCCTCCATGCCTGTTACTGCTGGTTATTAGGTTGGGAGGGTGCCAATATATTTTAGCTAATGTGTATATACCACCAACTAATGCTAAATCCTACAGTCCCTGTTTTTGGTCCCTAATAAGGGATGCCCTTAAAGAAGCCACTGATTCCTACCACCATGCTATGATAATTTTGGTAGGCGATTTTAATGCCCGCATTGGACCGAGTGATGACCTGTTTCGTCTTTATGGTGGACTTCATTTAGTTGGAAGACGGGAGGGGTACAGGAGCTCGAAGGATAAGGTGGTCAACTCAGCGGGTGCCCTTTTTGTTAAGCTAGTGATGGATATGACCCTGGCTATTTTGAATGGGACAGGGTACGGGGACCCACATGGGGAGTTTACCTATGTGGGGTCAGCAGGTTCTAGCATGGGGGATTATGTGGCCATCTCGTTGGATCTATTCCCTCGGATTAAATCGTTTAAAGTAGACGGCTGCCAGGGGAGTGATCATCTGCCCCTGATTGTGGAACTGGCCGATCCACAACCGAGTTGTCTAAATGACAAGCCAGAGAGCCAGGGAGCCTCAAAGGTTTTATACCATAGGGCAGTTAAGATGGAGTATATTCCATTGGGGGAGGTTGGCATGGTCTATTCAGCGTTTCAGGCGGAGTGGAGCGGGGGACCTCATCAAGCTGTCCTCGACTCCTTTTCAGCCTTGATACACGAACTTAGTGCACTACTGACCTCTAAGGGTAGGGATCCGGTTAGACGGCGGAGTGGCGGACCCCGCTCTAAACCATGGTATGATCAGGAGTGCCGCGAACTCAGAGGGTGGCTGGTTGCAGTATATTACGATTATAGACAGGCCAATCTGAAGACGATCCCCCCCCCAGTATTTTGCAGCCAAGAAATGTTATAAGTAGACTATTAAAACTAAGAAACTCCTTTATTGGGAGACCTACTGGGATGCCTTGGTTCTAGCGGCAGAAAATAATGACTCCAGGAAGTTCTGGCATTTGGTAAATGGGGGGGGGGCGGCAGGGAGAGGGTTGGCCCTTCCCTGGTCGCTGTCCCGGAGGCAGGTTGGGTGGTACATTTCCGCTCCCTCTATGCAGCTGGAGAGGTAGGGAGGGGGACAGATTTACCCCTTAGGGGATTGGACCCTGGTGTGGTGCCTTTGTGGCCCCTGGTATTGGCTGAGGATGTAACAGAGATCATAGGCTCCTTCAAAAATGGTATGGCCCCAGGCCCTAATTTGGTCCCTACAGAATTGCTTAAGGGATCTTTAGAATGGTGGGCGCCTAGATTGGCACACCTGTTTTCAGCTATTAATGCTACCGGGGTGCTCCCCTCGATCTGGAATAGGGCTATTGTTGTACCCATATTTAAAAAGGGGGATCGTAGCAACCCTGCGAACTATAGACCAATTAGTTTATTATGTACCATCGCAAAGGTCTATGGCAAGTGGCTGCCTATAAGACTGAATGACTGGATGGAGAAGGAAGAGATCTTGTGGCCTGAGCAGGCGGGGTTCCAGAGGGGACGCTCCACTCTGGAGCATTGCTTGATCCTATCCCATCTCCTCGAAAAGTATATGGCCAAAAATGGGAAACTTTATGTGGCCTTTTTGGACCTCCGCTCAGCATTTGACCTAGTAAATAGGGAAATGCTTTGGGGGAGGTTAGATGACTTGGGGGTGGAGCCGAGATTATCCTTTCTGTTGCGCAGCCTGCATAGGAATAATGTCTTGGCGGTTAAGCTGGACCCGGAGGGCCGGTTGTCTGCAGATATCCCCGTTCGGGCGGGAGTCAGACAGGGCTGCGTGTTGGCACCCACTCTATTTAATTTATTTGTGAATAGTGTGGTGCCCAAACTGGCCATTGCTGTACACTTCCCCCCTAAAATAGCGGATCACCCTGTTGGGTGTCTGCTATATGCGGACGATATCGCAATTTTGTCCCAAACAAAGGTGGGACTAAGGAGGCAGTTGCAGTGCTTTTCTGACTTTTGCATGCAGAGTGATCTGGACATAAATTACAGGAAGTCTCAGATAGTGGTGTTTGCCAAAACGGGTAAGGTGGGGAAATGGCATATAGGGGAGCATGCTATAAGTCAGGTTAAATCTTTCTGCTACCTGGGCCTCCTTTTCCAGTCAACAGGTGCATGGAGTAAACATATGGAAGATGCCCTGGCAGCAGCGTGGGGAACTATTTTCTCATTGCTGAGGCTGTTTGGGAGGTCAGGTAGGCGAGCGATGGCCCCCGCAATTAAGGTAGCGAACGCCAAAGCCCAAAGACAGGTGCTGTATGGAGCGGAGGTCTGGTTGCCGTCCTTTCCAACGACAGCAAGGAAATTGGATAGCATTCAGGCCCTTTTCCTTCAAAATCTCCTGAAGGCCCCCCGGGGTACAGCGTATTCGGCCATTAGACTAGAGGTTGGCCAAGAGAGGTGGTCCACGACAGCGTGGGCTGCTGTGATGAAATTCTGGTCCAAATTAACTAAGTCCTCTGGTCATGGATTGATCCAATACTGGAAAGTTGATGGGTTTAAGAGCTCATGGCAGAAGGGTGTGGAATTATTTTTGCTCAAGTTAGGATTCCATCCAGATTATTGGGCAGGCGGGGACATGGCGCACATGGGGAAGGAAGTGCTGACCAGGCTGAGGGATAGGGACTACCAGGAGGAATGTGCGGCCATTAGGAGTTCTTTACATCTTCGTGACCTGCTCCTGTTTCTCCCTCCCCGATCAGGTATGGCGGCATATCTAGCATCTGGCATCTTGGCTAGAGGTAAATACCTCTTCATGTGTGCCAGGTTTAATGCCTTGCCCACAGCCCTCTTGGAAGGGCGTTTCCATGCAATAGAGTTTTCACAGAGGCTCTGCCCTTTTGATGCCCAAGTAGTAGAAACATCGCAGCATCTTCTCTTGGGCTGTCATCTATATGATGAGATCAGAGCTTCTTTTTTGGCACCTTTTCTGCAGAAGTTTCCAGGCAGGACTGAACATCATTTACTCTGTTTAGCATTAGCTGATGTGGATCCCAGTCTCACTAGGGCGGTGGCGCTTTTTCTTGTGGCTGCGTTCGACCAACGTGCACTCTTTCTGAAATTTCAATTCTTCCCGTGATGGGGCAAATGGGGTATTAGGTAGTATGCTTTTTTCCCTCTGTTGTAAGATTATTTTTCTGGGCCTGGGGGGTTACGCCTTTTGTGCCTGACTTGGGTTTTCGTTTTAATGTTTTGTACTTGGTTGATTAACTGTGATTTTTGTATTATCTGTTTTTGGCCTCGGCCGTAATAAAGTAAAGTAAAGTAAAGATGGACATCAGCCCCGCTTCTGCTCTGCTTCATCCCTGCTTCTGCTCTGTTTCTAAAGGTGGCCCATAGGGATGGGCAAACAGAACGGAGTTCAGAAATTTGGTTCGGTTTGGTTTGAAATTCGAGTTCGGAAATTTGGTTCGGTTAGGTTTGGTTTGAAATTCAAGTTCAGTTTGGAAGTTTGGTTTGGTCGACTGAACAGACCAAGTTCGGTCGAATTCCGAACTTCCAAGCCAAGTTCAGCCATTCAAACCCAGATTTTTTGGTATGTGTTGCCACTAGGGATGGGCGAACAGAACGGAGTTCGGAAATTCGGTTCGGTTCGGTTCGGTTTGAAATACGAGTTTGGTTTGGAAGTTCAGTTCGGTCAACCGAACAGACCAAGTTTGGTCCGAACTCCGAACTTCCGAACCGTGTTCGCCCATCCTTAGTTGCCCACCAGATGTTGAAGCAGGGCAGAGGCAACCTTGCCGCTTGTGTTCTGGAACATTCCAGAATGCCAGCATTTGGAACAGGCTGGCCAAACCTGGCACACCGGCCAGAAGTGAAGCAGTGGTCTATCTGATGCATGGACACAGGCTGCAGCTTCTTTTTCAGCCAGCTCTTGCCTTGGGCAACAGCATAGTATTTCAGGGGCTCTAACTCACAACTCTATGGTGTGTGTGGGGTGTGTGTGTGTGCCACATGGGCCAGGGAACCTGTAAGATCTAATTAAACATGACCCATGCAGGGTTTGATGTGGGAAGACATGGGGGTACACCCCCGGAGCAACTCCAGGAACATCCAGCCCTGCGTCTGTCTGAAAACACCCATTGTGTGGAGCGATTAATCCCGCTGACACTCTGTCTGCACAACAGAAGTCAGTGCAGAGCCCCACAGCATTATGGGATACCTGGCAGCGGGCACAGCAATAGGAGGTACCTTTTAAAATGGAGGAGAGAATGTGGGAACATTTAAAAAACACAACTATAATCTCACAGAAGAAATCAGAAAGGTGGGAGAAAACACTTGTGTAAATGCATCCTATGAGTACCACCCTCTGCCATTAAGGTTAGTGAGAGTTTTGCCAATGATTTTGACGAGTGGACGATTGTACCCTAAGTGACTTCTCCCGAGATTACACAACATGTTTAAGAGAGAACTAACAACAGGTCTTCTGAGACCGGTGTTAAAACAAATATAAGCAGTGCCAGAGCACAGACGTAATAGGGACAGGTTGGTGCAGTTGCACCACAGCCCATAAGCCTGGGGGACCCACACTCCCTGGTGCAACTACATTCCTTGGCAAGGAGGGAGGAACAGAGGGTCTCATTCTATCATCTGTACCAGGACCATTTCCAGCCTAGCTACACCTCTGACACAACAGATATTATATCTGACAGTTTCACTCAATTTAAATGATATCTTCTGAAACAGAACATGACACTTGGTCCCCAGGTATCTGAAGGACCTCTTCTTTCCTTATGTTCCATCGTGGTTTCTGAGGTCAGCCAAAGGAGTCCTGCGAGTACCAATTGCTCATGAAGTTTGTACAATAAGGGCATGCAGAGAGGTGTTCTTGGTAGCTGCTCCACAATTATGGAACTCCCTCCCCTTGGAGGGCCTTGGTTGGCCTAGGCCAGGGGTGGAGAACCTCAGGCCCAGGGGTGAAATGCGGCCCTCAACAAGATTTTATGTGGTCCCTTTCCAGTGCCTGGATCTGGTCCCTGGATCCATTCTCTACCCCCAAGTACTGAAAAACTGAACTCATGATAATGGAGCAGAGAGGAGGGCATGCACACAAGGGTAGGGGACAGACTACAGCACATATTCATGATCTGGACCCTCCTTTTCTTGAATAAACCCATTAAGCACCCTCGCCCCCAACTTCTATGTGGCCCTCGGAGCTCATACTAATATTCAATGTGGCCTCCAGAAAGGTTTCCCCACCCCTGACCTAGGCCCAAGCCTGCTCATGTTTTGGAAGATATCTCAGATGGAAGATCTTTTTGTTTGACCAGGTGTTTGGTGTCCTAGAATAGGGTTGCATGGGATCAGGTGGAGGGGTTAGAGAGAGGGCTGGAGGGTAGGGGTGGTGGTTAGAAGGCTTAAACTGGTTTTATATGTTTATTTATAATATGTTTCTATAAGTTTATATTTTTTATATCTTTGTAAGCCGCCCTGAGCCTTTGTGGGAGGGGTGGGGTAAAAAAATTGAATAAATGACTGCTAGTTGTGTTTGTCTTTGCCAGATATCTGTTTCAGGTTTTAGTGGCTTTTTTAGTCTTTTCAGGTATTCAATAATTCTTTTTTTTTTTGTTACTTCAGTTTCTGCTACGGTATATACATGAATGGCCAAACCAAAATTGGGGGGGGGGGGNAGGGCTGAAACACTTATCTAAACAGCTACTTTGGATAATTTTTGTCATATCGGGAACTGGGACCATTTTCCCAACTGTTTCCTGAGACCAATGCAATTTCTTGATTTTCACACTACTGTGAGATATCATCCCAATTCACCAACTTTCTGCTTACTGTTTACCATGTATCATGTACTGTTAATTGCCAATGGTACCGTTTCACTTTCAGGTTTCTTGTTTCTGCATTTCTCAACCAATCATTGTGCAATTAGCCCACTCCCAAACCTCCCCCCAGTGCCTCCAATCATAATTGTTGTTCTATTTTGTCCACTGGCCAAACAAATGGTCTTATATCTCTTAAGATGAGCTGGCTGGGACTTAGGCAGATCTCCAAGGGGGAGGTAGTTTCATAATACTGGGGCAGTCATCGAGAATGTTTCAATGTGTGCCCTTTTTGTGAAAACTTCATGGGCAGATCGTACCCAAAAGAAGGCACTTCCAGTCAACCTCAGCGGTCACAATGGACATGGGTCAGATGAAAAGGAGAGATAGAGTAAGGTGTCGTTAGCATACTGATGCTACTTCTCTCCAAATCTCTAAACAATCTCACCCAGTGGCTTCATATACATGTTGAACAGGAGTGGAGGAGGAGGAGGTTAGGGATGGGTGAACAGAACGAAGTTCGGAAATTTGGTTTGGTTCGGTTTGGTTTGAAATTCGAGTTCAGAAATTCGGTTCGGTTTAGTTCTGTTTGAAATTTGAGTTCGGTTCAGAAGTTTGGTTCATTCGACCGAACAGACCAAGTTTGGTCGAATTCAGAACTTCGAAGCCAAGTTCAGCCATTCAAAACCAGGTTTTTTGGTGTGTGTTGCCACTAGGGATGGGCAAACAGAATGGAGTTCAGAAATTCGGTTCAGTTTCAGTTTGAAATTCGAGTTCAGTCTAGAAGTTTGGTTTGGTCAACCGAACAGCCTGAGTTCGGTCCGAACTTCGAACTTCCGAAACGCATTCACCCATCCCTATTAGGGATGGGTGAACAGGATGGAGTTCGGAAATTCGGTTCGGTTCGGTTCAGTTTGAAATTCGAGTTCGGAAATTCGGTTCAGTTCAGTTCGGTTGGAAATTCGGTTTGGTTCGGTTCAGTTTTAAATTTGAGTTCGGAAATTCGGTTCGGTTAAGTTTGGTTTGAAATTCAAGTTCGGTTTGGAAGTTCAGTTTGGTCGACCCAACAGACCGAGTTCGGTCAAATTCCGAACTTCCAAACCAAGTTCGGCCATTCAAAACCAGGTTTCTTGGTGTGTGTTGCCACTAGGGATGGGCGAACAGAACAGAGTTTGGAAATTCAGTTCGGTTCGGTTTGCAATTCAAGTTCGGTTCAGAAGTTCGGTTCGGTCAACCGAACAGACCGAGTTCAGTCCGAACTCCAAACTTCCGAACCATGTTCGCTCATCCCTAATTATGCTGTTTATTATTAACCTTAGACCTAGAACAGTTGAGTATAAATATGAGGTTCACCATGGACAAGTCACTTATTCCCAGCCTCAGCTTCCTGAATGTAAATTTGAGAATAATAATAATAAATAAATTACAAGGGTGGAGTGAGGATTAAAAAGATAGTGACCATACAGTGCTTTGCATGCTTAAAAGCACTATAGTTTAGCTCATCGCTCCATTAGGTATTAGGCATCCAATTTTTATTTTAAGCATTACTAATTCTGAAAATTAGAGTTTAGTCTAACAACAGAGATTCTGTAAACTGGGTAACACTTAGCAATCAGCATACAAAGTAGATTACTTTGCCAGTAGCAGAGAAAAAGGATAAAAAATAAAAGCAACATCTGGCAGAGAGACATGTGTTCATCAATAAGTCCTACCTTCATTCTTGCCTCAAGTGTTGCGTTTAATCGACCTGCCCCAATGTAGTATCAAAAAGAGGTCAGAGAAAGAAGGATTTATTAGATTATTGAGTTTCTTTGACAAGTTAACTGTAGGCAAATTGAGGAGATTTTTTAAATACTCCCTAAGCCAACACATTTAATTCTAGGAAGTCAGAAGAACATCCCAAAAGAATCAGGTACTTTAAAAGATGTATGGATACTCTGAATCCAGAAGGAATGGAAATGAAATAAGCTAATGTCCCAATTAATTCTGTTGAGAACATCACCAATGAAATGTTTTGCTCACTTGCTTTAACAGATGAAGAAATATATAATAAAGTCAAAGATGGATTTGGCTTCACTTTTGGGAGAAAGCAACATTTGAGAAGACTCTGTTTAACCAGAATCAGTAAGTATGGACAACAATTCATAAAACCACTTAGTACAGACACATAAATGCTTATGTGAACATTGAAGACAGGTGGTGCTCCATAACAAAAACAATGAAGACAGAGAGAGTTCAAATGGACCCCAGCTTACTCATGTAAAAGTTATCCTATCAAAGTGAAGCTGCAAAGCAACAACAAACCATGCGGAGGAATAAAACTGAGGATTAAGCTATAAACTCACGGTTCGACACACTGCCTGTAAAAGGGATATTGGAAAATGGATTACAAGACCAAAACAGGCTGGATTAAATTGAATCTCTGAAAAAAATTATAATCCCCCCACTGAATCAATAATAGATATGTTTGAAATGTGGAAAAGTTTCCTGATAAAGCTGTCTTTTATTCTTGGCAAAGGATTCAAAATACCACTATTGCCAGGAGCACAAAAAAGAAAGGGAAATGCATCATGCAGTGGCATGACTATTATACTGATATTCCTCCTCAGCATGAGCCCACACTTTAGCATCTTACAATGTTCTCCTTGAAATATTTGTAAATGGCTGCCAGTGGTTTTTGACTGTGCAACCCTCCCTATGCTTTAAGGAGACGGGAGGATTTTATCAATAAATTGATCAGCAGTGTTGGTTGTAGACAAAGAAAAAAAGAATAAAGTATTTTCATGGCTGGTAGTCTCTAGTAAACAAAAGCTAGCTGCCTTCCATGGGAAATGGGAGCCATGGAGTTTATGCCAAACTTAGGCAAGATATAAGGGATATGGTCCCATAGTCCATAGGCCAGCTGGTCCCAAAGTAAGGATTACCATCCCAAGTGTTTTGATGTAACCTGATGATGGAGTCATGATTCTAACCAATATATACAGTTTATGTATCAAATTATTTGATACACCAATTGAGTGTATCAAATAAATTTGCTACACTTTGCACCTTTTTGTTGCATCTGGTGGTGGATACTATAAAAATATTATTATTAATTATTATATTTAGATCTCAGTATGAGATCTTGCAAACAAAATGATGGGGAACCACTATTCCACTATTATAGATCTGTCTAAAATACACATCTAGATGTGTATAAGAGACAGCTATACATGTTTCAGGGCTGCAGTGTTGAAACATGTATAGTGGGTGGGAAGTGGGTGGAGGGTATCTTGTGTAAAATATCCAGAGACACACACACAGTCCCATTTATTACAGATGGGAAACTGAGGCTGAGAGATTGTGACTTGCTGAAGGCCACCCTGTGAGTTCATAGCTAGGACAGGCTTCAAACCCTAGTTTCTCATGTCTATGTCCAGCAGCTTATTTACTACACCACACTGGCTGCTGGATATTTTAAGAAACTGATCCAACCACAAAAGAGTTAAATATGGATGTGTTTTTCCCCTTCTACCATTCCCCCCACTCTCCAGCAAAAAATGATTCCTGTCCACCACTATCACACCACCTGGATAAGCTAATGACTTGGGGCAGTTTAGCAAGACATTTATTTTGCAGGATATCCCAACTCACTCGTTTGCAATAAAATCAAAATCCTTGATGATTGTAAGAACTTGAATCCTAAAGGTTTAAAACCCAAAAGGAAATTAAAATGTACGATTTCTAAAGTCCCATGGTTTGGGAGGGAGAGCAGTCTGGAGATTTTGGATTAACAACACTATAACCGTTTTTACCGGGATTGCCTCCCGCCCCCCCGGCCACTCGATGTTCGGGCGGGTGTGCAGTGGAGGGGCCAGTCCGTGTACATGGCCGGCAGTGGGTGGGGGAATGGATGTGCGGCAGGTGTGCACCTGTGTAAACACCATGGGCGGTGGGTGTTTGTGCATGTGCACGCCTGCCACACACCCACCTCTCCCCACTGTACCTCCACCCACGGAGCCTCCGGTAAAACGGAGGACGCTCTGTTGATGGAGGTGGGTGGGTGCCCGTGTAAACAGACACACACACACCTCCACCCACCATGCCAAAACACCCTCCACCCACCTACCATTGTCCATTTATTAAAGGCCTATATTGAGAGTTGACCTTTTTTCTCTACCCTTCTCACCCAGGTTTTTTCTCCATTGAACTTAATCTTGGTTTCCTCTATGTTATCCCCACCCCCCCTGCCCTCCACTTCACGGTGTCTTCTACAGAATGCAAATATAATCATGTTGAAGACAAAAACGTTCAAATCCATGATGGTTGGAAGTAATAATCATCACCCTTATTTTCATATACCACTCCCCTGCCATGGCAAGTACTTTTACATATAACTAACACAACTTTTTAATCCTAACAACAACCCTGTGAGATACGTTAGGCTGAGAGAATAATGTGACTGGTCCAAGGTCACCCAGTGAGTTTCTGGATAAGGTAAGACTAGAACCAGGCCCCCCCCCCACCACCTGGCCCAAGTACTGGACACTTAGTCATTACACCACATTCCCTATCCCTAGTAAATAGCATTGTTTTCCAAGGCCAGATACTTACTTGGTACAGAACAGTATAACTCCACTGATGCCAATAGAGCAGTGTTGATTTAGAAAAGCTGAAAATCAGGACTCAATTATTTAAATGTTTGGATTGCTTGTTGTTTGTTTTTTTGCCCTACAAGAGTTACTTCCCATATTTGTACTGCTAAAATTAATGTTGTTACTTTTTGAATACTGGAAGGCATGATTCATTTTATAATGGGCTAATTTTAGACAGTGAAACTGATTAATTCCTACTGAAATCAACGAAAAGACCCCCCTCACTTGGAAAGAAATTGTATCAGGTCCACAGAGATGGGAGATTAATGTCCTGCCATCTATTTGTGAAAACTAATTTCTTTGCATTTGGAAGTTAGGGTGGTATAACTCACTTTACAATTAGGGGCTAATTCCAAGCAGGGTGAGATCCAATTTCCCTCAAAATCAATGGAAACACTCAAATGGAACTTGAATCAGGCCCATAGAGACAAAAAATAATTTGGAGTTTGGGTTCAGGTTTTTGTTTGATTGTTTTTTTAAGAAACACATTTTAAGGTTTTGGGTATGTATTAATAGTTTCTGTTTTAAAGTCATGCTAGGGGAAAAAAAAGAGAGAATGGAGGCAGTTTCTGGGAAAGCCAAGTAATGACATGAAACTCACCTACTACTAGCTCTCATTGCACATTCAGTCAGGTTTGTATGGATAAGGCCACTTGCCCATGATAGCGCAGCACCAAATCTCCCGGTGGGGAAATCTCCTGGCTGGGAATCTTACGGCGCACTCTGAACGTGGGCGCTTGTAATCAGATGCATCCTGCAGCTTTTTTCTTTATGATTTTTCAGGGCTCCAGCTCCATCCCTAACAACTGTAAGAAAAAAAGTCTCAGGATGCGGCTGATTACAAGCGCCTACGTGCAGAGTGCACTGTAAGATTCCCAGCCAGGAGATTTTGCCCGCAGGAGATTTGGCGCCATGGTAATGTGGGTAAGTTATTTAAGATTCCTAAACCTTTAAAGAAGAACAAAAAGCAATATCTGCAGTGAATATCTTTGTCAAATTTGACTGCTTCGAACCATATCTGATGAAATGGATAACAACTAGGGCTGAAACACTTATCTAAACAGCTACTTTGGATAATTTTTGTCATATCGGGAACTGGGACCATTTTCCCAACTGTTTCCTGAGACCAATGCAATTTCTTGATTTTCACACTACTGTGAGATATCATCCCAATTCACCAACTTTCTGCTTACTGTTTACCATGTATCATGTACTGTTAATTGCCAATGGTACCGTTTCACTTTCAGGTTTCTTGTTTCTGCATTTCTCAACCAATCATTGTGCAATTAGCCCACTCCCAAACCTCCCCCCAGTGCCTCCAATCATAATTGTTGTTCTATTTTGTCCACTGGCCAAACAAATGGTCTTATATCTCTTAAGATGAGCTGGCTGGGACTTAGGCAGATCTCCAAGGGGGAGGTAGTTTCATAATACTGGGGCAGTCATCGAGAATGTTTCAATGTGTGCCCTTTTTGTGAAAACTTCATGGGCAGATCGTACCCAAAAGAAGGCACTTCCAGTCAACCTCAGCGGTCACAATGGACATGGGTCAGATGAAAAGGAGAGATAGAGTAAGGTGTCGTTAGCATACTGATGCTACTTCTCTCCAAATCTCTAAACAATCTCACCCAGTGGCTTCATATACATGTTGAACAGGAGTGGAGGAGGAGGAGG
>QEPC01011412.1:0-10719 GCA_003113815.1 Sphenodon punctatus
TCAGACGTTCAGGGCCCTTTGGCCCCACGGGGGGGTTGAGCGTGGTTCAGTGTGGTTGAGCATGATCTCGTAACGTCTGAAGACACCCAAAGTGTGTGGCACATGCTAATGGTTCCTAATATTGTTTTTCCATATCCCTCAAGACGCTGGAATCCATCCTGCATATCTTACTCCTCTATTGCTATATAAAAAAAGCACACATCCAAACCCCTTCTCTAAACTGCAAGAAGGAAAAGGAGAAATTGTAGACAGACACATGGAGAAATGAACAGAGAAGTTCCTTCTGATGTTTACGGTCATGTAAGGCACTGGTTCTCAAACTGGGAGGGAGCAGTCAGGAAGGGGGGTGGGGAATGGGACACTGGCTCTGTTCTTGGGGGAGCATGGGCAAGTAGGATCCAGCAACCTGGGCTTTTCTCTGGACAAGCAGCAGGAGCACACAACTATGGCTGCAGGGGCAGTGGAGAGGCATCACTTGCAGGAGCAGTCAATGGGAAGGCTTGGATAGGGGGGTGGCCACCCAACCATCATCCCAGCCTCCAAAGCCGGCAGCCCCCCACCTCCTTGCCCTGATTGTGGCCAGAGGCTGCATCCTCCCTACCCATACCGCTACTTTCTCCCCACCCCCCACCAATCCTCTCCCCACATCTTTCTCTGGAAAGGGAAGGTTTGGGGTGGGGGGGACAGTGATGTCAGTTTTCTGGGGGGGAAATAATCAGAAAATTTTCCAGAAAAAAAATTGCATTGGAAAGATTTACAGAAAATCTTCTGAAACATTTTCCAATACAAATTTTCTGATCTTTTTTTCAATGCCCCAAATCAATTCAGATTGATTTAGCATGTTTGCTCATTTGACTTGTACTTAGTAAACAAAACTAAAGTAGTACACTATGTTAGTTTTATGTGCTGGATAAATCTCAAAAGTTTTTACAATAGCCAAAAGTAGCTGAACTGAAATAAACTAGGGGGGAAATTCAACAAAGCACACTTAATGTGGTTTAAATGTTCAGAAAAATTCAGAGCTTTACTTTGAAATTATTTTTATTGGAACTATGTATTGGTATCCATTACAATGTTTTATATGCATTAGCCTCCCCAAGTTGCTTTAGCAGGAGTGGCGGGTTATAAGTTTGTAAAATAAGTAAATAAATAATTTTACTAATTAATTTTATGACACAATGCATTTTTAGAACTGTAAATATTTTTGGAAAAATATAGCAGAACATTTTCTGGCCCACGTCACTGTGGGCTTCAAAAGCTTTACACTAAAGAGAATGAAAAAAAGTTTGAGAACCACTGGTGTAAGCGAACAGCTGCACATAGATGATAGCAAACATATAAAATAGGGGGAAAATCTAAACAGGGAAATTTACTCCAAAAACCTACAGTAAATATGAATTAAGGTTATTTGGCCTACCAAACTTCCAGCTTCAAGCACGAACAAAACTGAAAACTAACAGCTAAAGTCAGTCAAATCCTCTGTCCCCACTCCCAAGCCCTTCCTATGCTACACTTCCCTACACTACACTCCAAAATATAAAAAGAAACCATAACTCTGGCTACAAGAGCTTTACAGAAAAACACACATCATGCAAAGGAAAAAGGTGCAAGTTATTGTATCATCTTTGTCTTCCTGTAGAACTAACAACCAAATTTGTTCCTGGCATTATTCACAAGGATTCTCCAGCGGTTTTTATGTAGAGGTTATTTTTTACATATTGTTCCCTCCTAAGTTCTCTTGATCTTTCTTTACTCAGTCCTTCCAGCTGAAATGAGGTCTTCCCTAGCATTGAGTATTATGTGGTATTCCTTCAAAGATTTTGCTTACAGCCCTCTGTGTATCCATACACAAAATATGTTTTGTGTATCCATAGACAAAATAGGTCTAAAGCTACCACAGTCATTTTTGTTTCATCTCTCCCTCTATACTTGGTTGGTCACAGACTTTGTGTCACATCATTAAATACCTCTCCAGACTTCATTTTCTTAAAAAACCCAAAGATCTCCCCAAGAATTTACTTTCAACTTTCATCTGTTCTTTTTCAACTTTTTTCATAGTTGGTCATGATTAGCTCCATACATCAATATTAATTGTATAATTGTTTGGTACACCTGAATTTTAGATGTTCTAGTTTTGGCTTTACCACACCAAAAATGTCCAAACAAACAAAGACCCACACAGCATAAATAAAGAATTGTATAAATAATGTTGTGTCTACAAATATACAACCAACAAAAATGCAGATAAAGTGGAACTATAAACATTAATTAACAGCTGAAGGAAATGAAACAGTCCATCCACTGGCAACTGAAGGGAGTCAATTAATCAGTCTATGAGCTCCCGGTGAAGTTGTTCATTTCGTTCGCTTGACTTTATCAAGACTGAAAGCTCAAATAGAGTGAATGAACCACAATCTAAAATAAATACATCGCTGTTATAGGTCTACTTGAATTATACAAGTATCTTGTGTATACAAAAATCAAATACCTATAAAAGACCTGATGGAGATATCGCCTCCATTCATGCAAGGAACTTGTATCTCTGTCCTCCCTATTTTACATGAAAAGATACAATAAATGAATAGACTTGCCAAGGAATATACTAGAGTCTCAAAGCAGTCTGGGGCTGTTCTGCTATACCTGTTCTCCCTGTTTTACATAAGCAGGTCAACAGATAAACCTGTTCTCCCTGTTTCATGTAAAGAGCCCTCATAAAGAGACTCAATAGATAGGAAAATTTGGTGACTTACCTTGTGAATTTTCCTTCTTCTCTTGTGGGGAGGCAGGCAGCCCATTCTGGGCTTTGCTCCTCCATCTCAGGAATTAGGTAGGATCAGGTCTGTGACAGACTGTCAGTACCTAGGGGAGGAGCAACCCTAGCCCTGCTAGCCCAGATCAGTGACTACCCAAGCTGATTTTCACTTATCCCCTTGGCATACAGGGTAGCCTTGAACTATAACTATAACAAAACTTAACTGCTAGCAACCCTACTTGAGGCACACCTAGCTGAAACTCTCCTCGTAAGGGTGACGACCCCACTGACGCTGCCGAGGAAGAAACATGTGGCCCTAAGGAGGGATGAGACCAAGCATCCATGGGGGTAGGAAAATTCACAAGGTAAGTCACCAAATTTTCCTTTCTCTCTCTCTCTCTCTCCTGTGGAGGCAGGCAGTCTGTGTTGGGCTATACCCAAGCAGTGTCCCCCGAGCGGGGGGGAACATGGATGCCAACCCCCACAGAAGAATCCTGGGTCTCATCCCAGGACCCTCTGCAGTACTTGATGCCCGAAGGCTGCCTGGGCCGAGGCCCGGGTATTGATTCTATAGTGCCTCATAAATCTATGCAAGGATGACCAACAGGTTGCCTTGCAAATCTCATCCAGTGAGGACCCTTGCAAGAGGGTCGCATTAGTGGCAGCACTGCGAAGGGAGTGAGCCATAATCCCCAAGGGAACCTGAAGATACTTTGCCACATAAGCGAGAGTGATGCACCCCCTCAGCCACCTAGTGAGGGTGGCCGAGGACACTTTTTTCCGTTTCTGGTTCTGGCGAAAGGCTATAAAGAGAGCAGAATCTATCCTAAAATCCTTGACTCTGTCCAGGTGGATTTTTAGGACCCTGCAGACATCTAGCCTATGCCAACCCACTTCCCTGATGTGCTGGGGGTTAGGGCAAAAGGAAGGCAGCTCTATGTCCTGGTTGCCATGGAATGCTGTGTTCACTTTTGGAGCGAATGATGGATGGAAACGGAGGGACACCTTGTCGCTGTCAAACCGGCACAGCTCCGGGTCTGCCGACAGGGCTCCCAGTTCCAAGACCTGTTTCTCTGAAGTAATCACCACCAGGAAGGCTACCTTAAAGGACAGAATCTTCAGGGAAACTTGCTGCAGTGGTTTGAACAGAGGTCCCTGCAGCCCCTCAAGCACCACGTTGAATCTCCATGAAGGTAGCCTGTGTCTGGTCGCTGGATTCAGGGAAGCTGCCACCTTTAGGAATCATCGGATGTGGGGATGGGCCCCCAGCACTTTGTGTCCTGGCACTGCCAGGACCGTTGACAGTGCCGATACCTGTCGTCTGAGGGTATTTGTCGAAAGCCCCTTGTCCAAACCTGCCTGCAGAAAAGCCAGGATTTCTGGGACCCCGACTGCCAAGGGCGGAATATGATGGACTGACGCCCAATCCTGGAACGCTCTCTATGTTGTGTCATAGATCCGATTCGTGGACAGTCGACTCGCTGCTAACAGGGTCTGCAGCACCCTGTCGTCATACCCAAATACGTTTAGTTGGCCCCACTCAACCTCCAGGCAGTTAGATTTAGTCTTGAGAGGTTGTGGTGGCAAACGGGTCCCTGTGACAGGAGGTCCTCCCTCAGAGGAAGCCTGAACTCCTGTCCGATCTGCATCTCCCTGATGGCCAAAAACCATGGCCTACGGGGCCAGCTTGGTGTGACTAGGATGACCTGAGTGCCCCGGCGCCTGATCTTCCTTAGGGCTCATGGGAGCAGAGGAGTCGGTGGAAAAGCATACACCAGTTGCTTTGGCCAGGGGTTGGAAAGGGCATCTGTTCTCTCTGTCTGGCTGTCTCGATGCCTGGAGAAGAAGCGACTGACCTTGGGGTTGTCGTGAGAGGCAAACAGGTCAATGCTGGGTGAGCCCCACCTCTGTGTTAGTTGCAAGAATACATTCGGGTGTAATGTCCACTCTCCTGGGTCGATCGTCTGCCAACTGAGCCCATCTGCCCATACGTTTTCCTCTCCTTTTACATGCAGGGCTATTAAGGACTGGAGGTTGGCTTCCGCCCAGGACATCAGGAGGGTTGCTTCGGCCATTAGGCGATGAGACCGAGTCCCCCCTTGCCTGTTCACAAATGCCATTGCCATCGTGCTGTCTGTCCATACCAGAACGTGCTGTCCCTTCACCTGGTGAATTAACAGTTGGAGTGCCAGGAAGATTGCTCTCAGTTTGAAGAGATTGATGTGAGATCTCTGCTCCATGCTTGACCAAGTGCCCTGAACCATCCGGGAGCCGCAGTGAGCTCCCCACCCCCTCAGGCTGGCATCTGTTCTCACGATAACCCTGGGGGGCTCCTGAATGGGGAGCCCTACTGCAAATCTGCGAGTGGCGATCCACCAGCCTAGGGACGAGAGCAGGTCTGGTGGGAGCTGGATCACCTTGGTGGATTTTGCTGCAATGAGTTCCTGCCACGGCATTAGGAACGCCTGTAACGGTCACAGGTGGAAGCGAGCCCATCCCACTGTCTCCATGCAGGATACCATGAGCCCGAGCACCCTTGCCAAGGACAGGATTGGTGCCAATCTGTTGTCCTTGAGCCAGGTGATCTCCAGTCAAACTTTCTGTTCTCTTTCGTTGGAGAGAAAAAGTCTGTCTCACCCCGTATCTAGAACTCCCAGGTGGAGGAGGCATTGTTCCAGCTACAACAAACTCTTAGTTTACCATGAACCCGTGGCTGTGCAGACATTTCACTGTCTCCTTGACTGCTTGATCGCATCCGGCTCTTGATGGCGCCCTGACTAGAATTTCGTCCAAGTAAGGGAACACATGTATTCCCTTCTTCCTCAGATCCACCACCAGCACCACCAGCAGTTTGGTGAATACCCTGGGGGAGGATCCAAGGCCGAAGGGAAGGGCTCAGTACTGGTAATGTTTGTCTTCGTCTGCAAACCTCAGGAACCTCCTGTGGGATCACCTTATGGGAACATGCAGTTATGTCTCTTTCAGATCTTTTGAGACTAGGTAGTCCTGCGGGTAAATCGCTTGGATGATTGAGGCCAGAGTCTCCATCCTGAACTTCCTGTGCTTCAGGTGTTTGTTGACAAACAGGAGGTCCAGAATGGCTCATGTGTCTCCATTCTTCTTTGGGACGGTGAAGAAGATAGAATATATGCCGTAAAACTGCTCCAGAAAAGGAACCTCTTCTATTGTCCCTATACTCAGGATATGAGTGATGGCCCCCTGCGTACGAGCCCTCTTGTCAGGTAGTCTGGGTGCTGGGGCCTGTCTGAAAAGGTTTCTCGGCCAGGAATCCAACTCCCTGATGGTTTCCCTGACCCAGTGATCGGACGTCGTCCCATCCTACTGGTGAGCAAAGGCCTGCAAGCGGCCTGGCCCGGGTTTCCCCTGTGGTGCCTTGTCATGGTGGTCGGGTCTCTCATTGGCGGGGGCGTGCCCGTCCCTCTCTCTGCCACCCCTCTTTATCAGCGTCGCTAGCCCTGGGACCCCGCTGGCCCCGCCTCCTCCCTTCTCTAGCCCTGCCTCCCTTCTCCAGCTGAGCACCACGGCGTCCTTGGAGCACCACGGCGTCCTTGGAGCAAGGGGCGAGGTCCCAGTCGCCGCTCCAGGCTCCATCCTTACTTCTGGCTCCTCTCCTCGGATCCCACACACACCCGCTGGCAAGAGCCCGGCCGGGCCTGGCAGGATGTCAGGGGTGGACGGGCCCTGTCGCGAGAAAAAGTCTGCATTACCGTGGCACCGGCCGGCCCGATGAGCGATTGTAAAGCTAAACAGTTGTAGGGCCAGGTACCAGCGCATTAGCCTAGCATTATTGTCCTTCATTGAGGCCAACCACTGCAAGGGGGCGTGGTCAGTAACCACTTGGAAAGGGGTGCCCGCTAAATAATACCGCAGGGCCCTCACGGCCCAATGGACTGCTAACGCTTCCTTTTCTACGGTCGCATATGCCCGTTCTCTTAAGTCCAATTTTTGGCTAATATATGCAATGGGGTGTTCTTCGCCCTCCACCACCTGCGATCGGACAGCTCCCAACCCCACGTTGGAAGCGTCCATCTGTAGTATGAAGGGTAGTGCAAAGTCCGGGCTGTACAGGACCGGGGCTTTGCATAACCTCTGTTTCAGCATAAAGAAGGCCCTCTTTCCTTCCTCCGTCCACTGTACCACCCGGGGTTTGTTCTTCCTTGTCAACTCTGTCAGTGGAGTGGCTATGGTCGCGAAGAGGGGTACATGTTTCCTGTAATATCCCGCCAGGCCCAGAAACTGCTGGACCTGGACCTTGGTGTTAGGTAACTCCCAGTCCCGCATGGCGCATATCTTTTCCCATACGGGGCAGACCCGCCCCTTCCCTACTATATAGCCTAGGTACTACACTTCCCGTAGGCCCACTTTACACTTTTTTGGGTTGGCTGTCAGCCCTGCCTTCTTCAACGCCTGGGCTATGGCCCCCAGATGGCAGAGGTGTTCCTCCCAAGAGTGGCTAAATATTACAATATCATCGATATAGGCGGTGGCATACCCCTCATGCCCACGTAGTATCCGGTCCATCAATCTCTGAAAGGTAGCCGCGGCCCCATGTAACCCGAAGGGCATCCTAACAAATTGGAACAGGCCTAAATGGGTTACAAAGACTGTCTTTTCCCTGGCCTCTGCTGTTAGAGGGATCTGCCAATACCCTTTGGTAAGGTCTAGAGTGGACAAATAGGTGGCCCTCCCTATAGTCTCTATCAAGGTGTCCACTCTGGGCATGGGGTAGGCATCGAACTGGGAGATTGTGTTAACTTTCCGGAAATATATACAAAAACGGGTGGTCCCGTCTGGCTTGCCCACCAACACGGGTTGGCTTCTCCAGGGGGAGTAGGACTCTTCTATTACTCCTAAGGCCTACATGTCTTTAACCTCTTTCTCCACTATACGCCACTTGTGGGGGGACGTCCGCCGGGGCGGCTCCCTAACCACTCTCCCAGCTTCAGTCCGAATCTCGTGGTGGATTAGGGGAGTGTACCCCGATCTGTCTGTGAACATCTCCCTGTAGTTGCCTATCAGGCTGCCCACTTGGGCCCTCTGCCTTGTCGTCAGCGTGTCCCCAATGTGGACGCCCCTCCCGGGACCTAAGTCTTCCCGAACTGCCTCCTCCTGCCCCTCACCCAAAGAGGAATCCTCAGGGGTTCCCTGCCCTTCTCTTTCTTGCCATTCTTTTAGAAGATTAATATGATACATCTGGCGTTCCAGCCATCTCCCTGGCTGCCAGACCACATAATTAATTTCCCCCACTTTGGCTTCTACTTCATATGGGCCCTGCCAGGTGGCCAAGAGCTTTGAATCGCACGTAGGCAGCAACACCTTTGCCCTGGTTGTAAGTGCCGAAGCTTGGATTTTCAGTCATACCCTTGTTTCTGCTTCTGCTGAGCCTCCCTCAAATGCTCCTGCGCTAAGGTGGCCACTCGGGTTAACCTTTCGTGCAGTTGTGTGATATACTGGATTTGATTCACTGGTTCGCTCCCTGGTGTTTCCCAGGCCTCCTTGACCATGTCTAACAACCCCCTGGGTTGTCTCCCGTACACCAGCTCAAAGGGTGAAAATCCTAGGGAACTCTGGGGAACCTCCCTATAGGCAAACAGGAGGGCCGGCAACAACGTGGCCCACGCCCTCAGCTCCTCCCTCACAAAGGGCCTTAACATCCCCTTTAGGGTCTGGTTGAAGTGCTCCACCAGCCCGTCGGTCTGTGGGTGGTACACTGAGGTCTTCAGGTGTTTTACCTTTAACAACTTACACAACTGCTTCAATATATGGCCCATGAAATTCATCCCCTGGTCTGTGATCAAGGCGCGGGGAAATCCGACCCTCGAGAATATGGTTAGCAACTCCTTCACCACCACCGGTGCCTTTATGGATCGGAGGGCTATAGCCTCGGGGTATCGGGTGGCGTAGTCTACCACCACCATAATATACCTATGCCCCTCCGAGGAGGTTTCTAAGGGCCCCACCATATCCATCCCTATCCTCTCAAAGGGAATCCCTATTATGGGTAGGGGAATCAAGGGGGCGGGAGCCACCTTCCTCTTGGAGGTTACCTGACAATCTGGGCACGAGGTACAAAACCTCCGTACCTCTTCTCGTATGCCGGACCAGTAGAATCGGGCAACGATCCGGGCCAGAGTCTTATCTGCTCCCAAATGCCCCCCACAAGGGTTCTCATGAGCGAGTTGGAGAATACCCCTTCTCGCGGGCTGTGGTACTACCAGCTGGTAGACCTCATCGCCAGTACCTTCCTCCTGATTCACCCTATACAACCAGTCTTGTATTAATTCAAATCGGGGGTATCGGTGCAGCCCCCCCTTCTGCCCTTTCTACCCCGTTGATCACCCCTACTTGTTCATAGGCCCTCTGTAATAAAGGGTCCTCCCTTTGGGTGCTAACGATTTCCTCCAGGCTTACTAGCCATAGGGGTTTCCCGGGCGTTGAAGAAGGCCTTCCCTGGTGGGGTCTTGCTTCATCTGCCGGGGTAAGATCGTCCTCTTCTTCCCCCAAACATCCCTCCGGGTGCCTCAGTAACTCCTCCCGGTGCGGCCAGTCTCAGCCTACCACTATGGCGTACGCTAATCCCGGGACAACCCCCACCCTTTTAGGTAGTCCCTTGCCCTCTACCCATAGATGTACCAGGCAAGTGGGGTAGGGTTTTATGTCACCATGGACACACCTGAGCTCAATGTAGGGGCACCCCGCCCGTGTCAAGCCTTGTATGCCTTCCCGCACCAAGGTGTGGGTGCACCCTGTATCCAACAGGGCCTTATACTCTCTCCCTCCTATCCAAGTGGAGACCAGGTGGTCTGGTTTTTCCTTCTCTAGGCCCACCCCGAGCCAACCTTCTGCATACGTGCAGTCCATCATGGGGCAGTCCCTCCGGATGTGCCCCGGCTTCCCACACTGGAAGCAGAGTCGCGGGTCGGTTGCCCCCCCTGAACTCCCGGTGCCTCCCGTGAGTACCTTAACTCTAGGCCCACCTCCCGTAAACCCCAGGGGGGGCAGGAGCCTCCCCGGGCCCCCGAGGTCTCTACCCTCCATCCCTTTAGGGCTCTCTTGTCTTGTTTCCCTACCCCCTGAGTCATGGGGACCCGCTTCTTTCCCCATATTGCCCCATGGGGTCCCTTTTCCTCTTTCCTCTATCTCCCACATTCCTTGGGCTGCCTCAAAAATTTCATAATTCTCCATTAAGGTGGTGGTGTCCTCTAACGAGACACCCAGGCCCTCCCCCCCGGGGGTAAGATTTGGATAAACTGCTCCACCATAATTAGCTTCAATATTTCCATTGACGTTCGTGCCTGGGGTTTTAGCCACCGGGTGGCATGCGTCCTCAGCTGTTGAGCCGTACTGCGAGCGCTGGAGGAGGTGGTATACTTCTCCTCCCTAAAGCGCTTGCGGTAGGTTTCTTCGGAAATGTCCAAACCCCTTAATATGGCCAGCTTGACCTTGTAGAAGTCCGCCACCTCCACGGGGTCCAGCCGGTCGTAAATAGCCTGGGTGGTCCCTGATAGAACCGGGGCCAGGAAGAGGGCCCACTGTTCCACCGGCCATTTGGCCACCACCGCGACTCTTTTAAAGACATTGAGAAATGCCTCGGGGTCATCGGTGGTGGTCATTTTGGATAGCCATAGCTGGGGGACTTGGGGGTTCCTAGCGTTAGCTACACTCTCTGTCATTGCATTTAACGTGGGGGCTATGAGGGCCATTAACTGTTCCGTTAGTTGCGTCTGGGAGGTCACCTGGGCATTGGCCACCTCTGCGGACAGCTGTTGGAAGAAACCCTGCTGTCTCTCCATTTGTACCTGGTGGGTCTCCACGACCCACTGGAGAAGCCCGTCCCCCGCGAGAGGGGTGGGATGGGAACGGTCCTCCATGGGGCCCCCTGGTTGCCCCTTCAGGATGGCCCTGCTGACTATGCCAGTTGTCCCCTGCCCACTCGGCTTGTGCCC
>QEPC01011412.1:24697-40764 GCA_003113815.1 Sphenodon punctatus
CCTGCGGGCGCGTGATGGGGGCGGGGCCAGCCCTTCATCTACTGCCGGGTTACAGGGCTCTGTGCCGGTGATCAGAGCTTGAGCGTCTGTGGAGACTGGCCCCCTTGCCTGAGAGATAAGTGCTTGTTTCCTTGAGTGTTTTTGTATTGTGGCTTCCCTATTGTTCCTTATTACGTCTTCCCTTAAACCCCCTCTTGTGCCTGCCCTATCTGGATACCAGACAGCATAATTCTCATTAGACTTGGTGTGTGGAAGAACCTCCCCTCCCCTGCTCCCCTGGTGTGAATGAACGGGTTGTAAGGGCCTGCGGGCCAGGGTGCATTCCCCGCCCCCCCGGGGCTGGATTCCTCGTTCCCTTCCTCCTTGGTGTGCAAGCCCCTGGCTCCTTCCCTCCAGACCTTTGGGCCCCTTACCCTGCTGACCTATACCATTCCTCACCAAAACTCCCCTCCCCCCGTGGGAATTGACTGTGACGCGTGTGTGGGATTCCTACCTGTGATTAGCTCTGGGCCCTATGATGATAGGGGCCTATGCTCTTAGTGCGAAAGCACGCTGAGTGGCCCACACACTATCCTGACGGGAAACTGGGAGCTAGGTCTACCCCAACAGAGCAGTGCGAGTGAACCAGGTGCGTGCGGGCGAAAGAAACCCCTTCTCCTATCCGCTACCCCCACTGACAGTAACATCTGTTGGGGCTGCGCAGCTCACCACGGCCCGCGGTAAAGCAATTGACTGTGGTGAATCTCACCGTGTCACGTCTGAAATCACCCTTGGACAGTAGAAATGCACATTTTCTTGTTCCAGGTACAGATTCTTGGCATCAAACAAACTATGCTGATAAAATGTGCTTTCCTTCGTATGGGCATTGTTATTTTGTTTCCTATCTGAAACTGAGGAATTGGCCAAGACCTCATGTGTATGCAGATCACTGTGACAGACCTCAATTTTGAACTGACATTAAAACTGCAACACAAGACCTGCCTCAGTGGTACCTAGCTATTGATGATTTTTCTGAACCCTTGTGCTATGCTAAGCAGCAACTTTCTGGAGGTGAAGACTGTGAATACAGAGTTCCAGGAGGTCAGTTGCCCTATACTGGAGCAATTTTTTGCACATCTTTTTTATATAAGACCTCTTGGTGGGATGAATCAAATTTATCTGTGGATGGTTCTTTAGAATTAAAGTCTGTTTTGACTTCTTGTCTTGGAAATTCTACTACTGGGAAGCTCAAACTTAAGTGTTTATCCTCTCAATGGCATGATAATGGTGCTAATGAGATGTTTATTGGTGTTACTGGGACTTCATTTTGTGATATCCCTAGGTATCCTATTTTTCTCAATAGAGTATTGTATCTTGTAAGAGTACCTTTGTTAATCATCAACAGTCCCTTGAATGTGGCACTGATAAAATGCTCACTGCTAAGGGTTTACATTCATGGAATTGTGGGTCATGCAGTGTTAATATTACTATGAATCTCATACAGCCAAAGAGAGGGTGAGTTTGGAAAAATAAGCGTTGGTTTAACTTGGTACAAGGTCCATTATTTGTCAACGTTACTCCATTTTTGCGGATAATTATGCCATTTATTCACTGTATCAGAAATGTAAAACTTTATCCGAAAAACATTCTTTATTTTCGGTGCTTCAAACATTAGAAGAATTTATCATGGCACCTCAGGAAAATGAAAATTACCCGTGTACACATTTTTTTATTAATGCTTCTTTTTTACAGATGAACTCCAAAAGGGCAATATGGGGCACAAATAAAACTCTTAATGATATTCATACTTTAGCAACATCTGATGATACCATAGAGTTTTCCTTCTTCCACTTATAAATCTAGGAAGATTTTACAAGTAGAATATTTGAATAATGCACAGATATTTAGAAAAAACTAATTTCTTGCTCGCAAAATCTATGGAAAAGATTTCTAGATTGCAGGATGCCAATAATATAAATTTAAGAAATTGAGTTTATTTGGTCAAGGATGCTTTAACTCAAGTGGCCCTTGATAGTCAAACATGATTTGGCAGTTTTATCTGATGAATTGATTATGGAAATTATTGTCACTCGGTTGCAAAAAAATTATTTTTTCTTTAAGCAATGGGCGTTCTCTGGACTATTGTTAACACTATTGAGATCCAATAATCCTTATATTTAAGTGTTGAGAACATGCAAATCTTACAGTGCGTGCTTTGATTTTTAACATGAAAACATTACCAGATTCAGTTCTTACTGACCTCCTAAATATGTGGTATANTCATATTTTATAATATTCATAAGTCTCATAGCCTCATTTATATAAATGAATTGGTCTTTACTATATTTTGCTGAGCCCTATATCCAGACCAGATCATGTCAGGCCTGGACCACTAAGCACAAATTCTTTTGGGGGAAACCGAGGCACAACGCGACAATTCTATCCACAAAATAGTCCACAAACATGTCACAGCATGCCATAGTTTATTCCATTCCTAGGTGGAGGGAGGCCGAACTGATCAACCCCCGGAAAAGCACCACTGGAGAGGACTTAGCAGATGCTACGAGGGCAGGAAGAAACTCTTTTTTTTTTTTTTTTTTGCTGTCCTCATAGCCACAACATAGGCTCGTAAACTAGTTCTATGCTGCAATCTGTCGGCTTCAGTGAGAGAGCGGTGCCACCATCGCTCCAACCGCTGCCCTTTCCACTTCAGCACCCACAGGTCCTCCAAATACCAAGGATGCCTACGGTGCTGTCGCCTAGGAAGTGGACATCTAGGAGCAGTCTGATCAATGGCCTCAGTTAGCAAGGTGTTCCAAAAAGCCACGAGTTAATCAATGAGGCGGCCGTCAAAATCAGAGGGTATCTTTCCCCAGAGCCCTCCGGAACCACTCTGGTTCCATCAAACTTTGGGGGTGAACCATACAAATTGGTCCTGCATCCATCCAGGGGCAGACATGTACCAGAAGAGAGGTGTGCAGGAGGTAATGGTCCGCCCATGACAAGGGCACTGCTGGTATCTCCCCCAATAATGGAACACCTGCCTCAAAGCTGGTGCAAAACATGAGATCCAGAGTATGCCCCGCCCGATGTGTTGGGCCACTAACCATCTGGGCCAGGCCCATGGTTTCCATGGCGGCCATGAACTTATGCTCCATGCCCCCAGGGGTGGCATCGGCGTGAATGTTGAAGCTCCTCAAGACTAATGTCTTCGAGAACCAGAACACCACCCCCGATACCACTTCCATCAGAGCATGCAGAGAGGCTGTTGTACAGGTAGGTGCACGGTATACAAGCAGCACCCCTAAACTGTCCCCTACAAAATCAAACACAAGGTGAAGGACCTCCATACCAACCATGGTTTGCACCGGATACCTCCTCACAGACCATCCCTCTTTAAAAATCATGGCTACACCCCCCACCTGCGACCATGGCTGATGCTGCACGGAATACCCGGCTGGAACAAGGTCAGCCAGACTAGGCCCCGACTCGAGGTCTAGCCAGGTTTCCGTGATACATACAAGATTGGCAGCTGAGTCCAGGATCAACTCCTGGACAGTTGTTGCTTTATTTGCCACTGACCTCGCATTCAACAGCAGCAGCACAGGGTCAGAGGCTCTCTGATCATGACCCATCTGCCCAACTGCCTGGGGGCTAGTAAGCAGGACCTGTACTAAGCACGTGTCCCGCCTCAATGATCTTACATCCCTCCACCCAGAACCATATCTTCCCCGGCCTGTCATGACACCAATGCCTGCGGCCCTCCCCCAAGCAGGGCCCCGCAGCCCCGGTCCTCCTTTGGCTGCTCTGCCTTGGCAGCAGGAGAGATCACCATCCTCCACTCCCTTCACCAAACATCCCTATATACCCCAATACTCTTCCCCCCCACCCTAGCCCTCCTCCATTCCCAACAACTCTTCCCCCTGTGGAGAACGAATCTGGTACGGGGGCAAAACCTAAAAGATTGCGCTCACTGTATTAGGCTTCTGGTCTCTACTCCAAGATTGCTAGGCCTCTGTCCTAAAAAGAGCTGCTTGCATTTTAAGTTTTACTCCTGATAAAGGAGCTATAACCTTGAGCACAGTCTGCCTGGAGGCAAGAGCTAACTACAACTACCAAACTGGAAAAATACCAGCTTCTTCTTATCTCCTTTGTTTTGAACTGTCTATATAAGATTCTGTTTCTCTCTGTGAGACCCAGACAGAGGAGAAAGATTTCTTTTTACTGCGGCTGTGCAGTTGTTGTTTTTTCTCCACATAGCTATGTTACACACTTGGAATAAAACTCACCTTTGACTGACACACATTGTCTTTGTGTGTTAATTTCCACCACAGTTTCTGGTGGCCCATACGGGAATCCCCAAGATGCTGTTTTCCATCGGACAAGTCTCCCGTGGCTTGCTCATCCTAACCCCAGCGCCACCAAAAGAAGGTAAGAGGCCTTTTCTCCTCTTTTGGGGGCTCGAGGTGGGCAAATCCCGGTGTACCGATTGAATTCAGACAAGCGGAATCTAGATGAACAATTTTCAGTCCAGGCGAGTTTTATGGTCTATCAAATTTATTTTAAGTACTGTTAGGAGAAACTGTTGTTTTTTTCTTCTCTTGTGTGTTCTGGATGCATGTTCCCCATGTGAGTGCTTGGTAAGCAAGTAGGGTGTAGCCACCTCCAACACAAGGGCACATCCGAAAGTGGTCCATTACCTACCCCTTCCTATCAGGAATCTCTATAGATCCGTTGCTCAGTGATGTGTCAGTTTCGGTCCTAGAGACAGGCTCCGAACTCCTGTGCACTAGAACTCCTGTGACTTTAGAGGACCCCTTTTGTGTCATGTTTCCTACCCCACCCCCTCCCTCCAAATAAGAGTCTGGTCATCGGGTCTAGCCTCACCTCGGTGTATTAAACACGGGCTGAAGGCAGAGCGGTGCGAATTCCATATAAGTCTTTCCTCTGTCTCGGTGTGAATGTTGGTGCACCCCTCTGTTCAGGATGGGAGTAAATCAGTCAAAGGTTATTGAATCGCCACCCAAGGGCAGCCCGGCATGGTACATGTACACACATTACTCCCCAAGAACCTGTAAGTTTCTGGGGAAATGGAATTGATATACCAGAGATAATGTAGGGCTGCAGTTTCCCCTGGAAAGTACTTTCAATCTAGAAATTTTTTTTTTACCTTAGAGGCGCCTTAGAAAACCTTGGGTCTAAAATTCACCAAACTCAGTGGGGCTCGTTTTTTGATTGGTATGCTGAATCTTCTAAAAAAAAAAAAAAAAGCATGACTCGCAAGCCCGGAGTCTAAAAAACACCCAAGACAAATTAAAGATTCAATTAAAGGACATCAGAGAGAAATCTGCATCTCTCCTAAATTTTACTAGCCACCCTGCTCCCTTGTACCGTTTTAAATCAGCCAGCGCTTTCTAGGGCACTCACCGAAGATCTTATAGATACATGTCTACCTCCACCTTTACATCAACCCACTGGACCCTCAGGCGGCTCAAGGATTGCAGCTGCCCCAAAAAGACTCTGTCTGCATCTCCACCCACATCCCCTTCGTCGCCTGCATTTTCAACTACATCCCCTGCATCATCTGTTTCTACTGTTCAATATACCTCCCCCCTGCTTCCCTGAGCCACATACCCAAAGACTCGAGCTTGACCCATTCTCCCATACTCCCGCTTCCACGAATTGCATAGTATGATTTGAGATCCAATGCACGCGTTCTTCAGCTTCCCTTGCGGGACCTCCCGGGGGGAGGAGATACTATTGTCACCATCCATGCCCCTTGGTCACCTACCAATTTATTTACTTTGGTTCAAACCTTCCCTAATGTGAGAGATGATCCAGTAAAAATTAGAGAGGCCCTGACAACTATATTTGCCTGTTACAGACCAACTTGGGCAGATATAGACCAATTACTAAAAGTCCTTATGCCTAGGGAAACCATGCAGCGTTTGCTGTCCAAAGCTAACTGGCCAAACCAGGACCCGGGCAGGGAAGTGGAATTAGAGGAACTGAGGCAACGCATATTAGACAAGATTCTCACTGTATGCCCTTCTGACTGGACTAAAATAAATGCATGTAGGCAGAATAAATTGGAAGATCCCGGGGACTATCTTGAATGCCTTAAGCAAGTATTTGACAGACATTCAGGCATGAAGGAGGCTGTAGTAAATGCTCCACAAGCTGTAGCTGCTGCTTTCATGCAAGGACTGAAACCTAAAATCTCTACAGAAATACAGTGGGTAGTGATAGGCTGGGAAGCAAAGCCTTTGTCTGAATTATTGGTGGCCGCCCAACATTTTTTCAAAAAGTCAGAGAAATCTAAAGAGGACTGTGAGGTTAAATTAATGGCTTTGCAAATTCATAACCTGCAAACTGGGGGGTTTCCAACACAGAAGGGGTCGTGGGAGGGGTAGGGGAGGAAGGGGATGGGGACAGCCGACTTTCTCCTCCTCAGCACCCTTTGCTCCTGGTCAGCCGACTGCCCCCCAGCTCCTTTAACCCTTGCGCCATTGTTTGCCATTACTGTAAACAGGAGGGGCATTGGAAGTCCGAGTGCCCCAGCTGGCCCCAACGTGGGTCACACCCTTTCTCTGCCCAGTTTCCAAATCCTTCCTTTGTACCACACCAGCCCCAACACCAGAGTTACCCTCCCTTTCCACCCCACCACAACAGAATACTGAATAGGGCAGCCTGAGGGATACGAGATTATTGCTCCCTGCCTCCCTCCTCCCCATCCCTTCCACAGATGAGGAACCCCATGACTGCCTCCAGATCACTGAGGCTCTTACCACGCCCCAGCCTGATCTCAGTGATCTTCCCTTGGAAAACCCTGACCTTGTTTTGTACATGATGGATCTTGCCTCAGAAACTCCCAGGGCCAGCTGGCCGCAGGTTACTTTGTATGTTCACAATATTCTGTTTTTGAATCTGCTCCCCTTCCTGGTATTTGTTCAGCACAAATTGTAGAACTGATAGCACTCACCGTGCTTGTACTATAGCTAAGGATTTGTCGACCACCATTTTTACCGATTCTCGCTATGCTTTTGTGGTTGTTCATGACTTTTGTCAACTATGGAAAATCAGGGGATTTCTCACTTCCTCTGGCATGCCTATTCGGAATGCCTCATATGTCAATGATCTTCTAACTGCTCTTCTTCCCAAATTTGTAGCTGTTGTCCTTCATGATGAGATTGCCCAAGGGAATGCACTGGCAGATGCAGCTGCTAAAGCTGCTGCTCTTTCTCTCTCCCACCCTCCTGCATTTCTTAGTGCTTCTGCCTGTCCTGCCCCGGTGACCGAGTTGGACCGGTTATCTCGCCTAAAAGTCGCTGCTCCCTCTGGTGAGCTGGTTGCATCACAGCTGCTCTTTGCATCCCGACTCTCTGTGGCGCTCCCCAGATGGTCACCTGGTGGCACCTCAGAGTCTCCTTCCCTACCTTGGTCGTGTGTCACACTCTGTTTCACACACGAGCAAAGGGGGGATGATTTCTGAGATAAATCGTTACTGGTTTGCTCCTTCTCGCTCCTCCATAGCACAGCAGTATTGTGCTTCCTGTTCTATTTGCCTGTCTCATAATCCAGGTCAGAAAACCAAGGTTTCCAGTCTCGCTCACCCCGCACCATGGAGACCCTTCATAAACATACAGATTGATTTTATTCAAATGTCTAAATGCTGTTCCTTTGAATATGTACTTATACTCCTTGACATGTTTTCTGGATGGGTAGAATGTTACCCTTGCAAACATGCGGATGCTGTTACTGTTGCTAAGAAACTTCTAAAGGAATTTATTCCTCATTTTGGACTTTCTCTCACTATTGACAGTGACAGAGGTACACATTTTACTGGTCAAGTATTCCAGACTGTTTGCACTGCCTTGGGAATACAGCAGCACCTACACTGTGCCTACCACCCTCAATCCAGTGGAGCAGTGGAACGCAAAAATGCAGATCTCAAAAATAAACTGGCAAAACTCTGCTCAGAGACTAATCTTAAATGGCCAGATGCTCTTCCACTTGCCCTCATGTACATAAGAAGCACTGCTAACCGGAAACATGGGCTTTTGCCTCATGACATTCTCATGGCTCAGCCCATGAGACTGCCTTCTGCTCCCCCTGTTCATTCCTCTGACTGCGAATTGCCCTTAACTGATGATCTTATACTAGCATATTGCAAATCCTTAGTGAAGTGTGTTGAGTCTATTTATTCACAGGTACAACAAGCTCTACCACAACCAGCTGCAGAACCCTGCCACACTTTGTCACCTGGCGATTGGGTCTACATCAAAGTCCATCAATGGAAATCTTCCCTTGCACCCCGCTGGAAAGGACCTCATCAGATTTTGCTCACCAGCCACACTTCTGTGAAGTGTAAAGGTCTACCAATGTGGATCCATGCAACACACTGCCAAAAGGTGACCCAACTTGCACTGGATGATCTGATTGTAGGTAAACCAGATACTGTAACTCTGTTCCATACTGCCCTGGAAGAAGACCCCAGTCCACGATATCTACTCCGGCCAAGGAAATAGGGTAAAGCACTGGTGAGCTCTCCCCTATCACTCCAGGCCTTTTCTACACCAAGCAGAGTTTCTTCACAACGAAGATTACTACCTGAAGAAGTACCATCTCCTACAGTGAGATCCAGTTACCTCACCTGAGAAGCAGGACCGGCAACCGTGTGGCCGGCTAACCAGAGCAAGAAGTGCCTGTCCTAATATTCTGTTTGATCATACTACTTGTACTTTTTCTTCTCTTTTGGTCCTTTAGCATTTAATTTTCATAACCATGAGTAGCTTTAGTTTGTTTGTGACAATTGCATTTTTGAACCCCTACTGTGTTACCCCAAATACATTCCTGTCTGTTTTAATGCAATACACACACGACCTCAATATCACCAACTGTTGGGTATGCACACACCTCCCAATACATGCCAAAGGAGGAATCCCCATGATTCCTATACCTGTCTCACTGAATGATACCATATGGAATGAGCTTGAATATGGGAAAACTGCTACCTGGAAAGATGTAGGGAGGAATAAATCAGAATACATAAGGATTGTCAATTTGCCGGAAGCACAGGGTCAAGTTTATTTTGTATGCACACCACCGGTAGACGCTCCTTGGGGATCACATCCAACTGTTCCCATATTATTTATGATCATGACTTAGGTAATGTGTCTGAGGGATATTTGAAGGGCCCGTATTGGCAGGCAGGCTCTAGGATAGGGCTGATATGGCAGCAGCTGTTACCGTGCCGCGATTCCATTCCGCCATTTCGGAATTGCCCGCGCCACACCGTGGCTTTTCTGCGGACATTATGCTAATTCTGCCGGCATTCTGCAAATTGCGGAATTGTGGGTAAATTGCTGAAACTGTCAGAAAACCGTTGTTCCACTATTTTGTGTCGCTGGCGGAATGGCGGAAGTAGCAAAAATATCATGTTTTCGCTATTTTGCGAAGCCTGTGGAAGTAGCGGAATGAAATTAGCGGAACTGCGGAAGTAGCAGAATGAAACTAGCGGAATGAAAGCCTCTGCCACGCCATACCACTATTTGCGGAAACAGCTACTGCTGCGACATTCTGCTACAGCTCTACTTCAGGATTGTCAGCTGTGACTACGGGGTCACTGCTAGGCCAGAAGAATATTGGGTCTGTGGTAATAAGGCCTACAAACATTGGCCAGCTGAGCATAATGGGATATGTTTTCCCACCTGCCTGATACCAGCCATACGCTGGTACAGCCATACCACTGGGTCCCTAGAAACCCTTTTCCCTCACCAGGTGAGGAAGAGAGCCATCACTGAAGCCCAACAATATTGGGGTGTCGTCTTCCCTTTGATTGGTGTTGCATTTTCTATCAGAGAAATCAGAAAGGTGTCTTCCCAACTGGAAGAAGTAGCTAATAATACTGTTCTTGCCATTACTTCCCTCACAGAAGAAGTAGGCATCATCAGGCAAATGGCCTTGCAAAATCGCGTAGCCCTCAATCTGCTTCTAGCAGAAAGAGAAGTGGTATTGGGATAACTGGCCAAGAATGTTGAACATACATCCCAGACAATGAGAATGACATCTCTCATGCATTGATAAAAATACGGGAAGCCACAAAAAAGTTCCACCAATCTAACGATTGGAGTTTGTGGGGATGGTTTACAGGGATGTTCGGTAATCTGGGATCTAAAATTGTGTATTAGCTTTTATTTTTATTATTTACATATTGCTTATGCTTTTTAAATGCTGCTGCCATTTTGCCACTACACGCATTTGGAACACGCTGATGCATGTCAGTCAAAAACTGTGTGCTTAATGTATATGACTACAGACCATGACATAGAACTTGAAAGGGAAGAGATCTATAACTTGATGAATATCAACTTTGAGTGAGACTTTAAGTCTCATGGGGGGAGTGTGGAGGATGAATCTGGTACGGGGCAAAACCTAAAAGATTGCGCTCACTGTATTCGGCTTCTGGTCTCTGCTCCAAGATTGCTAGGTCTCTGTCCTAATAAGAGCTGCTTGCATTTTAAGTTTTACTCCTGATAAAGGAGCTATAACCTTGAGCACAGTCTGCCTGGAGCCAAGAGCTAACTACAACTACCAAACTGGAAAAATACCAGCTTCTTCTTATCTCCTTTGTTTTGAACTGTCTATACAAGATTCTGGCTCTCTCTGTGAGACACAGACAGAGGAGAAAGATTTCTTTTTACTGCGGCTGTGCAGTTTCTTTTTTCTCTCCACATAGCTATGTTACACACTTGGAATAAAACTCACCTCTGACTAACACACATTGTCTTTGTGTGTTAATTTCCACCACACCCCAAATACCCCACTATCCCCCCCCAAATAACATAACATCACATCCCCCAATCACACCCCTCACCTCCCTATCCACCCACATCCTCCCACAAAATCTTCTGCCAGTCAGGGATATGATACACAGTCCAGTCCCCTGCCCCAGTCCTCCCAGGTCCCACCTAAGGGCTACACCCAAGCCCTTGGGGGTGCGCCTGCGGCACTATCAACAGGCACACAGCTTTATAGCCCCTGTCAGGGCCAATGCCCTGCCAGAAGCTGCTCTGTATCCATGGCCCCACCCCCCTCTCCCTCTGCCACTGGGAACAGGGGGAGGCATGGGCTCCGACGAGACCCGGTCTGGCCAGCTGCAGGGCAAGCCTTGGGTGGCTCCCAGCCCCCGCTTTAAAATGGGGTGAGCTCTGGGTGCCTCCCAGCCCCTGCTGTCTGTCAGGTGGGGCAAGTCCTGGATGGATCCTGGCCCCAGTGCATGCAGTATGGCTGAATTTGCAAGAGCCTTAATTATTATCAAAATTGTAAATCAGAGGAGGTTTTGATTATGGATTAGTCCAGGTACAACACAGTCCATACCTCACCATCAGGGCTTCCTCACCTAGCCCAGAGTTCCAGCCTTTAGTCCCAGGCTCCTGAGTTCCTCCAGCAGAGCTTGCACTCACCTCCTGCTTTGTCATTGTCTCTCCCTACTCGCCAACATTGACTAGCTCAGTTCCTTTGGATCTTGGCTGACCCAGCCACAGCAGCACCTGTGCCTCCCATGCCAGTGCTACGACCCTTAAAAGGGCCAATAGGCTTGCTAGCACTCTGCACTGCTACATCCCTGCTCCCTTGAGGAGACAGGGCCACCACCAAAGAGACCTGGCTTAGTCAACTCAATTATATAGCAGGGTACACCCCAAACCTATTAAACCAGTGGTTCCCAAACTGGGGTCCATGAAGCATTCCTTGGGGGTCCGCAGCATGACCCAGCTGCTGAAAGTCATGTGGTTGTGTAACTATATGCAAATTAGTTGGGGGTATTTGGCTCTTCACTAAAGTTGAAAAGGGGTACACAGTCACAAAAAATGTGTGAACCACTAAACAATATACAAATGTACACATCCAAATTTAAACTGCAGTATCACATACCCGTAAACTCCCCTAAGTAACCATCACCATGATGTTTGGGTTCCTGGAGCAGCCCTTCAGTTGAGATGTTTCTTTGACTTGTGATCCTCATGGTTTAACACACTTCCCCTCTAATAACCATATTTAGGGTACTGACTCATTCACCGAGGTCCCTAGAGGAGGTCCCCTCTGAGGTCCCTAGAGGAGCCCCCCTCTGAGACCTCCTTACATCAGTGACTATAGCAGGGCAGAGTTCCTGTGGCCATGGGTCCTTTAAGATGCAGCTAGTGCCGGCCAAGTGACTCGACTAGCGATACTGCAGATGCTGCTAGGAGTGTGGGACAGCACCCGATTGTGCTGCCCCAGCAACTGTGGAAGGGTGTGGCTTTGGCTTGCCATGGAAGTCAAGGCTGAGAAGAACTCAGAGTTAAAGGAGAGACTATGGAGGGAGAAGCTCTGAGAATGGACTTTGTTGTTGCTTGAAGCACTAGCCAGAGGGGATGGCTGGCTGCTTGGATTGAAAGAGAGACAGCCAGGGGCAGGATCTGGGAAATGGAGCTCTGTCTCTAGCTAAGCCCAGAGGGTGGTGCTGGGTTTTGGAAGGTTTGCTGGGGGCCAGAGGAGGAATGACTGTCTTGGAAGCCCAAATGACTAAAAAAAACTAAGCCAGAAGGCAATTCCTGGCATTAGAGAGAGAAATGGTATGGGCCAGAGGCTGAAGGCATGGTCAAGAGACTTCTGTACGTAAACTATGTACACGGTGGAGAATTGGACCACGTGAGTAATTAAAGTGACTGATGGAAGCGGATTCCCTGAGTTAGAGTAACTGTTGGGGCCCTAATCCTGTCAGGATTTATACCTGGTGAGGTGCTGCCCTGTTACAGTGACCCTTTCCACCAATAGTCTGTAGGGGTCCCTGGAGTAACTTTCTCCCCTGGATTCTCCTTTGGTCATGAAGCCTTCAGCACCTCTCTACTTTGGGCTTTTCCTTTATAGCCCATTCAACAAATAAGGTGGGGTGGGAGCCAGGCTCGCCCTGCTTTTCCCAGCTCCCAGCCCTGAGACCCTCAACATCCTTTACCCTTACTCTTCTGCTTAATGTCCTAACACCTACAAGACCATTCAATTCCCATGGCTCTCAAACTACCATCCTGGTACCCATTTTTGCCTCATGGAGTTCAGTAACCTTCTACACCAATTTCTTATTGGTCCTAAATATCTGATCTATCATTGCATTGGAGACCTCCATCATAAAGACCAGTTCCTTCTGAACTGCCACTGATAGAGTTGGAGTTCCTCATATCTCACCCCTAGGTAAACTCAGACGTCCTCCCAGATTCCCTGTAACCATGGTAAGCATTCCCTCCTCCTTTGTGCCATTCTTATGGGGCTCACCACAGCTTGGTGTATTCCCCTGTCTTGGGGCCCTACTGGCCTAACTGTGAAGGCCTGTTGGAGTACTACAACCCTCATGGTACTCCCCTTTTTGATGGTTCCTGGTCCCACTAAAGTCCCTTGACTCCTCAGCCTTCTCATGGCTACAACCGTTTCCAAGGCAGACTCTCCTTCTGAGTTCCCCAGATTTAGAGTACCCCTTCCCAATGGGACAGGGCTATTTATCTTGGCCTGAGGTTCTCTCTCCCTCGCAAGACAGATAGTCTTACTGATGGGATGTGTCCCTCCTTCCATCGGATAGGCAGGATCAACTTGTTTGACAGTCTCACTGCATGGGAGGGGCACAGTCCACTACAGACCCCCAGTTCTGTTACTGCCTTGCTGAGGGTCGGAAGCAGGATCGTGGCTCCCTATCTGGGAGCATAGGCCTACAAAGCTTCTTTCTTTCATTTACCTTTTTTATTTATTTTACTTCTTTTCTCTTGGGGTCCACTCCTCTCCCATCCCACCTTCAGGGGGGCCAGGTAGAGCCAATGGCAGGGGACCGGGGAGGGGGGTTTCCTTCCCCCATGTCCTTGGGGGGAGCAGCCACACTAAGAGCCACTCCTCCTTTGTGACCCCTTGGCTTTCAGGGAGTTGAGCCACAGCAAGGCTCTTGTGGTGCAGCAGCGCACTGGCAAGCCACATTTATTTTCTGCGCTCAGCTATGGTGATGAGAACTGGGAAGTCGACTTGCTGGGATGTAGGCTCACCCCACCCCTGGGACAGAAGTGGCACCAGCCATCCAAGAGAGGCAGGTGAGATCAGAGCGATGACACTGAATTCTTCCAGTACACCACCCACATATAGGGCTGATGCGGCAACAGCTGTTACCGCGCCAGGATTCCATTCTGCCATTTCAGAATTTCCCGTGCCACACCGCGGCTTTTCTGCTGACATTCCGCTAATTCCACTGACATCCTGCAAATTTGGAAACTATCAGAAAAATTGCGGAATTGTCGGAAACTGTTGAAAAACTGCTGTTCCGCTATTTTGTGGCGCTGGTGGAATGGCGGAAGTAGCAAAAATGGCATGTTTCCATTATTTGTGAAGCCTGTGGAAGTAGCGGAATGAAATTAGCGGAACTGTGTAAGTAGCGGAATGAAACTAGCAGAATGAAAGCCCCTGCCATGCCGTAACACTAATTGCGGAAACGCTGTTTCCAGTGGTATTAGCTACCACTGTGACTTTCCACTACAGCCCTACCCACATAGCCCAGCCCAGCAGAGTTTCAAGGAGGGATGAGTGAGGCCAGGGCCAGCCCCTGTCACCCAGAGGACATGCCAGAGGCCGTTCTCATCTGACTGGGACAAATGACTTCTACTCACCTCTTTGAATCCCTCATGGGGGGGGAACCTCCCCCAGGCCCACAGACCCCCAGAGAGGAAACCCCCTTAGAGGAAGGTGTGGGAGACTCTTCCCCTTCACAGGGGAATGGCAGGAGGAGGAGTCGCAGAACCCAGAGCTCAGAAAGAAGCCCAAGCAAAAAGGTAGAGAGGCAAAAAAGCTTGCGCCAAGGGACAACTCCCTATGTACTCAAAACAAGAAAAAAAGGGAACAAGCAATTATGTGGAGATGACCACAAATTATATGCAAAAGTATTTTATATATATAAAAAGATCTCAAATACAAATATACCAAAACACATCCAACTGGACAATACAATTGGTACAAATACCAGACTAGGAAAGTCAATGTGACAAAGAATGGTACATGCACAATGGCCAGGGGGGTGAATGAAGTCCCCAATCTAAAGTCGCTGTTCTGATGTCTAGAAGGTCTGTCCACGGCTGTCAATCGCCAAACGTGTTTTGGGGGGTGCCCCCCTGCCTCAGTGGCTTATCTGATAATGAAAAAAGAACTGGAAAGGAAAAATCCCCAGTATTACACACTTGTATACATGTACACCAATAAGATATATATGGAGTGTAATATGTATCTGGACTTATTGATAAGGAGCCTTTTAGAAGGCTCTAAAAACACTGTTTAGAAGGTCTCATACTTCCTCATAATACATTATGAAACAGGTCTTGGCTTTATAGTTACCACAGCTTGCTTGGAGACAACAATTCCTATATGTAGACATTCACTTATAAAGTAGATACATGCACTTGCTGTCCTGGAATATACAATTATACATCATAGGTGAATCTGCCAACACCCAAAAGGAAAAATACAAAAAGAACATCAAGGAACCCTTGGTACAACACTTCATCTCCATGCAACATAAGGTAGGTGATTTGAGATATATGTGTCTAGAAAAAATGCAGGGCAATAGGAGTAAGTGCACCAAGAGATTACAGAAAAGAGAAGCATTCTGGATTTTCAGATTGGGTACACAAATTCCAAATGGGTTAAATGAAAACAACTCTTGGGAAGTCTTTTTGTGAGAAGAATCATCATTTATAAAGTTGGGAATTTATTTATCATTGGCCGTGGTGCTTTTTGGTTACTTTGGCACGATATGCATTGTATTACAGAGCCTAGATATACATGGGTGCTCTGTGTTGAAATGTTATATATTAGGGGTGGGACCCCGGGCCCAATACCGGCTACCGGATTTACCGGTTACCGGTTTCCCGAAAACCGGATTCCTGGTTTAAATCCGGTATACCGGTACCGGATTTATTGCATTGGTTTCAATGGGGCGCTGTGTCCCCATTGAAACCAATGAAATAAATTAAAATAAATTCCCTCCCCCTCCCAGGCTGCGCGGGTGGAAGGGGGGACACCCCCCACCC
>QEPC01011412.1:48237-60513 GCA_003113815.1 Sphenodon punctatus
AGGGGGGTCTCCCCCTCCCCACTCTGCCCTGGGGCTCCCCCTGTCCCCACTGGTTGCATGTGAGGGAGGATGGGCTCCCCTGAGGTCCCTGGAACCGCCCCCCCCTTTCTCCTACCCCTGCTCCCAGGGGTACTTCGGGTTCGGTATCCAGGTTGCTGGATCCCACCCTCCTTTTCTTCACTGCATCAGCGGCATTCTTTTTTGTCTTTTCCCATCCCTGCGGTTGGAATCTCCCTCCTGGAATCCCTACCGCTTCTGGATCCTGTCGGGCAGCTCAGTTGTGCTGCCGTCTTCGCCGCTGTGCTAGGCTGGAATGCAGCCTGAGCGGCGTTCACTGCCCGTGGCCCCGCCCCTAGGTGGGGTCACGTGCCTAACCTTGTCCAATGGGGAGTGCAGCCTGTGCCTGAAGCACTACAGGCTGCATCCCCCCATTTCCAGCGTGAGCCGGCTTTTCCCGCGTCGCAGCGCCGCCGAGGCCTCCGACAGCGGGGAAACTTAACCCTTGCCGTCCTGCCCCCTTGCTTAGGCAGGCGCGGCAAAGGGCCTCATGCCCCAACCCCCGGGGGGGCGGATGCAATTTTAGAGGAATAGGAGACAGCAACAAACATAGGAATTGCAGCACCTTTTTGGAGAAACATTCAGAATCAAAGTATGTAGATGCATGATTATCAACTATATGTAGGGGAGAATAATGGGAAAAAGGGAAAAAGAAAGCAAACTTCATGGGAGGTCCCTGTATAAGAGAGTGCTTGTGGGAAAAGAGCCCTATTGAGTTTGTTGATTTTTTTGTATTTTTCCTTTTGGGTGTTGGCAGATTCACCTATGATGTATAATTGTATATTCCAGGACAGCAAGGGCATGTACCTACTTTATAAGTGAATGTCTACATATAGGAATTGTTGTCTCCAAGCAAGCTGTGGTAACTATAAAACCAAGACCTGTTTCATAATGTATTATGAGGAGGTATGAGACCTTCTAAAAAGTGTTTTTAGAGCCTTCTAAAAGGCTCCTTATCAATAAGTCCAGATACATATTACACTCCATATGTATCTTATTGGTGTACATGTATACAAGTGTATAATGCTGGGGATTTTTCTTTTCCAGATCTTTTTTCATTATCAGATAAGCCACTGAGGAAGGGGGGCACCCCTCCCCCCTCGTAAACGCGTTTGGCGATTTACAGCCGTGGACAGACCTTCTAGACGTCAGAACAGCGACTTTAGATTGGGGACTTCATTCACACCCCTGGGGGTCTGCCATTGTGCATGTATCATTCTTTGTCACATTGACTTTTCTAGTCTGGTATATGTACCGATTGTATGGTCCAGTTGGATGTGTCTTGGTATATTTGTATTTGAGATCTTTTTTTATATATAAAATACTTTTGCATATAATTTGTGGTCATCTCCACATAATTGCTTGTTCCCCTTTTTTCTTGCTCAGAAAGAAGCCCCTCAGTCAGGGGCAGGGGTAAAAAGAGGAAAGGAGAGGAGCTCTTCCTCCCACTCCTCTAGTCCACCTAGGGACTCTTATTCCTCGTCCTCCCCCCTCCTCTACTTCCTCCTCTCCTCTTCTTGATCTCGCTCCCAACATAGGGGCAATAAAAGGAGAAAAGGGTCCAGATCCTCTCAGCATAAAAGGCACAGAAAGCCCCAAAAGGTCAAGGGTAATCTCCCCAGGCCCTCAGAGTCAGGCCCTCAGAGCCCTGCTCCCTATCTCCTTTCTCTTGTTCCCCCTGAGAAAGACAATGGGGAACTTTCAGACCTAGAATCAGAAGCAGGGGATAGAGGGGAGGAACCAGCAGGCGAAAGGCTTTTCGAAGCTGATCAGTTCAACAAGCTCACTAGGGTGGAAGCAGAGTTGTCCCCTCCCCTGGCTGAAAAGCTGGATGCCTGCACAGAACACAAATGGGCATTTCCCAGAGGGGCCTCATCCATTCCAGAATTGCCCCTAGATAAATTCCATACAGATACAATGGGAGCAGCCGGCTAAATTTAAGGGACTGCACAGAAAAGTTTGTGTTCCTATCCAAAGTAGATGCAGGAGCAGCAGATTTAGCCAAGTCAGCTGCCCTCCAAGCCAAAGGAGAGGGATTTCCAGAAGATCCACTTGATAGAAAAGTGGAGATATCCCTAAGAAAGAACTACAAAGCTTCAGCCCTAGTCCTGAAAGCAACAGCCTCAGTTTCCAGTTTTAGCAGGCCAACCTTCATATGGGCTAGTGATTTAGCCCTCAGGGTGGAGCAGAAGGTACTGCTTTAAGAAGCTTTAAGACAGCTTTAAGAAGCTAGCCCTAGCCTCTGCATATGCGGAGGATGCAAACCAGTTAAATGCCAGAGCTATGGCAACCTACGTGGTAGCCCGCCACTCGATCTGGCTTTGCCCATGACATCCAAAGCAGTACTGATGGGAGCCCAGTTCCAAGGCAGAAAGTTGTTCGGCGAGGCCATGGACAAGGTCTTACCACCGAACCCAAAAGGCCTTACCTCTGAACCCGTTCAAAGGGTAGAACAAGAGCTCCTTTCATTCCAGAACATCTTCCTGCAACCACAGAGATAACTGGGAGACTCATGCCCCAGGAGATCCAGGTAGCAGCGACAGCAGATACGTGGTGATCAGCATCTGTTCAAGAAACCCAAGCCCACAAATTCAAAACAGTTCAAGTCCCTAGCGGGACTGGAGGCCGCCTCCCCCAACTATATCCACCTCCATTAGGGGGGAGGCTTCAGCTCTTTGCAGATCGAATATATCGACAGATCTCATGGGTAAGAGAGTAACAGATCATGAGTAATTGGTAACAGATCTCACATCAACAGATGGCTAATAGAAACAGTGTCCAAGAGCTATGCCATCAAATTTGCATCCCCTCCCAGGGAATGCGTCCTTCCATCTCCACTATCAAAGCACCCGATAAAAGCAGACAAGACCCTAAAGGTGATTCAACATCTTCTGGAGACCGGGGACACAGAACTGGTACTGTCCCATCAGAAGCATTTTGGCATGTTCTCTATTTTTTTCGCAGTATCAAAGAAAAATGGAGACGTAAGGGCCATTTTAGACCTCAAAGTGCTCAAAAAGCAGGTCAGGTTCTAGAAGTTTAGAATGGAAATGGTGATCCTCCTCCATCTGGGAGACTGCTTAACCTCTATAGATCTCTGAGAAACCTATCTCTATGTGCCCATCTGACCACCACACAGGAGATTTCTGAGGTTTTCAGTCGGTGACCAACACCTCTCATTCCAGGCACTTCCTTTTGGACTCTCCTCATCACCAGGAGTGTTCACAAAGGTGATGGGAGCACAAGTGGCACATATGAGAACAAGAGGAATCCACACCTATGCTTATTTAGTAGCATGCCTAGAGCCATGGGTTCTTGATAAACAAGGAGAAGAGTTGCCTGACTCCATCCACAACTATTCTCCACCTGGGGATTTCTCTAGACACCATCTGGGACCGAGTGTTCCTCTAAGACGAAAGGAAAGTCAAGAACCTGTTCCTTTTAATCAACTTCAGAGGAAACAGAGATCAGATCTTATGTTCCTAACCCAAGTGCTGAACAGCATGGTGTCCTGCACAGAAACAGTGGCATGGGCCAGGTTACATCTGCTTCCATTACAAGCACTTCTTTGACTCCACCAGAAGGAGATAGCAAACAGAACATGTCTCTCCGTCAAAGTTCTAGATGCTATGAAGCGACACCTGAGCTGGTGGTCTGATTCTTTTCGCCTGGAGAAAGGTCTGCCCCCGAAAGACCCAGATCAGCTGGTATTGACAACGGATGCAAGCAACTGGGGAGCCCATGGCAAGTTCGAGTCAGCCCAGGGTAGGTGGTCAGAACAAGAAAGGTGTTGGCATATCAACAGATTGGAGCTGAGGGCAGTTCGCCTCGCTCTGCTACAGGTCACCAGTCAAATCGCTAGCTCCCACCTACTGATCTGTACGGACAGCACTACAGCCATGGTATTTATCAATCACCAGGGAGGCTCTCGCTCCAAGTCCCTGAAGGAAGAAGCGACTCTTCTGTTTCGGTGGGCGGAGGGAGGTGTGGAGTCAATATGGACAATTCACATTGCAGGGAAGCTCAACACAACAGCGGATTGGCTGATTTGTCAAGAAATAGACCCGGTGTCATGTATCCTGTATACAGGCATATATTTTTTGACTATCTGTGTTTCAATATATTGGAAATCAGAATTGGCCCCTCTGTATGATGACTTCCTAAAGAGCTGTCCTATAGTGGCCTTTCTACTGAACTCTTGACCAGATAGTGGAATAGGAGATGTAATTAGCCAGTCTGTCTCTTAAAGAAATCAACATTTTCTGTTGTCCATTCTCAAGATACGTGACTTCCAAGCAGGGCAGGAAAAGGCCTTGTTTGTTTGGAGTTTGCTCATTGTTAATCCTATCTTAGATGATAGACACCTGTTTTAGTATGTATTAACAGACTTCTTACTATGTACTCTGAGAAAACCCTCCGTCAGCAGTTTTGACCTGACATCATTTTTAGCTGACTTCCAAGCATTTCCGAAATTGATTTTTCAGAAACTTGTACCAGCTGTTCCTTGAACAGAAATGTCCTCTTAAACCATGTATTTTAACTGACAGTTTCTTTTGTACTATGTCTTTATTTGAACTTAAGTAAACTATTGCTTTATATTTATAATATTCTTAAGTCTCATAGCTTCATTTATAAATGAATTGTCTTTACAATACTTTGCTGAGTAGTTGGTTTATTAGCATAGTATAAACTGAGTTTCCACATATTGGAAAAGAGTGCCCCTATATCCAGACCAGATCATGTCAGGTCTGGATCACCAAGCGCAAATTCCCTTTGAGGAAAGTGAGGCACAACGCGACACCGGGGGAGTGGTCTCTCTCCCCAAGAGCATTCACTCTAATCCAGGAGAGGTTCAGCACCCCCATAATAGAACTGTTTGCATCAAACAATGCCAATGTTCCCATCTTCCTGTCAAGAAGAAGAGAATCAAAGCCAGCAGGACTAGACGCACGCGCCATAAACTGGCCAGAGGATCTTCTGAATATGTTTCCCCCGGTCCCAATCATCCTTCGAGTTCTTCAGCAGATAAGACAACAGGCCCAAGTCATGCTAGTGGCGCCATTTTGGTCACGAAGGCCCTGGTTCTTGGAGATACAGAGCATGGCAGTAGCGCATCCATACCAGCTTCAACATGATCAGACCTACTGTCGCAGGGCCCCCTGCTCCATCCAAATGTAAAAAAGCTGTCATGGTCTGGATTCTGAAAGGAGGAAACTAGCTTTCATCAGATATTCAGCCAAACTGCTTAATACCCTATTGTCTTCCAGAAGGGAATCGACCAACAAGGTATGCAGACAGATGTGGGACAGATTCTCACAATGGTGTTCTCAACGTGAGATAGCTCCTATGGAAGCTGGTCATCTTGAAGTCCTATTATTCCTCCAGGAGGGTTTGGAGATGGGTCTAAAAGCAAACACAATCAAAAGACATGTGTCAATGCTGTCCAGCGTCATTTGTTGTGTAGACCAGACACCTCTATCTGCACATTCGTAAGTCAGAAGATTCGTTAAGACTGTAGAGGCTCTCTCTCCTTCAACACAGGTTTCCAACATGGAGACTCAACATCGTCCTATCTGCACTTACCAAGCCTCTATTTGAACCACAGGACAAAGTTTCATTCTTCTTCTTGACCATCAAAACCCTGTATTTAATGGAAGTTACATTGGCACGCAGGGTTTCCAAGTTGGGTGTTCTTTCAGTAGATCCAGAACTGTGCATCTTGGAGGGCGGTGTCCAAGCTGAAGGGGAATGCTGGAACTCTGACCACAGAAGTATTGAGTGCCCAGCCAGAGGCCTTATGAAAGCCGGGGGGGGGGGGGGGGGGAGTGCCTGGCTTGGACAGGTAAATACAGGGGACTGGGCTAGCCAGCCAGAGAATTGTGCCTGGCTGGAAGGCTCTGAGCAAGGAACTTGGCTAGTCAGAGGGTGGTGTCTGGCTCAAGTCCCCGATAGCCAGAGGGGTTTGCCTGTCTGTATGGAATGTGTGAGGCCAGAGGGTAGAGTGCCTGGCCAAGGATGACTCTGGACATTTATTTATTTATATTTATTGGCTGCCGCCTCATACCTACGGCATCCCGGGGCGGCTCACAGCAAGTAAAACAATTATATATATACAATATATATATTGTTTAACCCTCAGGTTATCACAAATTAAAGACAAATAAAAAAAAACAAAAAACATATATAGTAACAAAACAATACAAAACAATCCATTTTACATATCTCATAAATTCGTGAATACATGTTAGACCTAAACATAAAACTTTTAACCTGTCAGACCCATCTAATTTCACTATAAGTAGCTTATCAGTCCTCTAATTCAGTTTGTATTCAAGATGTTTCCTCGAATATGCATTGCCCTAGAGCAAAAGGCAGCCACTGCCCTTGATCTTGGCGTATCTCTGGGGTTCAAAAATTCCATCAGTAATAAGTTTGAAGATCGAGATTGGTTACCAGTAATATAAGATGATAGATATTTGTTCCTAGAAATCTCATATACTGGACAAGAAAAGAAAACGTGCTCACATGTTTCTGCCTCCAAAAGATCACAGACTGAACATAACCTACTTGCCCTGGCCAATCCCAGGTAACGACCCTCCTGCATTGCTGCGGGAAAAATATTGAAGCAAAAACGAGTGAAGGCCATCCTAGATTGAAAGTTCAACCAGGAGATCAGATAGCTGGATTGGCCACAGGGGATTCCTAGATCTTTGTACAGCGGGGCTGCCTTCTGAGAGTCTAGCAGAGAATTTTCCATCTGCTTGGTTTGATTTAGGATCCTCTGATTGATCAACCCAATGGCAGCTTTATAACCCTTAGTTTTAAGATAGCCTAATGCCAGCCCCAGCTTGGCAATTACCTCCAAGGTTCTCCTGGCCCACATTTCCAGTAGTCCATTTTGGACCGCTAAAAGGATTAGAGGATTTTCAGAGTTTACAAAAACCACGTTTTTCAGCCAGTATTTCAGCCACTGTAAAAGCAAAATTGATCTTACAGGGGGACAACCAAATTCATACCTTGTAAGTGTCTGTGGAGTACCCCTAGGGACCACCAACAAAACACACAGAATTTTATTTTGGATGCATTCCAATTTGTCAAAAAAGTCCCACCCCCAAATTGGAAAGCAACTGCACTGAGTACTTTTGCTCTATATAATCTTAATGCAGGCGGGATCAACTTCTCCCACTTTTGAATAGTAAAACTTCATTATTACTGCGATCGGTTTAGCTGCAGTACCGACGACTGCTTTATAATGAGCTATCCAGGTAAGATTAGAGGCTATTATTATGCCAAGATATTTAAACAGCTTTACCTGCTCAATGCTGTGCATATCTATAAACCATCTCTGGGGGTGGAATCTCACTCCAACCCCGACAACCATAGTCTTTGTCTGCATCATTTATTTCCAGATATTCTCGTTTACAGAATTCATTGCAGCAATTCATTGCTCTCTTTAATCCTATCTGGGACTGAGACAAAAGAATGGTGTCATCCGCATATAGTAGGGCAGGGATCCTACGATCACCTATTCTTGGTGCATGCAGATCTTGTAAATTCAAGTAAGCTATAACCCCATTTAGGTATAAATTAAACAGGGTGGGTGCGAGGATACATCCTTGCCTTACTCCTCTCCTCACATCCACACTGTCAGTAAGCTGGTTAGGCAATAGATATCGAACCTGCAAGGAGTTATTGGAATGAAGTGAAATAATAAGATATAATAGCCTGGGATCAATTTGTAATGCATTCAGTTTTGCCCATAAGCATTCTCTGTTTACCAGATCAAAGGCGGCCCGTAAGTCGACAAAACAAAGATACATTTTCCTTTGATCCTTAGTATATTTTCCCAACAGAGAGTAAAGTAAACTGACTTGGTCAATTGTTGATCGTTCTTGCATGAAACCCGCCTGCTCCGGTTCAATGATTTGGTTTGTGTCCAGCCAATCTTGTAAGTGGCCAAGTAAATACCTGGCATATAACTTGCCCAAAATACTTAAAAGGCTAATCGGAGAAAAATTTTCAGGCAGAGAATGGTCCCCTTTTTTATAAATTGGCAAAACAATGCTTTTTAGCCATTCTCTAGGAATTTGTCCAACTGAATTTATATGCGAAAACAAAGGGGCCAAAATACTGGCCCACCATTCAGCTGAGATATAATCAGGCCCGGGGGTCTTTCCCAGCTTAAGACCCTGAATCAATACCATAATCTCCTCCTTGGAAACATCCTGCCAGCTTGGAAACTGATCAATTGGAGCAAGCGGAATCTCCCCCAAAAAAGCACTTACTGGAGAAAAAAGAGCAGCATAATGATCTTGCCAAACTTCTTTAGATATATGCCCCTGTCGACAGCACCCCTTCTCCCCCCCTAAGTACTGGTGTATAAGATTCCCAAAAGGTGCTGTTGACCTTGCATTTGCAGCCTCTAAGAGATGAAGCGAATTGGCTTCCTGAAAAACCCGTTTCTTTGCCTGCAAGAGTTTGCGATAATCATGCCTAAAACTGAAAAAAGCCAAACGGGAAGAGCTTGAGGGATTAACCTTCATGTTTCTGGTAAGCTTTCTCAGCCTAGCTCTCAGCTTATAGCACTCCCCATCAAACCAACTCAAGGGTTTCAATTTGGGCTTTCAGTGGTTTAAGAATTTTCACAAATGGAGACAGGTGGTCTAACTGTGAATTAAAGATCTGTTCAGTCTGACTGACATCTTGCAGAGACTGGAAGCTCTGCAATAATTTCTGAGCTTCTTCACTGAGAGTGAATTCACAAAAACTCTGTTTCACATTATCAGTCCATTTAACCCTACACCAACCCTCCATCCATATGTCAGTCCTAGCTACCCTTAGTATAACAGTGGGGATTATTATTTCCAGTATCAATGGGAAATGAGAAGACTCCTATCTAGGGAAAATCTGGCAAGATTTTACAAGATCAATTGATGATTCTGTTATCATTAAATAATCGATGACAGAAGAACCAACTGGGGAGTGGAAAGTAAATTCTCCAGCAAGATCACCCTGGGTTTGCCCATTTAAGAGTCGCAGGTCAAAAGCAGTCATAATATGTTCTAACTGTTCTTTTTGCTCTCTATTACAGTCTATGTTCCTGGAAGATCGTGGTAAAGTTGCAAAGGGGGCAGAATCATCCAAAGGGATATACTCTGTTTAAATTTGGGAGTTGCAAATCCTGATACTAAAGTCCCCCCACCCCCCACCAATAACGGGATTTGCACAAATTTGTCTGTAGCTACCTCCAATAGATTCACCCATAGTGACCATAAATCTGGCGAATAAAAGGCAGATGAGTTTGGAGGAAAATATACATTACTTAGAATGAATTCAAAACCAGTAGGGAACTGACAACGGAAAAGAGATAAATGCGCCCTAACTGAACCCAAAGGGGTTACTTTAATATCCAATGCTGAACATACTAACAGGGCTAAACCTCCATTAGGTTGCCCCTGCTTAATGGAAGGAGTAGCTGGCAAAGAATATACATTAACGTTAGGAACCTCTAAATCATCCAGAGCCCAAATTTCCTGCAAAAGTACAATATCAAATTTTGTTAGGAAAGTCAGAAAGTCAGAGTCTTTCAATCTAGACCACTACCCTGATATATTCCAACAAATCAAATGTAGGAACACATCAGGGGCATAAAGGGGTTACATCTGTCTATTTACTGTCCCATCCACCGGATCAGAAGTCTGAGCCCGAGGAATTTCTCCTATAATACATGGTTCCAATAAAGGTAGGGAATCTAATAACTCAGCTGCCATCATAGCTGAGTAAGCCTCTGGTTCCCCCTGGTCCTGTCCTATCAAGGGATCAGGTTGTAGGGGGACACTAGCTTCCTCGGTTTCTTGGGGGACTATAGGGGTGTTACTAGTTGAATTCAAATTGTGAGCCACTTTAATACTGGGCACTACCCTTTCCCCCTCTGATCGATTAGTAGAGGAATGAGAATGGGAATGTAATATTCTGGATTTATTAGCCAGAGAAGCAATCTTTTCCCCTTTATCACTAACCCGCCCTGGGGGAGATATTCTTTCCTTCAATTTTGCTAACTGCCGTACAACATGCTCTAGACAGTTAAAAAGGGGCTGATCTAGAGTCCTTCTGATCCACTGACACCTGGCAATATTCCAACTGATTTCGCTTGTCCGGATCCACTTCCATTTCCCATTCTTCAGCTAATTTTATCTGATGGCCTAAAGAGGGATTTGGGAGGGGGGGGGGTTTCATTCAATTCCAGTGGTAAAGATCTTCAATCAGGAGCAACCAGTATAGGTGCCTCAGCATCCTTCACCATATTTTCCTCCTGTAATTTTCCCATACCATTAACAGGACTTACAAGATCAGGGCATTTATATATATTATTTGAAACAACACTGAATACTCTTGATACATATATAGCATTTTGGTTCAAGATAGCTTCTTTCCCCAAAATTTGTGAAGCCAAAACCGGCGAGCTAAACAGTACTGCTATTGTCCATCTGTCTTTCATCGCCTGGATGTAATCCCCCGAACCAATCACATGCCGGGTTATGGGCAAACCAAGGAGGAAACGTAAATGTTCAGCAATGTCCAGTATTGAAGACCAGGTAGGTAAATGCCCCATGGGCAGCCGTCTGACAGAAAATAAAAGTTTTGCCATGTCCATACTAAAAGCTCCGTCAGTAGATATGGAAGCCGAGTTGGTAGCCCGTGCTGCATCAGATATATGGGGCTGAATTTGCCCCACATCCCTTACACACACTTTTGTCAATGGTGCCTCCAAGGGAGCTAAATCTGGGGCTTTTAAAGAGTTCACCCTTTGTCGATTGGGACTCTTTACACCTGACAATGTTAACATTTGATCCATCTTCTCAGAAAGACAAGCAAACCGGGAATGGATATATAACAAGAGGATAGTGCCACATGATCAATAAGAAACTGATACAATGGATCTTTAGAGTCTAACTGAGGAGCGTCAACTACCGTCCGCTGTAAAAAGGATTCCTCCTCACTAGGAGAGGAATGAGAGACGGAAACAAATGAAGATGACAAAGATTGATCCGCCAATACAGAAAAACGGTTACTTACAGTTAATATAGAAGCCCCTGGGCTACAGGGAGAGGCAAGATTCTCAGAAACATTAGAGTTGTTTGCCGGTGTAGTAGCGGCTAAATAACCATCAATTTTATGCTGTTTAGAACTTTTAAGCGGAGAATGTGGACTGTTTTGTTTCATTGGCTGAGCTCTTTTCCCCGTGGCCATAATAAAAGAAACCAGTGTATAAGGGGTACACAGCACAGCTCCAAAGTAGCTCCAAAGGGTGCACCTAAGGGAGCGCACCCTCGTACGTCGACCCTTAGGCGCGTGACCCAAGGCATGGCCATAGGCTCCACGATCCCCGCACACACCAACAGTCGTAGGTTTCAGGACTCTTTGAAGCACCGTGGGTCACAAGCTCCTCCCCCAAGCCTCTCTCCCAGACGTTGTCACACAGGTGAATTGCCGCTCGCACTCACTCCAGCGCTCCATGATCCCCGCACACCCCACGATCCCCGCACACCCAAGTAAAACAATAATAAAACTCATAAAAACATCAGATAAGAATAATTAAAAAGTAATCCCCCCCCAATATTTTCTATACACCCCTCATCCCCCCACCCTACCCTACCCTCCAACCCTACCCTCCGAAGGCCTGGGCGAACAGCCAGATCTTACAGGCTTGACGAAAAGTCATCAGACCCGAGGCCAGGTGAACTTCCTCCAGGAGGGAGTTCCAAAGTTGCGTCCCAGCCACCGAGAATGCCCTCTCAATTATGGCCCCCTGTTTAACATGGGGGAACTCCAAGGAGGTGCCCCCGGCAGACCGCAGGGATCGCCCTGAGGCATGGAAGGCGAGGCGGTCCCCAAGGTATGAGGGACCCAGACCATATAGGGATTTATAGATCAATACCAGCACCTTGAATCTGGCTCAGTACGCTATAGGCAGCCAGTGCAGAGTGCAGAGCACAAGTATTATATGCTCACGCCGCCTCATCCCTGTAAGGAGACGGGCTGCCTCATTCTGCACCAGCTGCAGCCTCCGAAACAGAACCAAGGGAAGCCCCACGTAGAGCGTGTTGCAGTAGTCTAGCCTCAAGGTGATGAAGGCATGAATAAGAGTGGTCAGGTTGGGCCCAGAAACGTATGGGCGCAGCCTCCGTACTAGATACAGCTGGCAAAAGGCAGCTTTAG
>QEPC01011412.1:72657-97088 GCA_003113815.1 Sphenodon punctatus
AGGAATGAAGAAGCCTTACTGTAGGATGCATAGCAAGGGACAGAGTGATTTTTTTGGTTGGGGGCCACTGAGCACTGAAACGGAGTGATTTGGGGAGCCAGAGCACTGAAATGAGGGCCAGTACCCACCCAGTGGCAGTCTCCCCCCTGCCAGCCCCCCATAACCTACCACTCACCCCTGCCAGGCTGCTGAGGATCTGAGTCTGGGGACTCAGCTCCAATAGGCCCCAAATTTGGTGCACTCTGCCCGCCCCAAGCCATGCCCCCAAGCCACACCCCCTTGGCCCGTTTCCGGAGTACCAGCGGCCACTAACACTATATTTTCCCGGGCCACTTTAATTTCCCAATCCGCCCCTGTACCTGTTGCTCAGTTGAAAGCTACTTTAGCCTAAGCTTCCCAGCTACCCTGTTTTTCTCAGGGTAATACCAAGGTATTTACATTGGTCAACTTGTTCGATACTTTCTGGGCCTATCCTCCAGGAAAAGTTCGCTCTCTTTCTTTGCCGAAGACCATGATTTTAGTTTTTGCATAATTAAGTTGCAGTTTATTTATGGAACAATAATTCACTAATTCTCCTAGTTGTTTCTCCATCCCAACTTTAGATTGTGATAATATAACTGCATTGTCAGCATATAAAAGGGCCCCAATGACCTGATCAGCTAACCTTGGTGGATGAAATCCCGAGAAATTTTTGGGATTAGGTCATTTAGGAAAAAGTTAAATAAACATGGAGCCAATATACAACCCTGCCTCACTCCAATATGGGAAGGAATTATATTAGTTAAGTGACTGGTACTATTTATCTTAATTCTGAGGACATTATTGGAATGAAGGGCCGTAATAAGATAAAAATGTCTACGATCAATTGATTTTCTAATTTTTGCCACAGCCTGAATCTATCAACTGAGTCAAAAGCCGCCTTCAAATCAACAAAGGCAGCAAATCTTCAGTTCTTTGCCACGTACTTTCTAACCAAATACATAAGTATCACGACATGATCTATTGTAAAAACCTGCCTGTTGTGGATAAATCATTTTTTCTCTCTGGAGCCAATCTATGCAGTACTCTGCCAGAAGTTTGGCATATAGTTTACGTATGACACTGAGAAGGCTAATGGGACGATAATTAGATGGCTCCTCTCTTGAACCCTTCTTAAAAACCAGAACTACAACCACCAGCCAATCAGCAGAAATCAAGCCATTCTCATTTAACCAAGTAAATAGGGCAGTCAAGAATGGCACCCACCAGTCTTTTTGCCCCTTGAGAAATTCTGCCGGGATTAAATCATAACCCAGAGCCGTAGGTGGCTTTATATTATCAATCAACTTGCTCACTATCTGAGGATCAACTGGCGGCCAATTTGGCGTATCCTGGATTGTGAAGGGAATAAAATAGTCTAAATCATCAGCAAACTTAGATGTGAAAAATTGTTCCCACTTAGCAGTAGGTATCCCTACTGTCAAACCCATCATATGCCTGTTTGGAGTGCCATTTAGAATTTTCCAGAATAACCCGGAGTCCTCTACCTGAGCTGCCAAATATAATTTCTCCCATTGGCTGGCTTCATAAGATCTCTTTTTTTGTTTAATCAATCTTCTATATTTCTTTTTAACTTTGGGAAATTCTAACAAAGTCCGGCATCTTGCCAATTCTATACCTACGGTACATCTTGTTCATTTCTAATCTGGCTTTCCTGCACTCACAATCAAACCAGAAATGGTTTGATTTACCTTTAGAGTTACCTTCAGTATTAGGATGTTTTACAAGAAAGCTCCTAAAGAGTTCTATGGCAGCATTATACCCTTGGAGCACTTGGCTATTCAGTGCTTGCTAATGAAGGCAAAAACAGTTCTTCATTTCTAGACAGCTAAGCAGCTGATAAGCAGAATCAAGATTTGACGCTAATCCCATGGTGATTTGACATAATCCTGTAAAAAGTGAGCATTCTCCAAGCCCTGCTTTTCCACATTTTCTGGTGCAACTTGGTTAGAAAGACAAACAGTTAGTGGGAGATGATCACTGAAGTGACAATCTCCTATCTGGAAAGTTTCTGCTAAGAAAAACAATTCCTGGGTAACAATGATGTAATCAACTATACTAGCTCCTAAATGAGAGATGAAAGTAAATTCACCATCTGGATCGCCCCGTGAAGAGCCATTTAGTGGGAACATGTCAAATTTAATCAAGAGTTCCACTAAAGCCAAGCCTGAGCTATTTACCATAGAATCTTTAGCATGTCTTTGTAATAAAGGGAGAGAATTAAGCCGTCCGGCCAAGACTGAATAAGGGGCTATAACCTCATTATTTGACCCGTCTGGCATTCAGATCTCCAGCTAACAAAAGTTGTTTAGTAGATGAATTTCCCAGAAGGTCCTCTATAAAAGACCTAACTGAGTCCAATAACATTTCCTATAAGATTTAGCATTAATACGTGGAATATATGCAACAATAATAAAAAAGTGAAAAGTTTAATATTTAACTCAATGCAATAGGTGGGGAATAATCTACATTTAGCACCTATTAGATATTAAACAGGCAATGCCCCCGCTTGGGCGACCTTTTACTGCAGTGGCACTTGCTAAGATTTCGTAAACTTTATACCCTTCAAAATCAATAGAGACTTTAGACCACAGCTCCTGTATTAAAATAATATTAAACTGATGTATGTAAGAAAAAAAAGAGGGATCCCCAAATTTTGATCACGACCCAGCAATATTCCAAGAACAAATAGTATAACATGTGGGAGGGGATCGGATTGAATTTCAGCTTGAAGAAAGATGAATCCCGGCTCCTAAAATCTGATCTATACATCCATCAGTGGTTTGTAGTGTCTGAGGAGAACGTGGTAGAAAAAGAGGAGATAACTCCCTAGTTATAGTAGTCCGTGAAAAAACCTCTTCCAACACATTTCCAGGAGAGGGAGTATCGACAGACTGAACCACTGTTATCAGGGTATCAAGAGTGCTATTTAGTCTTAAAGTTTCATTAACCTTAACTAAGGGTTGATCTAATGGATTTCGTTTTGGTACCCTTTGGTTCGTAGTATCCAAAGTAGAATTAGGTTTATCACAGCTAGAGAAACTTTTCCTATTTCCAATAACTAGTTCTGTAACTACTTCCAGAGGCTTATATCTATCAGGAAATAAAGCAAACCGTTCATGCCAATGTAGGTGAGTAGGCTGTAAGGCTTTATTGCTTGACGATTGAAAAGATCTTTTCAAAGGAAGAACCTCAGTAAATGTCAGTTGTTTAGAAGTAGAATTAGACATTTGGAGTAGCCTCTGGTTTATAGCACTAGCTGAATTGTGGCCCAAAAGAGGAATCTCCCCGGCTGGGGGATTCTGCTGATTTTGGTCAGAATGAGTAGACTGAAAATCCATCAAGTCCTCACCAGCTATCTTAGCTTGGGGCATCTGAATTGTTCTGCTGTTAATTTGGGCAGGAGACAGCGGGCGGGCAGTAGTTGTAAAATAGACTTCACTGGTCACCCCTCCCCCCACAAGAATATAGGAGTCTGCCTCCTGCCAGAATCCTCTGAGTACATCTAATAGTTCTGAAGTGAACTATTATATGTTGTCCTGGCAAACCCTGAGCAAGGGACTGATAATATTTAATCTGCCATAGTGGGATATCGTAATGCAGTATCTTACTTAAATGCACCATCATCCCGACCCCCCCACCCCTGTCACCCTAAATGTAATATAGATATTAAACCATCCATATAAGGGGATAGACCCTAATAATTACAGGAGCCCAGGATGATTATAAGCAAAAGTATATTTGATCAAGTGTCATGACCCAAAATATGCCCCTACATTGGAAGTTTAAATTCAAAGAAATTATGCAAACAAAATGCATGCTGCAAAGCAGCAGCAATAGCTATGGTCAAAGTGGGGGAGGTATCAGCAAGTGTTGTAATAATTAAGCTGGCATTTGATCTTCCAGGACATCTGTTCAAAAATGTTTCCAGGTACTGCACTCTATCAATTGGTCATATAAGTGACAGTGAAATAAAATATGCTCTATTGATTCCGTAATCTGGGAATCAAATGGGCAAAGATGCTGCACAATAAGGCTTTTTTGAGTGACGGCTGTCCAAAACCTTAGAAGGGGGGAATTAAGCCGAGCACAGAAAAACAGATACTTACTACGAGATTATATTGGAAGGGTTAAGTAGTTTGCCATATGTCTAATGTCTGGGGCCCACTGTGCATTACCTGTTAAGTAGGCAGTATCCATTATAATCATTATATCCCTCTGTCTATCCAGGTCGCAGATTCTTTGGGAGATCTCGGCTTTAGCTGCTCTCAAGTTTTTATTCAAAAAATAATCTTTGGAAAAACCCAAATTTGAGAGATGTTTATCAATGGCTTTAAACCACAAATTTTCATGCAAATCTTTTAACAAAAATTGAGAAAGTTCATAAGGACTTGATAGAATTATTTTTAACCAAAGGTAGAGAGCAGAATTCCAAGCCACTGCAGTCCAGCTTTTTTTACTCAAGTCTTGTTGCTGCCATCAGGGTACCCCCTGGGACTCTAAGCAAGGCTTGGAGAAATGTATTCTGAGGTAAATTTAAATTATATGATGTTAGAATTGCCCATATCTCAGTTCCATATAAAAACTGAGCCCTAACTTTAGCGCTTTTGACCTGGCTTTATGGCCAGATCGAAAGTCTCCTTTCCTGACTGGCCAAAGAAGCTCAGGATGGCTGAAGATGAACCTTTTGCACAGGTCAAGGCTGACATAGTGAACATTCCATTTGCCCACTGACTGAAAATTAATCGCTAAATATTTAAAAGTTTTAGCTTGGCAAATCAGATGTCCATCCAACTTCCAGCTATATATCTTGCAATCCCTTCTAAAAACAACTACCTTGTATTTATCATAGTTGATCTGTAAAAAATTAATTTTACATTATTGAGAGACAGTGGCCAACTGTCTTTTTAATCCTAACCTAGTTTGGGAAAGTAGGACCAAGTTGTCTGCATACAAGAGGCAACCGATGAAATGAGATGCCAGTTTAGGGCGGAACTATTTATGTTGTGCCATTATTGGAACCAGATCATTAATAAACAAATTAAACAGAGCTGGAGCAAGAATACATCCCTGTCCTACAGATGTACCAACGTTATCAGATGCATGTCCAGCACTAATCAAACTTAACCACCAAATGAAGAGTGACCATGCAAAGCTTTAGTAAGCAACAATAAATGGCAATCTATTGATGTATTACCCAGTTTTGCCCACAGAAGATCTCCGTCTACTAGGTCATATGCCCCCTTCAAATCCAGGAAAGCAGCAAATATCCTATTGTTAAGTTTCATATATTTTTCTATGAGATGGAAAAGAGTTAAACATTGATCTATCGTTGATCTCCCTTTTTGAAAACCAGCTTGCTCTTTGCTATCTATAAGCCAAGTTGTCATTTTATCCAGCAGTGATTTGGTATACAATTTACTCACGACACTTAACAGACTAATAGGTCTGTCATTTTCAGGATTATCTCTAGGACCTTTTAAAAATATGATGACTACAGCTTTTCCCCAGCCCTCTGGCACAAGCCTTGAATTATTGATGGCAGTGAACAGGGCTGCCAAAAAGGGGACCCACCAATCCTAAAAACATTTTAAGAACTCAATTTGGATTAGGTCTGGGTCTGGCGCCTTATAATTTTTAAAGGTGTCAATTAGAGAGACTATCTCCAGTTCAGTGACAGGGGGCCAAGCTGCTAGGTTGGATTCCACTTCTATAGTATTTATGAAGTCATGCTCCTCAGAATTAGTAGAGAATAGGGATGGGCAAATGCAGTTCAGAAGTTCGGACTGAACTCGGTCTGTTCGGTCGACCGAACCGAACTTCCGAACTGAACTCGAATTTCAAACCAAACCAAATTTCCTAACTCAAATTTCAAACCAAACTGAACCAAACTGAATTTCCAAACTCCGTTCTGTTCGCCCATCCCTAGTAGAGAATAATGTAGTGAAAGATTGTGGAAGACCTATATACACCGGTGGAGCCAGTTAGTGAACCCTTATATATCTTATTCAGCCTGCTTTTGCTTTAAGAATCCATCTTGCTTGACATGAGCCTGTCTCTTATACACATCTAGATGTGTATAAGAGACAGCATTGGAACTTCACTGCTGGCCATTCGGCAGACGTGCAGAGGGGAGCGGCAGAACCTGGGGCCCACCTGGGGATCATCTCACAGCCGTTGTTGGGATTCCCTGGCTTGCAGAAAGGGATGTGAGAAGCTGTCTTTTACCTTTTGTATCCATTGGGGTTATTTCATTTACCCTTTATGCTTTGTGCATAATAAAATAGCTTTCTTGACACCATCTTGTCTGAGTCATCATTGAACTGATCTAAAAAAACTAAACAATTTCAAGACATTTGGCGTAGTCGGCAGGATCAGATCAGTGAACCTACAATGTGGTGCCAAAGAGTTGCTGGGCCCGAGTAGACATGCCATCCCTGAATGGGCTCCAATCTCTCACATTTTGAGCCGGGTACCCCCACCGGCGAGTGGGAAGAGCTGTTCTGTCCCAGGTTGGGGCAAAACAGAAAGCAGTCTCTAGGATGAGTTGAGAGGAACTGCATTGTCCCAGAGGGGCCCACGCCTCAGGAAAAAAATGCCTGTAGCAAACATAACCCTCCAATGTGATCCTGAACGTGATATACTAGTCCCTAACAGGGTACCAAAAATAGGTGTGGCATCATGGGCAGTGGAAACTGTCAGTCATGTGGCAGAAAAACATTACAGCAGTAATAAAGTGCTTTGTTAGTAATAATTCCCAAGCTACTTATAATAGCTTAGCACTTTTGGCAGAGGTTGCAGCCCATTCAAACAACAGCCACCCACCACAGGCAACCTACGTGCTGTACCCTAACCAAACATGGATGTCATAATAGTTCAAAAATAATCAATAGAACTGTTTTATGGGTTCATGCTTTGCAAATAATGGAACAGCATGCCCCAAGGGTGGAAGTCCCCCACATAGTGCGATTAAAGGACACATATTTCTTGGTTATGCAAGGCCCTCATTTGAGATCCATGGTAATGCATATTGATGTCAGCCTCGGAGCAACTCATAAAAAGTATCCATATTGCTCACCTTGGACTGAGTCCATGTGGAACTCTAGAGACCTCCAACTGGAACTGTCCTCCAGACAGAACCGAAGGGATAAATGGGTACCATCTTAGGAGGACTAGGAACTGGAGCAGGTGTCCTCAATTCATATGACATTGAGGCTTTGACCAATAAGTTACAAACCTTGGGACAATTACATTCTAATGCTTGGCATACAGGGAACTCAGCTAGAGTCAGGCTGGACATGCAAGGGAAATTGTCAAGGCCCATACCAGTGCAGAGGGGGGGTCAGACAAGGCTGCGTTCTTGCACCATTGCTTTTTAATATTTTTATAAGCAATCTCATTTCTGCTCTTGTACACATGGATAGCCATTTGCCAAAAATTGGGGAACGGCCGGTTGCAGCACTCATGTATGATGATATAGTGTTATTTTCCCAGACTAAGGGGGTATGCAAAATCAACTCCGGAATCTGATATCATACTGTGAAAGAAATGACTTAGCCATTAACTCGATGAAGTCTCAAATAATGGTTATGGGACACAGACACCATAAATATTCATGGAAAATAAAGGACAATGAATTCATGCAAACAGATTCATATGTCTAATTGGGGGTTACATTTAACAAGAACGGATTATGGGCAAGACATAAGAAACAAATTGCGCTAAAAGCATCTGTGGAAGCAAAGGGGATTAAGCAGTTGGGTTTACGCAAGTTAAAACCTCTACTATTCTAAATGTGTATAAGAGTAAGGTGCAATCTATGCTGGCCTATGGAACAACAATAATCCCTGTGGAAAAGTCTACTGATTTGGAGGTGGCTCAGAATAAGTTCCTAAGGAACTTGCTAAGGGTGCCTCAATGCATCCTGAGTGCGGTGCTAAGAGCTGAAACAGGTACCATGCCCATTGCTTGCATTGGTAAACAGTATTATCTCGAATTTTGGTGTAAGTAACCAAGAAGAACAGACCTTGGCACATCAATGTATGATGGAGGAATTAATTATGATGGGGCCCGATGGTACCCATGAATAACGGGTGTATCTGCATACCTTAAGAGAATGGGGTTTTCCTTTTCTTCTTTCTGGGGGAAAAGATCTGAATCAGCAGAAAAGGATGATCCAAGATAGAGCTATGGATATAGCTCGCCAAGAGGACCTGGCGACAATATCTGAGTGGAAGGTGGCACCATGGTATGCATGTTCCAAAATAGCACATAAGTTTGAGAGTTATTTAGACAAACTTGGAGAACCCTCTGTACAGAGAACCTATACTCTACTGCGCTTTCAAATACTTTGATCAGCAGTTACCCTGGGGCGATATAAGGAACAGCCTTATGATGAGCGTGTTTGCCCCTGTAATAATAAGGCTATAGAAGATCTACCTCATATATTACTTCAGTGTACATTATACGAGGCAATAAGGGAGGTGTGGTTGGGATCACTGTGGATAAAGAAGAAATATTCCACAACTGGTCAGAAAATTAGACGTCTATTAATGGCAGATGCCGAGGAGGAGTTGAGGTTGGTAGCAACCTTTATCCACCCGGCGGTTAAAATTCGGGAGGGAATAGTGGACTAGTGGTCTTTTTCCTTTCTGTCCTAAATATGGACAGAATTTTTCCTTTCTGTCCTAATACAGCTACGTATTAGCTATAAAGATTTTAGATAAATGCATGAATTACCGATTATGGAATGGATGGGATCTGGATGGTAGTGGTGAAGCGAGTATAAGATATGTATACATATATAAATTCTCCTTTTCCTTTTTAATCTTATGTTGTGATGTATATACTGGAACAATGGGAATGGGGATTGATGTATTTGTTGGATAATCGTTCTTTATTAGGTTATCTGCTTGTTTAATTGCTTGTATGTTTGTCAGTCTGGCCATGGCGGAAACCAGTGCTGAAATAAACAATTCATTCAATTCTAATGCACTCAAACTAAAAGCCAAATGGGACCCCCAGATTCCTGAAAGTACCATGCACAGGCTCAGAGTTACCTGGGTGGCATGGACGTTTTTGAATAAAACAGCCTAGGAACAATTAAAGGTTGATTATAGGTTAGCTAATGCCACTTGGTGTATAGTTTTTTAGCTTTTGGGCAATTAGATGTATTAATGCAAATATATATATAATTGGTTTATTGTATAACAAAAACTCATTACAATTATGTAATAATTAAATACAAAACAAACAATACAGTGCAAACGTGTAGAATACTAAAACAGAACAAGATACAATTTACTTCCTTAGGTGAGCGTAATTTCGTTCCCCAAAGTGGAGCTCCTTAAACACGGTCACCTAGGACTATCCTGTATTGTATTAACTAATTGTTGTAAAAATCCCTGCCAGGCAATAATAACCACCTCCTTCGGCCCCATAAGTAGGGCACCCGAAGTACACACTATGCTGCCTCACCCTTTCCCAGGGTTTATGATAACCACACATGTCCCCTACATTGGCTCCCCCTCAGGCTCATGGTTCACTACCCCTTTCTGTTCTGCCATCTCCAAGGATCTCTGCCTCATTACCATCGCTCTTGCGGCGAATTCGGACACTCACCTTGATGTCTCCGTGTCGGTGGGGCACAACAGGGTCCTCATAAGATTGTTCCCAGTCCCCTTCACGGGATCCTCTAGATATCTGGCTCTCAGTCCAGCATAAAAGGAGCGTTGGAAAAGAGTATGCACTTCTGTGTCCAGTATCCCCTGGTCACAAAGTACACAAGTTCTCATTTCCCTAGGAATACCCTTAAACGTCCCCTCCAGATAAACTGAGGGGAAGGAATTGCAGCGCAATCTGGTAAAGGCAACTCTCCTAGCCGGGTCGCTCCAGGAAGTTAGATAGCCCGATCCCAATTGGGCCAGAGTTGGAGGTCTATACTCCGGTGCCACTCTCTGTCCCTCAAGTAGGGCTTTTTCAGTTTGTAAGGTCGGATCCATAAGCCTATTCCGGACCAGTGTCTGAAATAAATCAGGTCCTGCTTGGAACAGAACCGTCCTTGAAAAGCCCATTTTGCCAATTTTAAGTTCGGCCATGGCAATCCATGGGTCCAGAAGGCCGGCCTCCCAGGCCATTCCCAACAGGGAGTTCTCCCCTTCTGGGAGCATCAACACTTTCGCCCAGAAATTGGAGAGGAGTTGCAGTGCTACCGTGCGAACCAGCAAGATAGCCGTTTCTGCTCGAAGTAGCACCTGTGGAGTACCACTTGGGAGGCCGAGCATAGACGCAAAAAAAACCATGTTGTATTTTTTCCAGCCTTTCCAGAAATTCTAGGGCCCAAATGGGGGGCTGCATATAAAGCCTGGTTTAAGACTTTAGCCCTGAATAGCATTAGTGCTGGCTTAATCAATTTGCCCCCTTTACCAAAGTAGAATTTTAATATTGCCGTGGTTGATTTCTTGGCCTGATCTGTAGCCATTTCAAAATGGGTCTTCCAGGTTGAGGAAGAGGAAAATATAACCCCTAAGTATTTAAAGGAGTGGACCTGAGCTACGCTATTATCCCCGATATTCCAGGAGTGTACCGAGCGACTTTTTTGCGCTCCCGCCACTAGAATTTTGGTTTTAGCAAAGTTGATTTTTAGCTTTTCCTGATAACAAAACTCCCCAAAACTGAGTAGCAGTCTCCTTAGCCCTACCCTCATTTGGGATATCAGCACTGTATCATCCGCAAAGAGTATCACTGGCAACCTTCTTTGCCCCACTAGCGGTGTGTGAGCATCCCCCTCCTTCATAAAAGACTGCAGAAGATATATGCACACCGGTGGAACCAGTTAGTGAACCCTTATATATATTATTCGACCTGCTTTTGCTTTAATAATCCATCTTGCTTGACATGAGCTGTACACATGCCTTTTTGGCAGCCTGTGTTGTATTTCATAATGGTTATTCCATCCCATAATAAGTTGTTGTGCAGAATACCAAGGCCAGAGCTGTAATGTTATGAGAAGCTGTTAGCAGCAGCCGAGCCTGATACCGAGAGAAAGGTTTCTTAATTGGAAGTTGAATGACTCAGGCCACGGGGAGGCACATCTTCAATAGTTAATTGTTAGCACATGCGCAGTGGTTGCATAGTGGGGTTTGTGAAGTCAGAATACTATCAAGACACAGAGTAACCAGAAGCCCACGTTGGAACTTCACTGCTGGCTACTCAGCAAACGTGCAGAGGGGAGCGGCAGAACCTGGGGCCCACCTGGGGATCATCTCGCAGCTGTTGCTGGGGTTTCCTGGCTTGCAGAAAGGGATGTGAGAAGCTGTCTTTTACCTTTTGTACCCATTGGGGTTATTTCTGTTACGCTTTATGCTTTGTATATAATAAAATAGCTTTCTTGACATCTTGTCTGAGTCATCACTGAACTGATCCAAAAGAACAAACAATTTCAAGACAAATGACTTCCTAAAATAATCCTCCCAAAGCCACTTGGGAACTGGAAATGCCCATGATCTCCTTTCTTTATTAAACAAGCCATTAAATATTTGCCAAAATTTCCTGGAGTTTCCTGCCTTGGATGCATCAAGAAAATCTGTGCATTTCTTATTCATATGATCTCTCTTTTTAGACTTTATTAAATTACTATAGAATTTCTTAAGCTTAAAAGTACTGGGTTGGCAGTACACTTAAATCCCCCATACGATATGCTCAATAAATTACAGCTAATTCTTTCTTTACTCTTCTACGTTCTGAGTCAAACCATATACGGTCAATACGCACTCTCACCTTTGTGCCGATGGCTGGGACGCCCCTAATTAAATATTGTTTGATATGGCTGCTCAATTGGTCATAAGCTTCTATAGTAGACCTATCTGAATCTGCATCCACAATTGCCTGTCTTAAATTGAGACAGTTCTCTGATTTAAGTACAGAGTCAAAAATAAAATAAATGTTTATTGTTAGCCAAGGCTATTACAACATATAGTAGCAAAAACAGCAAAAGTACAGAGTCTAATGAATGTGTTAGAGAGTCACTCCATTTTATCACTTGGTGACTATCCAAGCCAGGTACTGAAGCATCCATATTGTCTATTTGGGCCACTAATGCTGAACTATCTAAATCCAGATAGACCAGCTGATCACTGACCTGTGAGTCTCCAATATAAAAGCCTTTAAGATGCTGAAGAACATTAGGGGTTACTACCACGTAATCAACAACACTGGAACCCTGAGGTCCCATGAATATGAATTCTTCCTGTTCGTCATTGGGTCAAGAACCATTCAAGATCTGTAAATTCAATCCAGCTACCAAATTGGCAAATTTAATGTCCGATGAGTTTATTACTTGGTCCTTTCACTGCCTATAAAATAGACTAGAGGGATTATTAGATAAGGCTGCATCACAATAGGGGAGCAGTGTCTCATCATCGGGTCTAAATCTTGCGTTAAAATCACCCACCATAATAATTATCCCTTGGGGGTAATCTATCAATAAATCATCAACTATGGATTCAAGGCGGGACCATAAATGGCTATCAAAGGTTTTAGTATCGATGGGTGGGATGTATATCGATAATAGAATTATCAGCCTGGAGGCTGATGGAACCTCAACGGTTCCAGGAGGCTCTGGGGGATTTAACCTTAGACCCTGACGGTCACTCTGTTGATGAACTCATTCGAGCTTGGAATATCTTGCTCGGGGAGGACATTGACAGGGTGGCTCCGAGACGTCTCCTACCTCTGTCTCATCACTGCAGTGCCCCCTGGTTTACCGAGGGGCTGCGGTGTATGAAGTAGGCAGGTAGGCGACTAGAGCGACGTTTGCGTCGGACTTGCGCTGAATCCGACCAACTTCTCCAAAGGGCCCATTTACGGTCGTATGTTGAGGCTGTGAGGACGGTAAAGAAAGAGTTCTTTGTCACCCTCATAGCATCTGCAAAGTAGTGTCCAGCAGAGCTGTTCCAGGTGGTGCAGGTGCTTGTCAGTCCAGCCTCCCTCCACGTGGATGGGGATTTGTCCCAGGCCCGCTGTGAGGAGTTTGGCACCTACTTTGCAGACAAGATCGCTCGGATCCAGAGCAACTTCGACACTGGATTAGGGGCAGTAGAGGTGGAGCACGAGGCTATGGAGCTTCTTGGCTCGAGGCTATGGAGTTTCTTCCAGCTTCTTGGGATGAGTTTCAGGAAGTGACATCAGCCAATTCTGTGGGTGTCCTGGGGTCTGTTAGAGTCACCAGTTGTGAATTAGACTCATGCCCGTCCTGGTTCGTGAAGGTCTCCAGGGAGACATTGGGGACGGGGCTGGCAAGGGTAATCAACCAGATAAACTGAGGGGGAAGGAATTGCAGCGCAATCTGGTGCAACCTTCAGCAGGGGAGACTGCCCCCCAGTCTCAAGGAGGTTGTGGTGCTGAAGAAGCCATCTTTGGATGTGGACACACTCGCCAGTTACCAACCTGTCTCTAATCTTTCCTTTTTAGGGAAGGTTATTGGACGGGCGGTGGCACTGCAGCTCCAGGCGCATCTTGACGTCATTGGTTTCCATGACCCATTTCAGTCTGGGAGATGGATGCAGGACGTTCAACATTTCTGGTCCTGCTAGATCTCTCAGCCGCTTTTGATACAGTGAACCAGGGGATGCTGTTGAGGAGATTGCAAGCCCTGGGGGGCCTGGACAGGACTGTTCTTGAATGGTTCCGCTCATTCCTCTCAGGGAGAAGTCAGCGGGTTGTCCTGGGGCTGAATCATCTAGCCCCTGGGCCCTGGAATGTGGCATTCCGCAAGGTTCCATCCTGTCTCCATTGTTGTTTAATGTGTATATGCAGCCCTTGGGAGAGATTGTAAGAGGGTTTGGTATGTGTTGTCACCAATATGCTGATGACACCCAGCTTTACCTCTCCTTTTCAACTGACCCAGGTCCTGCCGTCTCAGTCCAGTGTTTGGAGGCTGTGGTGGCTTGGTTACGGCAGAGCAGACAAACTCAATCCTGATAAGACAGAGATGATGGTGGTGGGTAGGGTGAAGGAGATGTCGGCTCCCCTCATAGAGGGGGTCCGCTCTGCCATAGTCCAGCAGGTTCGGAGTCCAGGAGTATTGTTGGACTCAGATCTCCACCTGGGTCGGCAGGTGGAGGCAGTGGTTAAAAGCTATCTTCCACCAGCTGTATCTGGTGCGGAGACTGCGTCCATATGTTTCCAAACCCACCCTGGCCACCATTGTCCATGCCTTCATCACCTCGAGGCTGGACTACTGCAACACGCTCTACATGGGGCTTCCCTTGACGCTAGTTTGGAGGCTGCAGCTAGTGCAGAACATGGCAGCTCATCTCCTTACGGGGACGAGCCAATGGGAGCACATCACCCCCATGCTCCTTGCACTGCACTGGCTGCCTATAGTGTACCGAGCCAGATTCAAGGTGTTGGTTTTGGCCTATAAGGCCCTATACGGTCTTGACCCTTTATACCTCAGGGACCGCCTCACCCTCCGTGCCCCAGAACGACCCCTTCGGTCTGCCAGAGGCACCTTCTTGGAGGTCCCCTGTGTTAAACGGAGGACCACAATGGAGAGGGTGTTCTTGGTGGCCATACCGTGATTACGGAACTCCCTCCAAGAGGCTGGGGAGAAGATATTGAGTCCCTATATTATGAGGCCCTAGATTATGAACAGCAAAATAAGTAATATCTGAGACAATACAGGACAACAGAGGCAGACATCAATCACTGACAAGGGTTTCTTATAACAGAATCCCTTAAGAAGTTGACAGTAGGCGTATCCTCTAATCCCGGCTCCACCACCAGGAGGGGCCATGAGTTGTAAGTAGCTAGGCAAGTAAAATTCTAACCAGTGGTGACGGATCAACCCTTATTGCAAAATCAAAGTTATTACAGAGCTATGATGAACTAGTCCTAGGTCCTCAAGAACCCTCAAGGCCCCTTATGAGTCGTATCTTATGGCTTGTATCCTTGCAGCACGTGGCCGGTGATGGAGCCTCTGTTTGTGGTTAATGAAGCCCCGCTGTACCGGGCTACTGATGGGTCAATTTGACCCCTCCCCCTCCTATAGTTGGAACATAGGGAGGAGATGGTCATGGCCCTCAGTAAAGGGGTGAGCAGCAAGCTCCCAGCCCCACTGGTCACTCCTCTGCTACGCAGTAGATGCTGGAACCTTCCTCCAATGTTATCCTCACAGTTCAAGGTGCTGATGGAAGATGGCTGGTCGCCACTGCCACATCTGCCTGCTAACAGCATGCCAACGGGTCTTCGCCCTTTGATAGCATCCTTCAGCCACCACCCAGAGGGTGCCGCCTTGTATAGTGGTTACCTGGGGGGAGGGGCAGAAAAATTAGCACAAGTGGGAGGGTCCCAGGAGCCCCCAGCCAACAGCAAGCCTTTCTCCCAACACAGCCCAGCCCAAGAGGATATCATGACGTTCATCAGGAAGGCAGATCCCAGCTATGGGATTACTTCCCACCATTCCAGCTTGATGCTCTCCCAGAGACCTTCATCCTGATCAAGGGGTGTTGTGGACACAACTGCAGCACCAGGTGGGGGAGCACGGGACCACAAGAGTGATTTCATTCTTTCCTTTCAGGGAGGTCCCAGAGGATGGTGATGAGCGATTGTTCGTCATTCCCTTTAGGACCTCCCCTGTGGTTCCATTTTGGGTTCCATTCTGTCTCCCACCTTGTTCAATGTGTATCTGAGGCCACTCTGCCTGGTGAGGTCACTTGGAGGTTTGGGGTGAAATGTTATCAATATGCTAATGACACTCAACTCTACTTCTCTTTTTCATCTGACACAGGTTCCAAAAGGTGCCACCCGTTGCCTGGCTGCTGTCAGGGACTGGATGAGGGTGAGCCGACTGAAGCTGAATCCCAACAAAACTGAAGTGACGATGGTTGGCTGGTCTTGCGACTTGGGGGGGACTGGGACACCCATCGTTGATGGAGTCCAGCCCCCTCTGGTCAATCAGGTTCACAGCCATGGGGTGCTTTTGGATGCCTCACTGCACCTGGATTGCCAGGTGGCGACAGCAGCCAGGAGCGCCTTTCACCACCTCTATATCTGGAGAGAAAGCTACGGGCTTTTCATTCCAACTCATATCTGGCCACTGTCATCCATGCTTTCATCACCTCAATGCTAGATTATTTATTTATTTAAACTTCTATCCCGCTCTTTCCTAAAAGGCTCAGGACGGCATACAAACACACATAAAAGCATATTTTAAAAATTCATAAAACAATAAGACAAAAACAACCCCAACCCTTCCTGCAACCCCCAACAAAACCCACCCAATAACACATCTCCATTTCCCAAATCCAGCCCCCAACCCTGCCTGCCAAACGCCTTTACAAACAAAAAGGTCTTACACCGCCTCTGGAAGACACTCAGGCTCAAACAAAGCTCCGGGGGAAGGGAGTTCCATAACATCAGGGCAGCAACTGAGAATGCCTTCCTGCAAACCCTTGTCATATGAACAAGACTAACAGATGGTATCCACAGGGAGGTGCTCCCGGCCAATTGTGGGGGCCACAATGGGGCATGGAAGGATGTATCTCTCAGATATGTGGGGCCCAGACTGTTTAGGGCTTTAAAGGTCAAAACCAGCACCTTGAATTGTGCCCGGAAAGCCAGTGCAGGTTACGGAGCACTGCTCTAACTTGCTCCCGACACCCCACCCCCAAAAGGAGGTAAGCAGCCACATTCTGCACAGTATTCAAACACAGCATGTTCTGGGGGGGAGGATTTTAGAGATGCGTCCTTACTAGAGCATCAGGCCAGGAGACTTCAGGAAGTAGGGGTGTGCACCAGGCCGCCATGTCATTTTCATTTTTGTTATTAAAAAATGTCATTTTTGTTATCATAATTAACAGCAATGGGTGTTTTTACACACACATTTCTCCTGGATGTTTGCTGTTACATCCTGAACTTTCTGTGTGTCTAAATCACTCACCCAGATCTTAAACATCCAGATCTTTGAACTTCTGCATAGAACTTCTCCCAGAACTTGTGTGTGTAAAAATTTCTGGTAAACTGCTTTGCTCCAGGCCACTTGGTTTCCATGGCAGCCTATCACATCTACAGCTGCGGTTACTTTAGGCTGCCTCAGGGCAGTGTTTGTGTGAAGAATGCATCCGGAACTTACTTGTGGACCCAGAAGATTGAAAAATCCAGAACTTTAACATGTGTGTAAAAGTGCCCAATGTCGTTATCGTTTTTGCTATCGGAATCGATATTTGTTATCGTTATTGATATCGGTACCATTTAAAACATTTTATTTTTTATATCGGTATCTTTATTGATTCCTGTGCATAACTAATATTTATCAAAATCTAAGGGAGATGGGAAGGGGAAAGGAAAACTATTATCTAATCAATTATCTATACAACTATTCTAATCTAATTTATATGTCTATAATATTATATATAGTCTAATCTATAATACCTAGCTATATATAATGTACAGGGGAGAGAAGGGCAAGGCAAGGGAGAATGTAAAATGTAGAGTATGAGGAAGGAAAGGTATTGGTGGTAATACGAAATAATTAAATAATACAATGAGGGCTAGGGAGGATTTTTTATGTGCAAGCACCACAGTTCTGTAAACGCAACCTGACAAGTAGAGCTCTCACAGAATGGAGAGAAAAAACCCTGGTCCTCCCATTATAAAGGGTTGCAGTGCCCTCTTCCAGAGCCCCTGATTGGTTGTGGGAGGCAGCAGGCATTGAGCAATCACAGTGCCATAAGACTGCTGGGGCCTGCTTGCACTGCTCATTAGCCAGCGATACATCCATCGGATACTGGTGAGTTGCTTGCCCCTCCCAATGCAGGCACATTTCAAGAGTTCAACCCTGTTAAGACTCCGAGATGTCGGCTCCCTCCTCCCCTCTCCATATTTTCCCTCCAAAACCCAACTGCCACAGCACTAACAACAATGACGATAATGACATTGTCATTTTTGTTTTTTGGTATCGTTATTGATATCTGTATTCTTGGTTGTAATTTTTTTGTATTCTCGGTTGTCGTTTTCATTATCGCTGTCGGCATTCTCGGTTGTCGTTTTCGTTATTGCAATAACGAAAACAAAAATGAAAACAATTTTTGTTAGCGTTATTGTAATAATGAAAACAACATGCACACCCCTATCAGGAAGCAGGGAGTGAAGAAGTGCTGTAGCAGTGCCTGAAATACATTTTGTCCACAATTATTGTTCAAGAGTGAACGCTCACCTACCTTTAAACTTATTGGAAAAGCAGATCTACTGAGGTGAGAGCTTGCTAAATTGCAGGAGTGGTACACTAAAAATATGTGGCAAGAAAGGTCATTCCAAAATAAACAGCTGTTTTAAGTCCACAGGATGATTTTTGTGAGTACTGAGCAAGGGCGGCTATGGAATGAAAGAATTCCACTATAAGGAGTATTACCATCAGTTATCCCACACCCACAATGCGTATACCTCATTGCATGACACAAGAGGGAAAATATTCCCTTGCCCGTAATAATTTGTGCAGCAAGCAGATGCACATAAGATGCTACCTGGGAAAGGAAAATCTGGTGCACTTACCTTATGAATTTTTCTCCTCTCTGGGAGAGGCAGGCAGTCCTTCTTGGTTTAGCTCCTTCCCTCCAATCAGAGGCAGGATCAGGATTTTGACTGATGGCCCAGACCAGGGTAGAAGTTAACCCCAGTACCGGGCCCCAGATCTGTGACTGACAAAGCTACCAACACCTAATTAGACACAACTATAACCAACAGTCTTAACTTGGTAACTAAATGCAGAAAAATTGGAAAACAGATAGCTACCAAGGAAGGAGAAAAAACAACCACTTCTTTAGGGACATTCCTACCAGAGGCTCTCCTTTCTGTATGTGACCTTTGAGTCAAAAGGAAGTTGCAAAGATGACACGAGATAGTCCAAGAAACAATAATAAAAACCTTCCAATAGGGTGGGCCAGAATGCCTGCCTCTGCCAGAGAGAAGAAGGAAAATGCACAAGCTAAGGGAACCAAATTTTCCTTTTTCTCCCAGCAGGGGAAGGCAGGCAGTCCTTCCTGGGATATACCCAAGCAGTCAGGTAAGATTAAAAAAAACCAAATTAAGGGAGAGTACAGCCACGCCCACGTAGAACTCAGAAGAAAATTTATGTGATCACTCTTTCCAACTGACCCTGTGCCAGAAGCGGCAGAGAGCTAACCTAATCGTTCACAGCTCTAACCGACTGATGTGGAAAAGCTTCTCTTCCAGAGACCAAGGCCACTTTCAGACATTTCCACCCCCCACCCCCACGGTGCATATTCTGGCTGCGGGGGGAGGGGAGGGGAATGCGCAGCCAGAATATGCATGGAGATCAACAGGTCTGAAAGCCTCCTACACGTACAGCTTTACCAGCAGACATGCACATGGATGCAGAGCAGGAAAACAAGCTCTGCATCCCTGCGCATGTCTGCCAGCAAAGCCGCGCGTGCGGGGGGCTTTCAGACCAGCCAATCCCTGCGCATATTTTGGCTGCGCATTCCCCCTGCAGCCAGAATATGTGTGGGGGATGGGGAGGATGTCTGAAAATGGCCCATGTTCCCTGCTCTGAGAGCTCCTGGCAGTGGCTCCCCAATCGCAAGTCCTTACATCAGTCGTGATGGTCAACTTTGCCAGTACCATGAGGGGAAGGCCCTGAGAGTATCAGTCTTTCTGCAACCTCATCACAAGCATCTCCTGAGGAGAACTCAGGTTGATCTTCCACCATTCCACAATCTGGTTCTGCCATGGAAGGAGGCAGTTCTCCAGTGACTGCAGATGGAAACATGCCCAGGCTACTGTGTCAGTGCACAGTACCATCAGGCCCACACAACTTGCCCAAGCTAGATCTGCTGAGCCTTGTTGTCTCACTTTGGAAAACTGTCATTTTATTTTCAATTCCCACTCCAAAGAGAGGAAGAGTCGATTACCCCAGGTGACCGAGGGCACCAAGGAACTCTTGTCCCAAGTCAACACAAATCCATGATTTTGTAGACACAACACCATCTGCTCTACTGCCCAAGTGGTCTTTTCCCTTGACTCTGCTTTGAGGAGGAGGAGGTCATCCAGGTAGGGAAAAACATAAACCGCTCGTTGCCTGAGAGAGGCCACTAAGTCTATGTTTAGTTTAGTTTATTCAGCATTAGCTCTCGCCGTAGCCAACATACAATGTACAATATAAATACAAAATACAAATGCAGTGCTCAACACACAGTGAATAAAATAGCAAACACATAATGCTATTACAAATAGCACTACAGCTATGAGGATCTTGATGAACACTCTCGGTGCCGCTAGAGTGCCAAACAGTAGAGCCCTATACTGGAAATGTTCGCCATCGCACACGAGTCACAGGAATCAATGGTGTGGTTCCCTGATCCGTATGTGCAGGTAGGCTTCCCAAACATCTATGGAGGCCGTGAAATTGCCTGGTTGCAGGGCTAGCGATATTGATTTCAAAGTTTCCATCTTGAACCGCTTCACCTTGAGGTGCCTGTTTGCTCTTTTGAAGTCAAGAATTGCCTTTGGATCTCCATTCTTTCTGGGGACAGTATAAAAGACAAAGTATACCTGTAACAGAGTGACAAAATACTGACAGGAGCAGTACACTCTGTGGAGTTAGCAAAATATAGTAGCCCTTTAAGAGCTCAGAACACGCAAGCTAATGAGGCACCTGACCAACACCCAGGCTGGAGCATTGAAAGGCCTGGAAGCAGGCATGGAAGAAAGATTTCCAGATGCTTTTTGACTCTCAGTTCTAAACTTTCAACAAGGAAAAACTCATAATTTCAAGAAGAGTGTCCGGCCAGGCTTAGCAACACCTCCAAGCACAAAGTGCCATCACGTACTCTTTAGTAACACATGCACTAAGTTTTTGGTATTGGTTATAATTTCTTCATTTTCTTTATGTTTTTGTAGTGATGTCATTGTAATGTTTTCATCGAAAAGAGTTGTAACGTGAATATGTTTATAATCAGATGATGTTATCTTGAAAATTTCAATAAAAATACATAATAATAATAATAATTAAAAAGACCTGGAAGCAGAAGGGAGCATTAATGGAGAATTGTGAGGAGCTAAGGGCTCAGTGCTGAGAACTACCAGGAGTGGAGAGCTCTATTCTAAGAAACAAGACAGCAACGCAGAAAACCCAACAAGGAGCACTACTGGTAATCCAGGTGTGGCTAAACCAAGTTGCTTGCAGAGTTTGGCCAACCTGCCCAAGCCAACCAGAAGATTTTGGTAGCAGTTGGTCAAGCTAATTCCCTAGAGTGCGCTAGAGGATTGCGTCCAGGGCCACTGCTATAATACCCCAAGCACCTTTACTCCAATGAAACGGGCTCTATTGCCCCACTGGCGATTAGATGGCCTACCATGTTTTTTCGTGTTTCCACTTGTCTTTTGCACGTGAGGCTTCAATGAAAAAATAGCATGGAATAGCCATGTTTGATGGTCTTCCTTACCCACATGTCCATGGTGGACCACTGCCACTGACTGTAGAACCCCCGCTGACATCCCCTCGCCATTCATGTTGTGGGTGGGTGCAGGTTGGGTGGGGAGGGTCTGCTGTCATGCCATGGCAGAAGAATTCCTGTCTGATTTTGGAGGGTGTCTGGTGGATGGTGCCAACAGGTTTCTGCTATCTCGCTGCAATCGTGGTTGGTTGGAATTGATTCCACCCCTCAGAAAGGACGAGCAAAACCAAATGTTTTGTTGAGGCTGGAGACTCCTCCCATCCTTTCTAATAAGGTTTACAGGGAGACCCTTCTTCTCTGGCTCATCTGTCATGGAGTTAACCATGGGCTCCCCAAATAGCTTTTCCCCTGAAAAAGAGGCCAACATCAGGACCATCTTTGGTTGGTGGTCCACTTTCCAGGGCCTAAGTCATATAGCCCTCCTTGCCGCCACGCTGTTGGCAATCGACCTTGCTGCAAACTTGGCTGAATCTAGTGCAGCATAAGCTGTTAAGGAGGCCACCACAGACAGCTTTTTAGACCATACTTTAGCTGGGCAAGTAGTGCTGAAACTCGCAACTGCTGTGACTTCCGCAAACGCAGGAAAATCTGCATTCACCCTCGTTCTATCAGATGTGACATACGTTTAATACCTAGCGGTGGCTACACATTGAAGTGCAGCTCAGTCTATGGCTTTTCCCGATACACAGCATCTCTGTAGTCACAACATATTTGTTGCTTTGTCACTAGATCATTCCACCGACACGTAAAAATAAATCATCTGCTCTGTATCTCTGCCAAAATGTATCCATCTTATATCATTTACATCCATTATCGTTACCACTATCTTTATCCAATTTGTATTGTTCTGCATCATTCTATATCGTTCTTGCTACCAGTGCTGACAGGGAGGTGCTTGTGGAGATTCGGCAGTTGGGGCCCCTCACATATGGTCTCTGATGCAGATGTACCGTTTATTGATGTTATTGTTATTTCTTTGCTTTTCCTCATCAAAACTTACATGGCTCGTGTTTTTCTTTTCATGTTCTGGTATGGTGACTCGAGTGTTGTGATTGGACAATTTGAATTCTGGTCAGCCTTTTTCAATCAAGGCTGTTTAATAGAAGGCGAAGCTCTGTCTCCATCTTTTTATTCTTTCCCTTGCCTCTTTGAGAGACAACAGGGTAGCCACCGGGCTGTGCCAGAGTGGAATAAGAAAGTTGTACTATATAACAAGTAGTAATTTACCATGATTGTTACATAGATTCTGAACTGAGATAGACCAGAGACTGTCCCTATCACCTTTTGCGGACAGACCTACTCAGTCATCACCTCACTTTACTTCCAATGGCATGCTGCTGATACATGTGAGTATTAATTATGCGTAGCTTTACTAATTCCTGTGATTAGCACATTTGTTGATTTTGAATGTATCATAGAGAAAGCACTACGTCCCTGGGTTTTCCTTTTATTGAGATGAGTTGAATTTGAGATCTCTTGGGATTATATTTAATTTTGATTGCCATTCCGTATGTTAAGGGTTGGTGTGGGGAAGGCCGGGGCTGCTGCAGTGGAACAAGAATGATTTTTTCTCTATGTTGACTCATGCTCTGGAAGGCGCCATGCTGCCACCACACTACCACCAGTCGCTGTAGTATCTCTTTCTTATCTCTCTCACCATCATTGCAAAGGCACGGGTAATTTAATTGCATGTCAGTGCATATTTGTGTTGTCTTTCCAATACCGTTTTTCCCTGCGCTGTCTTTTCAAATATGCAGTCCAGACTTCCTTTTACTAACCCCTCTCCCACCTTGCTCTGTCCATTCCCACCTATTCTATGCCCCCTCTTATATGACTGCTTTACATTTGCTCCATTTATGTACTTCTACAGGCTATGCTACATGCCTGAGGAAGGCCCTGTGTGGCCTGAAAGCTTGCTTATTTCCACCAACAGTTGGTCCAATAAAATATAGTTTATTTTATTTGACGGCACTGGCTTTCACCTTGGCCCAAAACAATCAAGTCATAACAAAAAATTTGATCACAATACACATAAAATTGCATTAAATAAAACAACTCAGACTCCAAATTATAACACCCATATGTCATAACTTAACAACATACCAAAATACAAGTCAATTGGGTATTGTTAACCAAAACAAACGAACGTGCCTGATGGTAAGGCAGTAATATATCTATAACAGCAATCCATGAAAATAGCAAAATGCCTCATCAGGGAAGATTATCAACCTAGTTCATTCTCCTAACTCATCAGGTGAGTTATAAAACATAGTTTGTTGAAATTCCTTGATTTAAGGAAGTATAGCTCCTCTTCTTTTTACAACCAATCCAACAAAAGTGGCTACCGCAATCAACTCCTTTGCTGTTGAGAGATTGCTAAGGAAATTAAGCTTAGCTCCCTCATTCATCCTTTTTGTTTTTCCCAGTAGCAGAGCTAGCCAGGTATTCCTAAGGTTACAGTAATATGGACATCTTAATATGAGATGTTCGACAGTTTCGATCTCCTGAAGAGAACAAGTACAGTAATGGAAATCATAGCCAACTTTGGTAAATCTCCATTCTAGTACTGCCGTGTGAACCAATTGAAATCGGAGAAGCGTGGAAATTCTCCTTAATGTTTTATTAGTTAGTATATCCAAATAGGGTTCAGTATAAAAGTTGGTTTTACCTAGCCTAAGGCCAGGTGCAACTTTCCACTGACTAACCACAGTAAGATCTTGTTGCATGGCAATATTATTATTATTATTATTAACAAACATTTATATAGCGCCAGCAGTGTACCTGGCACTTTACAAAGTAATAAAATAGACACGGTCCCTGCCCCTAGGGCTTACAATCTGAGAGACAGGAGCTGGGGGAGAGACTTAGGAAGGGGAACAGAGGGAGAGACAAGGGGTCTAACATTCATGAAGATGC
>QEPC01011412.1:98786-111741 GCA_003113815.1 Sphenodon punctatus
GAAGGAGGACATGAGAGAAGGAGGGGGAGGAGGGAGAGGGGTGGGAGTGGGAAGAGAGGAGTGGGAAGCGATGTCGAGGCGGATCTTGTCTATCTTGGAGGTGAAGAAGGAGGCAAGATCCTGAGCAGAAAGGGAAGAAGGAGGGGGAGGACATGGAGGCTTGAGGAGGGAGTCAAAGGTAGAGAACAGGCGGCGAGGGTCCCGAGAACAGGACTCAATACGGGAGGCATAGTAGTGTTGTCTAGCAAGGGAGATAGCAGAAGTAAGGGTGGAGAGACAGAATTTGAAGTGAAGGTCAATATCTCTTGACCTACGATCTATTTCCTGTTTAATAAATAGCACAGATTTCCCCGGGAAGTAAGGAAAGGAGAATCCCATTTGCCTTAATAGAAATGCCAAATATTTCACCCAAGGATAGGTTCTCGCACCAAAGTGTGCTAGCTCTTCTATTAGGCATTGAACTGGTAAAGTCGCCTGCTGCTGGCTTAACATTTTCAGCCAGAATCTAATCAGGGTCATTCTTCCGAAATGTTCGATGGCCAAAGTACCCGTTTCTGCCCTCACCACTGCACCTGGGACACTGTTGCTAACTTTAAGTAGCCTGCGTAGAAAGCAATCGTGTATCCTCTCTAACACGATGTTATTGGGGAAAGGGATACGTTCTAATCCAAAAGTTATCATGGCATGGACTTTTAACTGGTATGTTTGCAACAGTGTAGTGACAGAAATGCCCTTGGAGGCATTCGCAGCTTTCAGCAAACAACATGCAGATTTAGATGCCAAACAAGCTCTATTCTTAATATGGGATGCCCACTTGCCTCTAGAGGTAAAAGTAATACCCAGATAAACTGAATTTACTATATGAAAGCTTAACTCATTGAACTTCCATTTAGAAGTTGACACTTTGCCCCCTACCACCATAATATGAGATTTCCTGCTATTGATTCCAAGACCATTTAGATCGCAGTACTCCATTAGTCCTTTGATTGAGCCTTTTAATCCTTTTTCAGTCTGCAAGAATAGAACTAAGTCATCCACATATTGCAAAGCATATAGGGTATAGGACTGAATTTTAGGCGGGTGGGGATTTGTCTTTTTAACAGAATCCACTAGATCTGCAACAAATAAATTAAAAAGGAGAGGAGCTAAGACACACCCCTGTCAAATCCCTCTTAGAATTGGAATGGGGGTACTCGGTACATTGTCTGTTCCAGTTTTAATCCTTGCAGTGTTGTTAGCATGTAGATGAATCAAAAGAGAAAGCAATTTATCATTCAAACCCATTGCTTTCAATTTAGCCCAAAGTCTGTCCCCCAGGACAGAATCAAAGGCTTTGGTAAAATCAATAAAAGCTAAGTAAAGCTTTCCTTTCCTTATCTTGGTATATTTGGTAATCAGATGCATCACAATAAAACAACAATCCATAGTAGATCGTTTTTCCCTAAAGTCAAATTGCTCCATAGGAATGATCTCGTTCACTACCGCCCAGTATTGTAGATGTTGTAATGTTTTGGAAGCATACATCTTACCAATAACCGAGAGGAGACTAATTGGTGGATAGCTCACTGGATCTGCACGGTTTTTTTTTTTTTTATAAATTGGCACTATCCAGCTATGACCCCATATAGTTGGAATTCTACCTTCCTTTGTTATTTTGATGAACAGCCTACATAGAATTGAAGCCCACCAACATGGGGCCACCTGTAACAATTTGGCACTTATACAATCTGGGCCTGGTGATTTATTCGGTATCAAAGTCATCATCATATTCTCTACTTCTACCTCTGAGAAATGGATATCTGAAGCCGAAAAATAAAGCTGAGCAACTATCCTCCCATTGAGATCCTTATTGTCTACACACTTATGTTGGTAAAATGATCCAAAAAATCCTCCCAAGCAGCATTTGCTATAGGGATATTCAGGGTCTTATAGTTGGGCTTTATTATCTGGTTCAAGGTTTTCCAAAAAACCCTGACATTTCTGGTCCTAATAGCTACAACAAGTGTAGCCCAGATTGTATTATAGTGGGTAGCTCTTTTAACCCTTAATAGCTGAGAGTACTGCCTCTTTAGTTCTGCATAATGGTTCTGTGCAGACTGACCACCCAGTCCTTCCTTCCCCCCACGAGTTGTCTTTTAGCTGCCTGCCATTCCCTGTCATACCAAATGTTAATTCGCTTTGAAGGTGGACAAAAGGGACTTGTTAACAGATTTTCTTTAAGGTATTCTAAAATACCTATAAAGTTGTCAATTATTCTGTCTACATCTTGCTCATATAGTATTACCTGAACAAATTTATTAAGTTTACAAGAATTACAGAGGTGATACATCTTACATATTAATCGACTAGGCTCCCATTTCTTAATCCTCCTGGTAATTATGGACTTGTCTTTAGTAGGTGTAACATGCATAATATGTCTGCACACCATAAGCTGTGCTACTAACAGATTGTGATTGCTTTCAGGCCTGATGTCAAGAAAAAAGTTAGATAAAATCTCCCAAAAGCAAGTTTCGATAAGGATAGAATCTACAGTACTTTGGCCATTTGGACCTGTATAAGTAAATCCACCTTCTAAATCACCTCCCAATCTACCATTCATGACTACTAGATCGAGATTATGGATCAGGGTCAAAAGTAAGCGTCCCATATCATTAAGAGTCACATCTTTTGATTGCCTACTTGGGATCAGGGAATAATCCCCGAGAGATTCTTCCACTTCCATCTCAGTTCCCTCATTGTTAACCCCGATCTGAGCATTCCAAACACCTGCCAGCATTATACATGCTCGCGGATATTGTTCTCCTACCAAATTTACCACTTCCTCGAGTGTGGACCAAATATTATCTTTATAGTAGGGGGAAGAGGAAGGAGGAATGTATAGATTAAAAGTAACAAATTGAACGCACACATCAAATTTAAATAATCCTATCTAGTATTCTGGTCTAGCCGACGGCAATAGTTTTATTATTAATTAATTATTATTATTATAAGCATTTGTAATGTACATATAAGCATTTATAATGTACAGCGATGTACCAGGCGCTTACAAAGAACAAGATGGACATGGTCCCTGCTCGAGAGCTTACAATCTAAAGACAGGGGGAGGGGAGACTGGGAAGGGGAGAACGGAGGGAGAGACAAGGGATGCGACATTCATGAGGATGCGAGAGCTCAGGTACACGTTCTTGGCATGGTTACAGTAAATTGGGAGTTTGCAGATAACAGGTGAATAATCCTGGGTGGGGATGTTTAGCAGGAGTTCGGAAGTGCAGAGCGGAAGAGGTGGGTTTTGAGGAGGGACTTGAAAGCATGGAGGATGGGGGCAAGGCAGACGAGGGCAGGGCGGGAGTTCCAGGCATGTGGGGAAGCAAGGGAGAAGAGACGAAGGCAGTTGGCGGAGCAGGAGAGATGTGGGCGGGTGAGGGAGGGGACGGAGGAGGAGGGCTGAGAGGTAGGGGGGAGCGAGGTTGTGAAGGGCTTTGTAGGTGAAAACGAGGAGCTTGTACAGAATACGCTCAGGAAGAGGAAGCCAGTGGAGAGAGGAGAGGAGAGGTTTCACGTGGTCACAGCGACGGGCTAGGTGGATGATCCTGGCAGCAGAGTTTGAACAGAGATAAGGGAAGAAAGGCAGGAGTGAGAAAGGCCAGCAAGGAGGAGGTTACAATAGTCAAGGCATGACATGACTAGGGCATGGATGAGAGTTTTGGCAGAGGAGACAGACAGAAAAGGGTGCATCTTGGCAATGTTGTGGAGGGAGAAGCGGCAGGATTTGGCAACGGAGTCAATGTAGGGTTTGAAGGTAAGGTGCGAGTCGAAGATAAAGCCCAAGCTGTGAGCTTGGGGGACAGGGAGGATGGAGACCCTGTCAATAGCAATTGACAGGGAAGAGGGAGAGGAAGGACTGGGAGGGAAGATAAGGAGTTCAGTTTGAGTTGGGGTTGAGACATCCAGGCAGAGATATCGGAGAGACAGTTGGTGAGACGAGCTTGAACAGAGGGGGAGAGAGAAGGAGTGGAGAGATTGAGTTGAGTGTCATCAGCGTATAGGTGGTATTGGAAGCCATGGGTGGCAATGAGTTGTCCTAGGGATTTGATGTAGCTAGAGAAGAGGAGCGGGCCAAGGACAGAGCCTTGGGGAAGCCCGACAGAGGGGTAGGGAGGAGGAGGGGGAGGAGTTAGGAAGAGATACATTGAAGGAGCAGTCAGAGAGGTAGGAGGAGAACCAGTCAAGGACAGAGTCCCGGAATCCAAGGGAGTGGAGCGAATCAAGCAGGAGCAAGTGGTCAACAGTGTCAAAGGCAGCAGAGAGATCAAGGAGGACCAGACTAGAGTAAAGGCAGTTGGATTTAGCCACAAGAACATGATGCTAGTGAATCAGTGACTAACATCACCAGTCCACCAGATATCCAACCTCTTTTGTCCAATTTCTGTCCCTCGTGTAATTCTGTCCTGAAATTGGCTATATACAAATTCGAATTCTCTGTGATCCCCAGCCAAGTTTCCTGTATACAAACACAGTCGTATTTATACAAAGGCCCTTTGCGGCCTTGGCCCTGCTTATCTGTGGGACCGCCTCACTCCCCATGTGCCCGTGCAACCCTTGAGATCATCTGTGGGAGCCTTTTTGGAGGTTCCCCGTGCGAGGCGGGTGGCCACTGGTCTTTTTCGGTGGCCACCCCTGTGCTATGGAATTCGCTCCCGGAGAAGGCTCGGTTGGCTCCACTCTCATGCTATTTCGGCATGTATGCAAGACCTGGCGGTTCCGTCAGGCTTTTGGCGAGGGGTAGGGGTGGGTTTCCCCACCTATTGTATTTTTAAATAGTTTTACATGTTTTTATTGTTTTATTGATTGTTGTTCGCCACCCCGGGCTGCCCTGTGGGCAGGAGGGGCGGGATATAAATTTTAAATAAATAAATAAAATAAAATAATTTATCCAGTTCTTATCAGTTAATTTGCTCTTAAGACCTGCAATATTCCAAGATGCTACCCTAAATTCAGAGTTCGGTAGAGATAAACCCAAATATTGCATCTGCTGAGAATTCTGGGTTACAAAATTGGGATATCCTTCGGCTATCTCGTTATAGGGGGGATCCCTAGTGGAGCCAAGTCAAGTGGAACTTGGTACTACCTTTATGACAGATGAATCCAAAACTTATTAAATGTGCACTGCTCTTGAATTGCTTATTCTTCTGTTGCAGCTGAATGGACCCTGCATTAATATACATCTATAATATACATGTATATGTACTAGCAACTCATTAGGTCACACTATTCCATCCTTCCCAGGAGGACTCCCTTCCTCTATGGGGTCTAGGTAGCGAGCCGCTGTCATAATCTCAATATTATGGCTCTGGCTTGTACGGAGTTAGTTCGGGAGCCCAATAATCTAACTCCTTCAGTTGAATATTCTTTCTAAGTTGATCAAGTTTTTGTAATATAGTATCTTGCTCTATTACAGGTAAATTTGTGAAAGAATTATAAACTAAGATAGTATCGTTGGTTCCAATATCTTCTGATAAAAAGCACCTATTGCATTAATAAGGTGCTGCCTTACTACAACTACATCTGAATTACCTACTCCTACATTTTCTGCAGTTAGAAATAGAAATCTGATCCACACTAGGTTTTCAAGGAAAAGTGCAACCCTCAGTGAGTTCCATAAGATCCAAGGTGTTGCTCACTGCCTTGTTATCGGCCTTTGTGCATTGAATCTTATTTGCCTCACTTTCAGAGGGTAAGGTCTTAAAATCTTCCCAATTCTTGCCTTGGTCCCATTGTTTCAGATAAGTTTACTATATGTTCTATCTCTACTGGCTGAGCCAAATTATCCTGGGCCAAGCTTCGTGTACCATTGTTCTTATCAGGAGTAATGAGGCTATACTTCCGTGGGCCCAATGGTATGGAATTAGGAGAAGAGGTCAGAGACGCTCGTCGAAAAGGAGGTATATTACATTGTTGGGGGGGTGGGGTGAGATCTCCTAACATTGATCACTCTATCAATGGAAATCCCTCTACTTATAAAGTATTTTCTAACCCGAAAGATATCCTTGACCAGATCTCTAGATTTGAAATAAATTTTCAGAAAATAGCCCTGACCGCACAGGGGCAGATGCTCCACCTTATCTATATATCGTGGGCTCACAGCTTTATTCAAGAGATAGGATAAGCTGGTAGAGATATCAGTAACATTCTCCCATGGGGGAATATAGCCATTATAATCCAGCTTCACCTTGATAAGAATCGCATTTAACACAATTTCCATAACTCGCCTGTGGATAGACTGCCTTGCATCTGTATAAACTACTTTATTTTTAGAATATTCTCTAATGCAGTTATAATCAGCGACATAACTAGGTTATTTGATGGTCTACCATCATAAAAATCTCTACTATTGTCAACACAATCTAAACCCAATTTGTCAATAATTTCTTTCAGGTGTTCTCTTGCTCTGGCTAGAGAACTGCTTATTTCCGTAATAGTAGAAAACAATGTCCCAACAGTTTTCGCAATCAACTTAGTTTGACATATCAAAAAATCCTTCATCTCCGTGTCCTGGTTCGCTGCAGACTTTTCCACCCGCTCTCAGGAAATTATTGTCTGACCTTATATTATTGTCCTCAGTTAAGGTCCTCCACAGCCAAGCAGGCAAACCTATTATGCAAACTGACTGCATCCTCCTGCTTCTTCTGTGAACAGTCTCGTCTCCTACACTTCTGAGGGAGTTCATCCATAAGGGACTGGGAAGGGGAGGGTCGAGTTTGCTAGCGGTCCATAATGGAATAGCAACAGAAAAAGACAGGGGGGCTGGCCTACCCGGTTGTCGCCTAAGGCTGCGCGCACAAGGGCCCGCACTAAGGCCCTTGTGCACGCAGCCCTTAGGCGCACACCTGCGGTGCGCCACAGGAAGATCATGAGCGTTTGTAGGGCCGACAGGCAGACAGGCACCCAATCAGCCAGCAAGCCCGCTGACACACCTCCAAGAGAAAATCATGCTCTCCCAAGTGATTCCTATCGCAGTTGCAGCAGCAGGAGGGGAGGGAGGCTCCAAGCGGGCAGCGCACACAGTTAATCAAGTCACCTTCTGCAGCAAGCCCAGTACCAAGTAATAGGAGTCTGTCTTCACTCACCACAGTGATGCAACAAGCAGCGGCTCTGAGAACTATTTCGGCCCGCTTTCCCAATAAAATATATCATTGGAACCACTTTGTCTCAAATATGCAGGAGCATAACCTTGCCACGCAAGCAGTGAAGCACTACACCCCCTTCCACAATTGGTTTTAAATAAATGACGTTTCCACACAATGTATCCCACCCTTTCCTTTTCACAAGATACTTATTAAAGGCAATCAAATATATTTTCTGATTACCAACTGTACTTTTCTGTGTCTACCATACTTGCACCTATATCTCACACAACATGTGAAAGTTTAAAAAATGAAATGCTACTGCTACTGCTAGCTTTTCCCCCAGCTGGCAATTGCCACAGCCTCTCTCATCCGTCTCTTATCAATATATTTGAAATGTTAAATATACCTACTGTCTTTATGGTTTATGATAAAATCAAGTTAAATACAAACCCTTTCTGCCAATGAAAACCAGTATCCTAGTGCTCTTCTCCACTGTTTTCCTTGTGTCAAGAATGATACAAACATTGTAATTATAAGTGATGTAGTGTCTAATAATTAATTATTCCAGAATTTGCTTATAGAGGATCTCCTGTCCTTAGTGAGTAGTTTAGGGTTGTGATTGAGGAAAAATGCACTTCTGGTGAGTTTGTGACTTGTGTTTTGAAGAATTGGTTGATTATTGATTATTTTAACATTCATTTCTGTGGATGGGAGAACACTTGTTTCATGGTTGCTTGCTTGCACTCTGACCATGAGTTTTCCCATTGTTGGAGAGGGCACATTTTTATTTGGGGAGGTGGGGGGGGGGGGGAATTCCTTTGAGCTGTAATCAGTCATTAAAGGGCAGCCTTCCCTCATTGTCCCCATTCAAAGTTACTTAATCCATCAATCAAACTTGGCTGGACTTTAAACTATTGATATTAACAATTCCTTATTTTTCACCTTTTGTTGATGTTCATCTTCATCCCCCCTGATGTTCATCTTCAGCATGCAACCATTGTTTAGTACCCTCCCTGCTCAACCCATGCACCCCTTTCATTTCTACATTTACTTAAAATTATTAAGTAATCTTTTGCTATTGAAATGTAAGGAAATCAGTTTATTAATACGGAAAATGTCCATTATAATGTAAGAACTTAGTCCTAGTAATAGTTTGATTTCCATTCTTGATTCTTGTTCAATCTTTTAACTTCCTTTACAGCAAGTGTTCAGTCATTGCTTCTGGAAGAGTCCAAACACGAAACCAGTTGCAGCAGCAGCAGCAGCAACTTTTCCTGCACCTCCACCCACCATGGCAAAACACCCATCCCCACCTCTGTCTGTATAAAAATGGCCTCTGATCTACTACACGTATCTATATCAGCAGATACAGGTATTGCTTGAAATTATCATTATCTATTTTAAAATGAAGTAATTCCATATAATAACACTAACAAATCTTTTCAGCTATTGATGGAGGAAGACAAATTTCAGGAGGATCTCTAAACACACACATCTTCTGAATCAGAAAAAGTACAGCAGTAGCAGTTGGGCCATATAACGTCAGAGCAAAAAACAAATAACAGTAATACACTTGGATGATAATGAAGAAGATGCTTCGACATGACACCATTACCTCCCTCTTGTTCTGTGCACAGTGAACATGGAGGAGGAGGGGAACATAGCTTAAGTGGTAAGAGTGCATGCTTTGCATGTATAAAGTCCCAGGTTCAATCCCCAGCATCTTCACCTCAGGATCCCTGGCAGCACATCTGGGGGAGGCCCCCACTGGGGGCCTGGAGGGGCCTCCACCAGAGACCCTAGAAGAGCCAGATTTGGATCCAAATTTGAAACCCCTGCTGCCATGTCAGGTTGTGACATTACTGGGCTAAAATGGACCATTGGTCTGACTCAGTTAGGCAGTTTAGTTTAGTTTTAACTAATTTCCAAGACTGAAAAAGTGTATACAGAACTGCTTTCTTAATAGATCATATACATTTTGTCTTAACATTTTCATTTCCATATTTGTTACACATTATGTGGTCTAAATGACAATATGCTAGTATGAAATGTGTTTATTAATATGAATGCCAAAAAGTTTCAAAGAATAATGTGTTACTAAATATCTTTTCTAACAATAACATTTCTTTTAAATTATAACTTGCATTTTTCTATCATTTAACTAATGTAGCAGCTAGATTGCCAGCAGTAGCAGCTGAGGCTGACCAATCACATTGCTTATTTTTGGGGTGGGGTGGGGTTGAAATGGCATGGGTTTTCATACACAGGAAGCCACCCACCCCCTCAATTCCAGTCCTGGCCTAGAAAGGAGTACAATCACAGCAGGAGCGCACTGCAGGCTGCCATGTGCAGTAATTTAGCACCCACGCGAAATAGGGTTTTTCTCATCACAAAGCATAGAGGGGAGTCTTGGGGGGGCGGGGGGTGAGACGTCTTATGTAGGGCTGATATAAAATCCAAGCTGGTTCTCTGGATGGGATTGCATTTGCAGGGATCTCGCACTCACACACACAACGCTACCTGCAATGGACAGAGAGATTACACCTCCATTGCCTTTGCCACCCTCCCTCCAACTCCTGCACTCTCTGTATGGGAGGGGAATGGATGGAGTTGGGGTTCTCTCATCACAGAGTGGGCACTCGTGGAGCCTTGGGGGGTGAGAACTGGGAGGGCTAGTGTCTCGTGGGTATACGGTCCCACCCCAACCCTGCTGCAACAGACACACACACACTGCCATGCAGCAGGTTTTTGCCACCCTCCCTCTAACTCCTGTGATTGTTTGGCTGGGATTGGCAATATCAGGACCCACCACCCATAAACCTGGCTGTGACAAACACACAAGGCACACGACACACCCACCCCCTCCTTCCCTGCATTTCAACATGTATTGGTTAGAGCACCCTGTTTAAATAGGGCTGGGGCCAAGCAGAAACTCAAAAAAGGGGTTCTGCATGGACTGCAGAAGTGTCTCAGACACTCTCCAATCATGAACCATACACAGACAACACAAACAGGAGGACACATTCATCCTCCTTCCCAGTCCTGGCATCTCTCTATGGGAGGGGTGGGGAATGGATGCAGTCAAGGTTCTATCATGGCAGAGCAGGAAGCCTTGGGGCGAGAAAACAGGACACAGGGAGCTGTCCTGTGTTTTGTGGGAAGAAGCAGGAGAGACACACACTGTAACCCCCCTTGCAGAGGGGGGGTGGGGGGTGGGGAAGGAAGAGGAACCCTATATTCCTGGGGGGATCTCATGCACGAAGCCTGTTCTGGCTCTGGAGTTTTGAAGAAAGCCATATCAGAAAGACCCCTGTCTGCTGCGTGCTGCTCAGCTGAGCCTAGTGGAGAGGGGCCCGCTAAGCTAAGGAAGATAAAATTAATAGAAAAATAAACTCTTTAAAAACAGCATAGTATAATTAAGAAACAGAAATTAATCTAAATTAATTATGAATTAAAATGTTAACCTTTTTAAAGAACACTTTTAACCTCTATTTTAATTTTTTTAGCTTTAAAATTGTTTTAGGTGTCCTGCTACGGGTCTTCTTTCTCCTCCTTTTCCTCCCTCCTGACAGGGAAAATCTGCAGGGGTGTAGCACAGCACAAAATGTTCCTTTCACCGGCAGTGGCCATGGTTGTTGCTGCTGGCACTGCCTGGCACCAGGGTTGGAGGGCTGCCTCATTTTTCAGTCACCAACAGCATCATCACTGTGGCTGCCAGTGATTCACGACCCTCCCAATGGCACTGCCACAGCAATTCCTCTGTTCCGGGTCTTATTATTGACAGGGATGCTGTTTGGGGCAAAAAATAAAAAGGATGTATTTAAACTCCTTATAAAACCAAAAAAACAGACTATTCCGTTTACGCATATAATAAGAATGCATTGTTAGACCTGTTATCCGGAGCTGTATCCTAAAGTTGGAGAGGGTTCTACAGAATAAGTGCCTCAATGCACCCATAATACTCCTTCCCTGTGCAATAGCTGAAAGAAAGCATTGTAAATAATTGTTTGCTTACGATAACTTTCAATACAGTTGTATAAATTATAGTTTGTATATGTATAAAATTAATACCAAATAATGTACCTGCTGAAAGTCAACACTCCATTATTCCCTTGAAGCTTGTAATTTGCTTCCTCCAAGACTAGTGCTCTGAGACCCTGTAAGTTTCTCAGAGTGAAAGATGGGGGTTTTTTTACAGTCGCTTTTATAAACTTTCATTGAGAGTGGTGTTTGTAAACATTTATCAACCATGTGCGCTTTTATTCTACCACGTTTGGGGTGGTGGTGGTGGTGGTCAGCTGATAAAGAGGGATGGAAAGGCAAGGCCACTGATGGGCGAGTGATTTCAGTCATCAGTAGATAGTACTGAAACCAACAGACAAACACAGGCGCATTGNGGGGGGGGGGGGGGGGAGAGGGATTGTAAGTATCTGCTAAATCATCGTGGATAGGTAAGGTACAATGCATACATTGTGTCAAGAATACATGCTACAGAATTTGCAGTGACAATGAGACACCATTTTCCTCCCCCCCTTTACACAGAGCTGGGGGGAAAAAATAGCTACTTTTGCACATTTAATTCAAGGATTTCCAAGGAGCAGCAGTAGGCACGCACACAAACAGACATTATAGACATCAACCTGTACTTCAAGAAAGCACCAAGTATTGATTTAAATTTCTCTTCTCTATAAATATACCTTCCTGGAAGCATGTGTCATTAATACATTATTATTACATTGAACTTTGATTAATACTTGTTAAAAGCAGATCTGAGCAAGTTGCAAAGGGCATCACACCTGAGTTTTCTGCATGGTTGACATAAGAATTACATTATGCATTAAGCTAGTGGCTTAATTAAGCTAGTGACACTGAAAAGGAAACTAAATAGTTAAAGTTCCTACTAGAATCATTCTAAGCATTTGAATACCAAGAAAACCAGATTTTGAAATTCAAGTTGGGGCTGGGGGTGGCGAAATAAACAGACACCAATCACTAGTTAAGTGGCCTGAGATAGTACAGAGGGGCTACTGCTGGTTCTTGGAAGCTTGGTTTCAATTCAGTTGTTACGCAATTAGAACTGGCTTCAAGCTGTGTTTACAGACATTAGCATTCACCTTTTTAAGAAAAGAACGAAATAATGAAGAACATGAGGAGCAATGAATGAGAGGGGAAGACTGGTGAAAAGAGACTTAAACGTGTTCTTAAGTCACACACCCAGCTAGTCTTACTGTGGTTGGTAGAACAGAAACCAGATCGTTCATATATTGAAATGAAAAAATGGGGTGATTACCAATTGAGGTTTTTTTTAAAAAAACAACAACAAAGGCACTGATGAAAAGGAAAAATACTTAAAAGTTTGTATTAGAATCAGCCGAGAAAGGGAATTGAAAGCTAAATAAATAATTGTGTGCATCAGCAATTTCAGCAAGCATTATACAGGGACAGTCAGTGTTATGCGTCATGTTGTACTGACAGAGTGGATAGTGAGTTCAGGGAAATATAATGAGATTATGAGGATATTAAAGAGAAGTGTGATGTGAGACATTAAGAGTGTGTGGTGTGCGTGAAACTGACTGATGTGCAGACAATCAAGACTGTATGATTCATCCATTCCTCACTCAGAGTCACACACTACAGTGCAGTCTACTAACTAATAAGTAACAAAACAAAAAAGGTGCCCCAGTGGCTAGCTTCCAATAGACAGTCAGTAAGGGTTAAAAGCTGGAGGAAGCATGTCAGCAACAACACCACAACAAAAATGAAGTCTTGCCACTTGAAAAGGATTGCATCTGAATTTAACTTCAGCAGCCTAGGGGGGGGGGGGGGGG
>QEPC01011412.1:111749-143726 GCA_003113815.1 Sphenodon punctatus
GGGGGGGGGGGGAGGAAGAGAGGGAGGGGGAGAGAGATAATAGAGACAACTAAATAGGATAGACTGCAATTTGAAAGCTAGCCTTTTAGCACATGGCCCGTCACCCAACCCCCACTGCTATGTGAGTATTCACATTGCACACTTTAGAGCATGCCTTTTTTCAAAATGGTACAGAAGCAAACGTCTCTATGTTTGTCAAGGGACGAGCATACGCAAAACTAAAGCAGCTACCATGTTAGTCCTTCCAGTTTCCAGGGCAGGGCCGGGCTGGTACGGTATATGCAGATTAGACGAAACAGTGCATTGTGGAAGTTGTTTTGTGTGACATTTCATCACTCTGCCACCATCAGAGCTAACTGGCAAACACGATTGGCAGCCAGGTTTAACAGGGGGGACATTGTCCCACAACATCGTTTATCAATCAACTCGGTGTGCTGGCCTGTCACACCTTAACGCAGTTTTTAAAAAAGAAATAAATCTTCTTCCTTGATAGGAAGGAGCAACACAATGTACACAGTCAAACCAACAATACACAAGTGATTATAAATGAAGGTGGGGGGATATTAGAGTGGACTTGAATTCAGTTAGGCCAGTGAATGGGGGTGGAAGAGTGAGCTCAGTGAAGCAGGGGGGGAAATTGGTTGGGCAGGCACTGCACACTGCACTCATCTTGGTGGAGATATAAAAACAAAGGATGAGCTGACTGACTAACAGACTACCTATGCCTATGGCTCAAGCCATAGTCTGTAAAATGGGATTGATATTTCTATAAACTGAACCTACACCAGCACTAACAGCACTAGGATTAATGAACTGATTGGTGAACTTGGTGCGCTGGCCTGTCCCACCTTAATGCAGTTTGAAAATGGAAAGTGTTTTTCTTCTATGACAGCAAATAAAACAGAGTACAGAAACCAACATACAGATTTAAAGAGTCACTGAGGGCCAAGGAAAAAGGTAGAGGGAATTGGAAGGAAAGCAATCTGGGGGGAATAAATAACTAAGCTACCCATCACTGATGACTATGGCTCAAGTCTTGCACTATTAAAGGAAAATTCATTGTGGCTGGTAAATTATACATTTAAAGAAACACACACGTACTCCCACAGTAGTACATACAACACATTCAGTGTGTGCACTGTGCCAGCTGGTGCTGTGTGCTGCTGTTGGCTGCTGTAACAGCCAGTGCTGCCACCCAGTGGCCTTGGGTGGGAACTGTCTGGAAAAATGGCTGTGTAATGTTGAAGAACGTGCTGTTGGCTGGCTGTCGCGCCAGGCAGGTAGATGGACAATGACCATCCGATTCGGTATGGACCACAGGGCTCAGTGTATGATGATAGGATATACTGATTTTCAGCTTGCTTAGGAAAAAGCAGAAGACAAGCAGGCATAAGATAAGCAGGCAGGGATAAGAGTGTGCACACACACACACACACACACACCAGGAAGTTCATGTCCTTCACCCAGAGAACCATGACATGAGCAAAAGTGGAAGCCATAGTTGCCGCTCTGCAAGCCATGGAAACTGCATCGAAATCCCTGCGAAGGAAGGCTGCCACCTTGCGGACTAGTGGATCTCTGGGAGAGCTCTTCCTATCTATGGGGAGAACAGAGGCCTTGGTCAGGTCTGTTGCCCCTGCATCTACCTTACGGAGAAACATTCCAGACTATGACTCAGGTAGCGAATAAAAACACTTAACAAAGGAGTGGCGCCCTTGGCCTTCGCTGGCTGCTGTCACTTGGAATTCAGTAGTCTCATGTATAGTGATGGAAGAGGGAGGAATCTGGCATGTCTCTGGGCAAAACCAGGGCCACATCTTCCACCAAATCTCCTCAACCTGAGAACGAGGAAGGAAAAGAGGCCTATCCTGGAGGTCACGTTAGTTACAATGGTTTCGTATAAATCAGATTGAAGGATTCTGGCACCAGCCTTGGAGACTGGGTCTATGCCATCCCTCTCATACAGCTCCCCATCCTCTTTTGACTCCCGATGTCCCCGAGGAGGGGCAGGGGTATCATCCTCATCATGAGAACCCTGAAAATCATCATGTCTTAGTAAGAGTCGATGGGAGCACTCTCCCTCTGCTGGGAAGCCTCTCTCTGGGAGGGGGATGCAGAGGGACCAGAGGGAGTGTTCCCTAAATCCACTGCCCTCTCCTGCCCCCATAACAGAAGCTGAGAGGCTGAAAGATGGGATCCACTGGCCCTAAGTCCCAAAGGTGGGCCACACCTTGCAGGCCTCTAACCAGGAGTTCTTGCCCTAGTCACTACAGTATCTTGGGGGTGGTGTGGGGGGGGAGTTTGTTGGGAGGGACACAGTATCTGTGTGCCAGGAAACGGAACCTCTCTTGGTGGGACAAACACTTATGCCCTGAGGGATTGGAGGGAAGGAGCTAAACCAAAGAAGGACTGCCTGCCTCCCCCTGCTGAAAGAGAAAGGAACGATTCCTAGACCAAAAAACCTTCAGTTTAAGCGACAATTTAAAGCTCTTATCAATTCACTCATACTCCAAAAAACATGCTAATTGGAAGTTAAGAATCCCGCTCTAACGTGTGCACCACGTAAGTGATAAAGAGGTACAGTCTCGTATTGTGCTCGCTTACAACTTAGGTTCCATGCTAGGGCTGAAATGAGGCGAGTGCACAAACTCATGAGAATTCTCACGAGATTTAAGATAGGCAGTGGAGCTCTCACGTTAATCTCGCCTTCATGCCGAGCTTTCGGTGAGAAGACAAATGTATGCGCATGCACATTCCTTGTCAAAATGGTGCTGGCACTGTCACTATGCGGCCCCTTGCAAATTCCCCCTCAACCTTCCCCCACGAAGTTAGCTGCGGATCATGAGCACTGCACGGTGCAGGGCGATGGGTACAACAGGGATTTGTTTTGGGTTTTCCTTTTTTTGTGTGTGTGGCACTTTGAACAGGATTGAAAAACCCCAGCAGACTAGTTCTTACTGTATTTGCTGAAGCTGTGCCAGTGGGAGCTGAGGAAACAGTAAACACCTGGGAATGCCGGGTTCCCTCACTGGCGGGCTTAGTCTCAGGTTGCAAAGTAAACATAAGAAGTGCCATACTGGGTCAGACCAACAGTCCATCGAACCCAACAACCTGTCTTGGACAGTGGCCAATCACGGGGGCCTGGGAGAAGCACCCAACAGGTCACCATGCTATCCATTCCCTGTGGGTCATCCCCAGGCTCCAGACAGTAAAGGGTTTTGTTCCCCAATCCTATCTGGATAATAGCTGCTAATGGAACTATCTTCCAGAAACTTATCCAAACCTCTTTTAAATTCAGCTATACTGCTGGCCTTGGCCACCTCCTCTGGCAGTAAATTCCACAACCTAATTGTACGCGGAGTGAAAAAACACTCTTTTATTTGTTTTTACTCTGCCACCTGTGAGTTTCATGTAGTGTCCCCTAGTTGAGAGGGTAAATAACCATTCCCTGTTTACAAGTTCCACACCACTCAGGTTTTATAGACCTCCATCATATCTCCTCTCAGCCATCTCTTTTCCAAGCTGAAGAGCCCCAACCTATCAAGCCTCTCCTCATACGGGTGCTGTTCCATACCCTGGATCATTTTTGTTGCACTTCTCTGAACCTTTTCTAGTTCCGCTATGTCTTTTTTGAGATGGGGCGACCAGAACTGCACACAATATTCAAGGTGCAGTCGCACCATTGATTTATATAGAGGCATTATTTTATTTTATTTATTTAAAACTTATATTATGACATCCTCAGTTTTATTCTGTATTCCCTTGAGAATAATTCCTAACATTCTATTTGATTTTTTGACCGCTGCAGCACACTGGGCTGAAGATTTCAGTGTATTATCCACAATCACTCCCAGATCCTTTTCCGGAGTGGTAACTTCTAGCTTAGTACTCAGCATTGTGTACTCATAATTTGGGTTATTTTTCCCAATGTGCATCACTTTGCACTTGTCCACATTAAATTTCATCTGCCATTTAGATGCCCAGGCACCCAGTCTTGTAATATCTTGCTGCAGCTCCTCACAGTCTGCTCGTGTTCTGACTACTCCGAATAACTTGGTGTCATCTGCAAATTTGATCACCTCACTCTTAACACCCTTTTCCAGATTATTAATGAATACATTCAACAGCACAAGTCTGAATACAGATCCTTGGGGAACACCACTTTTTCTTGGGGCACACCACGAGAAGCAGAAACACTGCTTCTCTGCTTCCTCCGAGTTGATCTGCATTTGCATAGCCTGCCTGCACCTCCAGGTGAGACTGGGGAACAGGCAACGTGAATGTTTGTGTGGTCACTTGCTTAACTTAATTAAGCTGATCTTCTGTGGTGGCGCAGGTGAGTGAGTGCTGGATGCAGCCAGGGATACTCTCTCTCCTCTCCCGAGGAACACACTCTCTTTAAAAACGGCTGCTGTGTTAACGTGCCTGGGCTGGCCTGGGCAGCAGAGCCTTGGGCAGCATTGGGGGGGACAGGCAGAGAACAGAGGCTCCCCAGAAACAGAAGATCATGCAGTCAGACAATCATCTCCTCCCCGCCTTCCCCCCTGGAAACACATACTCGTTCCAAACTAAATCCTTTGCCGTTTCTGTACTGAAACTGCAGCGGCCCTGTTAGGAATGTGCACCAGAGGCCCGTGCCATTTTTTGTTATCGTTATCACTGTCGTTATCAAAATGTGTCATTTTATCGTTATCACAACAATCTCATTTTTGTTACTGTTTCGATACCAGTACCAGTTTCAAACTGTTTTGTTTTTGGTATCATTATTGATATCTATTTTTGGTTTTGTGATCTCACGAGACCAAAAATCAAAAACGGTAGTTCGATAACATGTGTCGTGTGCAGTGGTGTGGTGTCTGTGTGGTTTGTGAGAACTTGTGAAAAATTAGTTGTGAACTTGTTTATTGTAATTCTGCGTGTGTGGGTTGTGTGTGTCTGTGTGAGGATGGAAGGTGAAGGAAGAAGAACCTGAGGAGGAAGGTCAAGGTGGAGGTGGAGGAACAAATCCTACCATCTCGTGAGGTGGTGGAGGTGGGCTCCTCACCAGAGGAGGAAGAGGGCAGAGGAGATGCCACTGCCAGGTTTGTAAAAATTATTTTTATTTAGTGTTCCATATAACTTTGAGGACAAGATGAATACTATCCTTTAGAGCGAACTTGCTGGTATGCAGGTAGTGGGCAGTCATGCATGAGCAGCAAGTGGCAGCGGAGGGGCAGGATTTGCACGTGTGTTATTTCTGAGTCTGCCAGAGAGAGAGAGGGGGGCTCTTTCAGCAAGCAGCAGCAGTGGGCATAAGCGGGTAGCAGAGAAGGAGCAGGCAGGCAGGTGCCTGCAGGCAGTCAGACACAAGCAGCAGCACCCACCCAGAGACATGCTAGCCAGGGTCTCAATTTGCAGACAGCAGCACCCCCGTAAGGGCAGGATTTACACATTTCTTATTTCTGGGTCTATCGGGGGGGGGGGCTCTTTCATCAGCAACAGACAGAGTCTCAACTTGCAGACACTACAGCACCCCAGGTGGTGGTGGTGGTGTATGTGGGAGAAAGGGAAAAAGGCAAGTAGGCAGCACGACAGTAGCACCATCCATCCACTTGGTGTGGGCAAACAGGTATTGGTCTGGGAAGGACTAGAGGCATCACTATGAATGCATGATATTATGTAGATGTTTGTGTATTCCTGTTTCAGAGGGTGATGATGCCGCCATTGATGCAGAAAGCCCATCAAGGCAGATGTCACAGGGCCAAACCAGACCAACAAGGTCCATGGCCTGGAAGCATTTCCATACCCCCAAAGGTAGATTCGCAGAATGCAAGGTAAGGCACAGGGGCTGGAACAACAGGGAATGGATTGCCCTATGATCTGTTAGGAAGTCCCCCACAGAGAGAGATTGGCCAGCCACTCACTTGTGGAGACGGAAAGGGCAATTGGGATTCTTACCTGTGAATTGCCCTTCTATTGCCTTCGAGGGAGGTTATTCAGACCTAGGGAGCTATCTCCCCCATGTCCATTAGGAGGCAGCACCGACTTTCAACTGGGCATGCGCAGGGAGAGCGCGCCCCGCTTCCCCAGGCGTATCATAGCAGAAAGATCCGAAATCCTGTAATGAAGAAAAAAACACAACCTTCCCCAAACTCAAGGGGAAACATAAGTAGAAACAGGAACCCCTAAGGGGTGCACAAGAGAACCACTCAAGGTAGCACGGAGACAATTTAGACCAAAAATTCCCCAGGTGGGCTCAATAATCTCCCTCGAATGGAATAGAAGGGCAATTCACAGGTAAGAATCCCAACTGCCCTTTCTACAGCCTTCTCATCCATTTATGTGGACCTAGGGAGGTAACAGAGCAGTAAGGCTATTTGGCAGGGAGGGACAGATAGGATTAAGGTGAACCCAGTACTCCCAGTAAAATCCAACGGCCAAAGACAGCCCCAGCGGACTCAAGGAGATCAATTTTATGGTGCTTGGTGAAGGTATGAAGGCTTTTCCAGGTGGCCGCCTTACATATCTCACCAAGAGGAGCCCTGGACCGAAAGGCCCAATTTGCAGCTGCTCCACGGGTGGAGTGGGCTAGAACAGGAGCGGGAGGCTGAAGACCCATGGCCTTGTAGGTCTCGGCAATACAAGCTGAGATCCATCTAGATCCTTCCGCCTTGGAAGTCCTCTCGCCTTTAGAGCAAGGGTGATAGCTTACCAAGAGGCGGGAGGTGCACCGAAAGGGCGCAGAGCGTTCCAGGTAGATTTTGAGAGCCCTGCGAACGTCCAGGGTATGCCACAGTTTTTCTAAATGGTGACGAGGGTGAGGGCAGAAGGAGGAGAGAACCACCTCCTGGGACAGGTGGGAGAGGGAGGACACCTTTGGCAAGAAGGAGGGGTCAAGGCGTAGGATGACTGATTTCTTTCTGAAGGTGCACAGGGCAGGATCAATAGAGAGGGCCTCGATTTCAGAGACTCGTCTAGCTGAATGAAGGCAATCAAGGAGGCCACCTTCAGGGAGAGGAAGTAGAGAGAGAGACCTCCCCAAGAGGTTCAAAGAGGGTGGGGGGAGATAAGGGCCTTGAGCACCACATGGAGGTTCCAGGAGGGAAACCTGTGGACAACAGGGGGGGAAATGTGACAGGCGGCCCTCAAGAATTGGCATAAGTGGAGATGGGAGGACAGGCGGGAGCTGCTGGAGGCCCCCAGGGTGCTATCGAGAGCAGCTAGTTGCCTGGAGAGGGTATTAGGCCAGAGTCCCTTGACTAATCCCTCTTGAAGAAACTGGAGGACCTTGGCTATGAGGGGACTGAGGAGGCACCTGATTGGCGTGACACCATTTGACAAATACCCCCCAGGTACACTGATAAATATGCTGTGTGGACTTTTAATTTTTTTTTATTCAAAACTTATATCCCGCCCCTCCTGGTCAAAGGCAGCTCGGGGTGGCGAACAACATGCACACAAAAAATAATATTTCAACAATAAAACATTTTAAAATAAATCTACACATTTTAAACCAATAAAAACACACCGTCCCTCCCAAACCCCACCACCCCCACCCTAGCCTGCCCCCTCGCCAAAAGTCTGGCAGAACAGCAAGGTCTTACTCAAACGTCAAAATGACAGGAGGGTGGGGGCCAAACTTGCATTTTGAGGCCAACAAGCGTGTGTACAACGGTGTCTGAGTAACCCAAGCTCCTGAGGACTATGGTCTCAATAGCCAAGCTATCAGTCTCAGGAACCCCAGCTGCTTGTAGAGAAGGGGACCCTGGGAGGGCAGGTCTGGAGCGATGGACAGTTCCAGGCAGTCCCCGGTGGACAGGGTGATCAGGTCTGTGAACCACGGTCTGCGAGGCCAAAACGGAGCCACGAAGTTGATAGTGGCTTGCTGTTGCCTGCACTTGTAGATTGCCTGGCTGAGGAGGGGGAAAGGTGTACAAGAGGCCCTGAGGCCATTGTTGGCTGAGAGCATCAAGTGCTTCGACTTTGGGGTGGGGGGCCCCTGCTGAAGAATCTGGGCGACTTGGGTGTTGGTAGGGGAGGCAAACAGGTCCAGGATCAGAGGGCTGAATCTGGGAACAAGCTGGAATGCTGCGTGGCTGAAGGACCATTCCCCTGGATCCACTGCTTGTCGTCTCAGCCAATCTGCCTCCACATTGTCTACTCCTCTTATGTGTAGTGCTGACAGAGAGGAGGTGAATTTCTGCCCAGCGCAGGAGGCGAGAGGCCTCTTTGTGGAGCGTTGGGATCGAGAGCCCCCGATTGTTGATGTAAGCCATGGCTGTCGTGTTGTCTGTGAAGACTAACACATAGCGTCCTTTCACTTGCTGGGAGAAGTGGTGTAGGGCCAATCGAATGGCTTTGAGTTCCATCCAATTGATGGTGTGAAGGAGATCTGGGGCAGCCCAGGTGCCCTATGCTACGCTGGAGTCTAGGTGGGGCCCCCAGCTGGAGAGACTGGCATCTGTCATGATTATGACCCTAGTCGGTTCCATTAGGGGGACTCCCTGATCGAAACGGTGAGGATCCTTCCACCAACTGATGGAGAGGAGGGTCTCCGGGGTGACTGTGAGGGAAGCAGGTGAGTTGTTGATGATATGTACCTGCCATGGGCGAAGTAACGTCTCAAGCTTCCGAGAATGAAATTGCGCCCACTGAAGATGGTGAACGCAGGATACCATGAGGCCTAGAAGAGATGCCACAGTTTGTAGGGAGGAACGCGGCTGCGCCTGTACCAACGTTGTGAGTTTCCGAATCTTGTATTGTCGCAAAGGAGGGATGAACACCCTGTCTAGGGTGGTATCGTTGATCACTCCCAGATGCTCTAGTCACTGAATGAGAGTGAGGTGGCTTTTGTCTCAGTTGATCAGGAACCCGTGAAACTCCAGGTAGAAGATGTAATGCGGGAGGTGAAGTAGGGCGAGTTCCTGGGATGGGGCCCAGATGAGCAGGTCGTCGAGGTAGGGAAAGATGGCTATGCCCACTAGCCGCAGGTTTGCAAGGAGTGGGATGAGAATCTTGGTGAACGTTCGTGGGGATATACCTAGGCCGAAGGGGAGGGCTCGGTATTGCCAGTGTTGACTCTCGTAGGCAAAGCGGAGCCATCGCCTGTGGGCTGGGAGGATGTGGAGGTAGGCATCCTTGAGATCCAGCATGGTGAGTCAATCGTCCTTCAAGATGGAAAGGGAGATGGAGGTCAGGGTTTCCATCTTGAATCGCTGTGCCCTGAGTGCTTTGTTGAAGCATTTTAGGTCGAGGACCCCTCTCCACTCTTTTTCTGCACAAGGAACAGGATGGAGTAGAGAACCCTTCCTTTTTCATGCCACGGTACCCTTTCTATGGCTCCCATCCATTGCAGTCTGTTGATCTTGAGACGCATTGCTGCGTGCTTGCATCCCTTGCCTGTTAGACCCTTGTCTGTTGGACCCAGGCGTCCGTGGTTGCTTGTTCCCATCTGTGTGCGAAGTGAAGTAGCCTGCCGCTGAGCCAGGCGGAGGTTGGGGAGGAGGGCTCGGAGCAGTCAGGATTCCTGTCTGCGGGATGGGGATCCAGATCAGCGGGGGTATGAGGATTGGGACGAGAACCTGATGGACCTTGCTTGAAACCATCCCAGTCTGGTTTCCCTCTATGTGGGCCAGGACCCCCCATCATGGATTTTAACACAATCCAGCTGGAACTGCTGTATTGGGTCTATGGAAGGGGTCCCCCTTACTTGTTGGGAGGCAGAAGAGGCTGCCTTCTCCTCCTGTGACAAGCTGCACAGCTCCTCCTGGTCCTGGATGCAGGCCACAGCCGTAGTTTGCACGGAAACAGCAGTTTCGGTTTCAGGCAGCTGTGTTGTGGGGGCCCTCTCACCGCACCACGGAGGGCAGCCGCCCTGCGTGTTTTGGCAGTCTCCGCCATAAGCAGGTACCCCAAGCGGGACCTGGGTACCACATGGGTCGAGACCCCCGCACCTGCTCAGCCCTGGACCGTACCCGGGGGGGCGGTACCAGGGGAAAGAAATTGGAGCAGGAGAAGCCCACCAGGCGCTGTAGAAGCCAAAAGGGAGAGCCCTTCAGTCTGAACTAAACTAATTCGTAGGAGCCCCCCCCCCTCATAGGGAGAGAAGGGGTTCAATGTAGTGCCAGGTGCAGAGCACCCCTGCTGTTCCTATTGGATCAGTAGCAGATTTTCAACTGGGGAAGCAAGGGCACGCTCTCCCTCCGCATGCCCAGTTGAAAGTCAGTGCTGCCTCCTAGTGGACATGGGGGAGATCGCTCCCTAGGTCTGAATAAGCGGACAAGAAGGCTGTAGAATGCAGGCAGGCTTTGATAGACCATTGGTCTGACACAGTATGGTACTTCTTATGTTTCTATCTTTTTATGTTCTTTAGATCTGCGGAAAAAAATTAAGAGTGGGACACAGGGGACAACATCGGGGCTGATTGCCCACATTGAGGTCATCCACCTCATTGAGAGATACTGGCATACCTGAGGGATGTGAAGGCCTACATGAGGGATGTGAAGGACAGGCTGGTGGAGTGAATCCGGGAGTTCCAGATCAGAAACGGCAGGCCAAGGCTTACACAGAGTACATACGTACTGAAAAGGACGCTCTTGAGGCATTCCGCCAGTCCCTGGTGGCATGGAAAGAGTTCATGGTGGGAGCCCTGTACATTGTGAGGTGACATAGGGCAGAGGTCGATGACGTCCCTATACCTCAGTCCCACACACCGTTGTCTCCTTTTCCCCAGGTTCCAGAGAACAGGTCCACAGAACCCCAAGTTATTTTTCTATGCCTTTTATAACGTTAATGTTTATTTTGATCATAGTTAAAATGTGTTTTAAAATGTTTTTATAAAAGTTATATTTGTTACCAGCCCATTTTGACCTGTCCAATCTTTTATCCCTCTGTGCTTCTTCTGGAGGCAGAATCTCATAATATATATAGCTTGTCAGATCCCTACCTGACAGCAGCAGCACATGTAGTGTATTAGTCCCAAGATTTGCCAGCAGGTCCTCAACTTGCAGACAGCCACCCAGGAGGGGTAGGGCTTGTGTGTGTGTGGGTATGCCAGAGACAGAGAGGCTGTGGCAGTCTGGCAGAGGCATCAGTGAGCATTGGCAGGTGCACTGTCCACTCTCACAGAGATCGCTCCATGGGGAGCAGCCCCCCCCAAGTGGTGGGGTGTCTTCAGCTCGCAGAGAGATCACCCCATGGGTGGGAGCCTTGGGAAGCTGAGGTGTGATATATAATACTTGGTTACATTTGTCAGCTGGTCCCTTTGAAGCCCTCGAGTGGAGAGGTGTGTTCAGCTCGTAGAAAGATAGCCCTGGGGGGGGGATATTTGCAGACAGTGCCCCAGATGGAGCAGCCAGCCTGGGCTATTTTCTGTGAAGGGGTGCCAGAGAAAGAGACTGACTCTTTGGCAGTGGGCAGCAAGTGGCGGGTACTGGCTCTTTCAGCAGCCACAGCAGGCATCAGCAGAGTAGGTTGGCGGCGGGGGGAGGCGAGGCGATTGCTTATGGCAAGGGGAAGGTGGGACAGAAACAGCAGATCCCAACTCAAACCCTGTCAGCAGCAGCAGGTCACAATGGAGGATCTGGGGTTTGGGCAGTTGCGGTGTGGTGGAGTGCATCATCCAGCGGCAATCAAGATCACCAGGCAGGTGGGGGAGATGATTGCCCTGGAAAACCAGCCATTTAGCATTGTTGAGGACCTGGGATTCAGCTGGCTGCTGGCACACCAGTACCAGCTTTCCTCACGCACCACCTTCAGCAGGCAGGTGGTGCCCTCCCTGTACCAGGCAGCCAGGGAGCGGGTGAAGGAGCAACTGGCCAGGGAAGGTGGGGCAGTTGTGCATTTCACTACAGACATTTGGAGCAGCCAAAATGCACAACATGCCTACCTGGCCCTGACTGCTCAATGGTGGCAGCTGCGGGTGGCAGGAGGAGCAGCAGCAGGGGTGAGGGAACAGGGTACAGTTGGGCCCTGCATCACACCCAGGTCTTTGACGAGAGAGACGCTGCCGTCAACGTAAGGGGAGTCTTGGGCACCATGGTGGAGGGGTGGCTAGGGAGGAAGCCCCATTCACAAGGGGCTTCATTGTCACAGATAATGTCGCAAACATGAAGGCAGTGCTGGAGGGCGGGTTCCAGCACATCCCCTGCACTGCCCACACCCTTCACCTGGTGGCGAGGGATGCCCTGGGCCTGGAGGAGAAGGCAGTAGAGCACAGCAGCAGCCCCCTTATCCTGTTAATCGAGAAGGTCAGGAAGATTACAGGGTACTTTAACAAGAGCGTGATGGGTGGTCACCTGTTGAGGGAGAAGCAGGTGAAGCTGGGGTCGCAAGAGCACTGCCTCATGCAGGATGTCAGCACCAGGTGGAACTCCACCTATAGCATGATGGAGCTTCTGGTGGAGTAGAGGTAGGTCCTACACAAGGTAGCTTCAGAGGGGGAAGATCGTGGTGGAAAGGCCACTAGGGTGGGAAGAGTGGACAATGATGTCCCAGGCCATGCACATCCTTAAGCCCTTTAAGGACATGACAGAGAGCCTGAGCGCAGCGACAGCCACCCTGAGCCAGGTAACCCCCCCATGTCAAAAGTCTCATCAGGCGGATGGAAGACTTCCTGAGGGACCAAGGTGGGGGGTGAGGAGTGGCAGCTTGTAACAGAGGTGGTGGCCCTAGTCCAAAAGTTGAAAGGGGCTGAGCAGGCGTTTTGACCCTCTCATTCATAAGGAGACATATGTACTCTCCACCATGCTGGACCCCAGGGTGAAGGCGAACATGGCAGCCAGGAGGGCTATAGCATGCTCTGGTGGAGAAGGTGCGAGCAATCTAGAGGGTCAGGCGGCAGCAAGGAGTGTCAAAGCAGCAGCAGGAGGGCGGCGATGCAGAGCATTCCCAGGGGCAGCAGCAGTTCCTCGGCCATCACCCGCCCCAAGTGGACACACACACACCCCTACGGCAGGCAGCATGGGCACATGCAATTGGGGAGTAGATTGGCAGCAGTCAGAGGGAGCAGGAGCCTGACACTGTGGAGCGAGCTGTGGCAAAATACCTCGAGGAATCGGTGGTGGATCTCAGCAGCGATCCCTTCTGTACTGGGCAGAGAAGGGGAAAATATGGCAGACCCTGACCAGGGTGTCACAGGAACTAGTGTCCTGCCCACCAACCAGCGTGTCCAACGAACTGGTGTTTTCAATGGCAGGGGATATCATGAGTCCCCACCGTTCGAGGCTGGGACCGGGTTGGTGGAGCAGCTCCTGTTCCTGAAGGTCAGCTTGCCGCTGCTGGGTTTCCCTGAACTGGCCATCGACCTTTAGTGAGGGTGGGAGCACCTAAGAAGTGCCATACTGGGTCAGATCAATGGTCCATCTAGCCCAGCATCCTGCCTCCGACAGCGGCCAATCATGGTGGCTTGAGAGAAGCACCCAACAGGTCACAATGGGGGACCCATTCCTTTTTGTTTTCCCCCAGCTCCTGATGCTGTCCGGTTAATAGCTGCTAATGGACCTATCTTCCAGAAGCTTCTCCAAACCTTTTTAAAACTCAGCTATAGTACTGGCCCTTACCACAGCCTCTGGCAGTAGATTCCACAACCCAATTATACGCTGAGAGAAAAAATATTTTCTTTTATTTGTTTTAAACTTGCCACCTATGAGTTTCATGGAGTGTCTCCTAGTTCTAGTACTAGCTGAGAGGGTAAACAACTGCTCCTTGTTTCATTAGTTCCACACCACTCATGATTTTATAGACCTCTATCGTATCTCCTCTCAGTCATCTCTTCTGCAAGCTGAAGAGCCGCAACCTACCAAGCCTCTCCTCATACGAGAGCCCTTTGATGCCCTTGATCTTCTGGCTCTGGGGAGCGCTGTCTGCCCCCTCCTCTCCAGATACTGCTCAGTTTTGTGGAAAACAGAGATGGGTGATAATCCCCACTCCCCACCCACCCAGGGCTCAGTCTACTGCCCAGCCCAGGCACACTAGGGTCTTCCATCCAGTTCAAAGTGCCTGCCAGGGAACATCACTCCACCCCAGCAGCTGATCAAACAAACAATCAGGTCATCTGTTCCCCGATGCAGGTGGGCTATGCAAATGCAGTCAGACTGGGGGCATCTGAGTAGCAGTGTTTGAAGAGGCTGAGCTGATGCAATGGGGGAACCCCAGGATTCCCAGGTGTGTTCCCCTATCCCACAGTGCCACTGCAGCGTCAGTAAAGAAAAGCCAAAGGATTTAGTTTGGAAGGAGTGTGTGTTTCCAGGGGGAGGAGATGAGTGTCTGGCTGCATGATCTTCTGTCTCTGGAGAGCCTCTCTGCTCTGCCTGTCCCCCCAGCCCCAATGGGTGCCTCACTGACAGAGTCGCCGTGCCTCTGCTGCCCAGGCCAGCCCAGGCACGGTAAACACAGAAGCTGTTTTTAAAGAGTGTGTGTTCCTCGGGAAAGACGGGGTGGGGGGAGGAGAAAGTGTCCCTGGCTGCATCCAGCGCTCACCCACCTGCGCCTCCACAGAAGATCAGCTTAATTAAGTTAAGCAAGTGACCACACAAACATTCAAGTTGCCTGTTCCCCACTCTCACCAGGCGGTGCAGGCAGGCTATGCAAATGCAGATCAACTCAGAGGAAGCCGAGAAGCAGTGTTTGCTTTGCAACCTGAGACTGAGCCCACCCGTGGGGGAACCCTGGCATTCCCAAGTATTTACTGTTTCATCATCCCCCCTCACACAGCTTCAGCAAATGCAGTAAGCACTGCCCTGCTGGGGTTTTACAATCTTCTTCCAAGTGCCACCAAAAAAAGAAAAAGAAAAAACTCAAGCATCAAACACACACTTAGGTAACCTCTTCCCTAATCTTACTGTACGGCCCAGGGTTTGCAAAAGGCATTTGCCGGGGATGGCTGTTTGCAAGACTCTCGCTTTTCTCAGCGAACATCAGGGCAATTCCCGGCTCGTTCTCGTCTGCCAGAATGAGCCAAGAAACCTGATTCTCGTTGAGAGATGTGAGAATTGCGAAATCGAATTTCAGCCCTACTTCATGCACTAACACTTTCCCTTGTTATTTCAGCCCAAATCCTCTTCCTCTGAAGCTTCGGGGCAACACTGAAGTTGGGGACAGCAAGCTCCTCCTTGCCCCAACATTTTTAATTTTTTTATTTATTTAGATAAATGTATACCCCATCCCACCTACTAAAGCGGCTCAGGGCGGTTAACAATTCATAAAAATACCAGTAAAATATAATACAAATATAAATATATAATAAAACATTTCTGTCCATATGGAGGCTGTCAAAAAAATACATCAAACCCTACCACCCTAACCCAGTTCCCCCACCCTTCACAATTGGGGGGCAATTTCTCTTCACCTTAGCAGTTTCCCTTTTATCCCACACCTATGTCTTCCTTAACAGTCCTGTTTTTATGTCTGGCACTCTTTGCCCTATCAAATAACACCCCCTCCACTAGTTACCTTGTCTTATCTAACCCCACCCTTTCCTGACTCTTTATATACTGCCCTGTATTTGCTCAGTTTATATATTTGACTGGCTATGCTACATGCCTGAGAAAGGGCCGGGTGGCCCGAAAGCGTGCTTATTTCCACCAACAGCATTTGGTCCAATAAAATGATATCATTCAAACCACTTTGCTTCTCTCCCTGGTGATTAAGGACAAGGGAATATTTGCCCCATGTTATGCAATGAGGTAGTATGTTGTATTGTGGGGGTGGAAGAACTGATGGTAATACCGTTACTTACAGTAACGCTTCTACGTTAACTCTGCTGCGTTCCATACTCCCCCTTGCTCAAGACTTACAAGAATCATCCCTTGGACTCAGTATAGCTGTTTATTTTAGAATGTCCTTTCTTGCCACACATTTTGAGCATACCACTGTACAATTTAGCAAACTCTCTCCACAGAATATCTACTTTTCTGGAAGTATAAAGGTAAGTGAATGATCACCTCTTGAGAAGTAACTGTGGGCAGAGTCTATTTCAGGCACTCCTATACCAATTCTCCTTTGCTCCCCAAGGCCTCCTGGTGTGATGCTCTGGTAAGGATATATCTCTAACAATGTTTTGATTTTTAAGAACATACTGGGGACAATCCAGTTGCCTGCTTATGCTGACCACGACACAGCACACAGGAAGAAAATGCACACTCAGATGCGCACGTAGTGCCCAACGTGCAGCTCAGATGCCTGGGATGGGTCGCATAGGCCGGCATCGCACTTTTGCCCCATGTGGCTGTGCTGGGGGCTCATCTGAGAGGCACATTCTGGCTGTGCGGTGCGCGTCAGGGTTGGCGTAAGCAGGCCACTGGATTGCCCCCGCTGTGTACTGCAACCATGTAGCAAACCTATATATGTATTTTAGACACTTGCACCTGCCCTCTTGCGCCAGGACTCTTAAAACATATTAATATCACTGCTACCTCAACTACCACCAAACTGCCAAAATAAATATTACCCACCACCACCATAGCCTCAACCTTAGAGTTTGACCCCGATCATTACAACCTGGATGCAAATTACCAGTAGCCTCTGCTATCCACTTTCTTCCCCTTCTCCCAAATGCAAATGAAAGCATATAGGGAAAGCTGCCTCCTGCCCCCCTTCTCTACCCAGCTTCAGTGTTGCCCCCAACCTGCAGAGGAAGAAAACTGGCATTGAAAAAGCAAGTCAAATGGGTGCATGGCGCCTAGGTTGTAAGTAAGCACAGTATTTGAGACTGTACAACATCTTTACTGCTTACATGGCATGCAAATTAAGGCAGGAGTCATAACTTACAATTTCTATGCTTTGTGGAGCGTTGCTGAATTTGTAAGAGCCTATTTTCCTGTTTTTGAAAGGAAAATACACTAAATTCCCACCGCTGCCGTAGTCACCAATCTGAGTTTGATTTTCAGCCAAGCAGCCAGCCAACGGGTTTCTCTTTCAGCCCAAACTTTGCTCCCAGTTGTAAAAAAAGAATCCTGCTGGTAAACTAGCAACTTTGTTAATTTCACAAACAGGGAAAGAATGAACTGGAAGGGGATATTACTTTGCAGTTCCCTCCTCACCAGAGTATTTCCCTTGCAGCTCTAAGCTTTCTCAGTTGCATACCTGAAGTAATTTTATCCAACTCACTTACATCACGCATTTAAAGTTTCACTGGGAGGTGGGGGGGGGAGAGGGGGGGGAAGAGGAAAATTGCTTAGAAGACCCCTTCTTATGGAAAATTTCCCTGGCCGACCAGAGCTGTGTCACTTTCACCAGAGGGTTTAGTTCAAAACTGGAAACAGTTGCCTTGTCAGTTTCACCTGCTGGGGAGTTTATTTGGTAACCGGAGCAGTCACCATGAGTTTCCCGCTTAGCTGCAGCTCTGTCACTTTCATTAGCAGAATTGTCTTCCACCTAGAAGCAGCCTCTTCAGTTTCATGGAAAGGTGGGGGAAAGAAGGGAGATTGTTTTGTAGACCACACCTCATCCAAACATTTCCTTTGCAGTCCTAATCTGTCAGTTATGTGCCTAAAGGAATTCTGTCCAACTCATGTAAAATTACTCAATGCACCTTTGACAGTCAGGCTTGCCCATGATAACTCTATGCAAGATTAAGGCCCCTTAATCAGCAGCCTCCTTGGAGATTAGCCCCAATAGTCTTTTTGTAGCTAATCGTGCCTCTATTAGTTAAGGTAACATGGAGTTCTCATTGAATCTCTGCCTGTCTTTAACATGGGAGGTTTGAGTCACTGCACTTCTGGGTTGCAACTTCGAATCTGTTGCAGAGGATTTCTCCTTTGTTCAGTGCTGTAGCTTAACCTGAATGGGTTAGAAAATTAAAGCCAAATATTTACATATATATGGTGGTTTGGAGGGGAAAAAATTGTTATTTTAAATCAGTAGTTATCGGCAGTAAAAGATCACATTGAAGTGAATGCCAGAAATCCTAAGTCACATATGCGTATTTGAGGTGGTATCATTGTTTATACTTCCTGTCTTGCAAACAGCACAATGCCCCAGGATCCATCTATGTGGCTTCTGAAGGTTCCCTGTACATCCCTCTGGTACGGATTCCCCGGGTCAATTCATCCCTTTTGCATCCTTGCTAGAACCCCTCAGCTTAAGAAACCCGTTTGCTTATCAGTTCTCAGCAGGTTCCCAGCTTTAGTCCTGCTTCTCCCAGTCTCTAACTCACAGTAAGGGCCCATACTCAATCACAGCCCTCTGGCATTACCTTCTCAAGGGAGAGTTCTCTCACAGGTTCTGCTTCTCCCACAGCTTCTCAGCACTGAGCCAGGCTCAGCCTCTCTCCCTCTCTGGGCTGCTGCCTAGTATCACACAGTTATAACGGAACAGGTTGCAGTAACAGAACAAGTTGCCAAGAAAGGTCACAGGCTCTCTATCACTGGAGATTTTTTTAAAAGGGGGCTTTCAGACATCTGTCAAGAATGTTGTATCTAGTAAGCCTGCATCCTAGCAGGGGCTAGACAAGATGATCCTGTGTCTACACCCTCCCAACTCTTTGATTCTATCTGTGCTAACCAAAATAACCACCCAAAAGAGGGAATTGGCCTGGTCATTTATTCAGTGTTTAGCATTCATGAACTGTCAGGGTCAGGCCTCAAACTCCCAGTTTTGGACTGTGTTGGCTTTTACCCCTGCACCACCACCTGGCTTGTTCTGGTGAATAGTTTCCTTGTATTTCCCTCTCTTTCCTGTACTGTTGGCCCCACCCATCCAGCTTTCTGATTGGCTCCCAGCTAAGGCAGCTAAGGCATGTTTGGAGCAACAGGAAGATATTAGAACATCTATTTCTGATGATGTTCTGGCCCATGCACCTGGATTCAACTTCTGCTCAGCAAATTCAGGTTGGATCTCCCTATGCTATAGTTAGTTAAGCCTAGTTTTTCCCTTTCCCTTATTTGGCTTGGTCTTCCCTTTTCTCTTGTTAAAGCGGAGTCTCTCATTCAGTTTCTCAGCTTCCCTTGATTAATATCTTTTCATAGCTTGTCTGGCTCCTTCAGTATATTATTTCCCTAGTTTCCCCCTTAGTCTGTGTTTTGCCTTGTTGTGAACTATTTGGCTTCCTCTGTGCATTGCTGCTGCAATCCTCCTTTAGTCTAGAGTGTGTTTTGTCTTAGCTTGTCTGGTTTCTTCAGCATATTACTGCCCTCATCGCCCCCTTGGTCTGTATGTTGACTTGTTGTGGACCGTCCAACTTCCTCTTTGTATTGTTATCCTTGTATTCACCCTTATCCTCCAGACTGCCTTCATAACTGCCTCCCTCTTTGCTTGCCCAAACCCTCCTTTGAGTGTTTGTGCTAATTTTCCTTGTTGATCTTGTAACTGTCTTTCTCCTCCAGAGTGTTTTGCATGGCTGTTTCCCCCCTTGCTTGCCTCAATCCTCCTTTGAGTTTTTTTGTGCCAAGTTCCTTGTTACCCTTGTATCTGCCCTTATTTTCAAGATAACCCTGCTAAAGTATCTTGCATAGTTATTGCTTCTTTCCTTGCTCCTATCTACCCCTGTGTTTTTATGTATTAGTTCCCCTTGTTACCTGGCATCTTGCCTCCTTCCTAGCAGAATCTGTTACATACAGTTTTTCCTTGTCTTTCCAGGTTATTGCCTTGCTCTCCCCTATTGTAGTTGTACAAGATTCCTTTGCTTCCTTTTTGTATGTCTCCCTGTATGTAGAGCCTTCCTGCTCAGTTATTGAGCCCCTGTGATTCCTTCCACTGGTTGCTCGTTCTTAGTACCTTTGGTACAGTGTTTGTAGGCTCTGGCTTCTCTGGCCCTTGCTGGTCTACGACCACTACGTAGTTCCCTGTGATCTTTGGCCATAGCCTCAGAGGTTAGCTGCCTTTCAATCCTGAGGGAACGTCTACCTCGTTGGTTGTGCCTTGTTATCTTAGTCACTGTCTTCCTAGATGTATAGGAGCTGCCCAAGCTTAGGTCTTCTGAACAGTTCTGTCTCATCTCAACCCTGATGACACCAAAGGAATACACGAGGGAGCACAGGGAGTGCGTCGAGTGAAGTCAGTCACCACACTGAAGCTCATACAACAAAAGCTTCATCTGGCTGAGAAAGGGAGGATGAACAAGGGGAGAGAATTGCACTAGGAGAGAGAATTGCACTGAGAGAAATTTAGGCCCTCAAACAAGCATAGCTCACGCTGGGAGAACACAGGATTTTCTTCACCTCTGATCTATCTTCCACATAATGACTGAGAGGCTATAAACACTGCATCAGTGACTACATGGAACAATGAGCTGAAAGGGATTGAAATGTGGAAAACCAAGTACTGACAGTGTAAATATTAGTGCCGTGAACAAGCCATGACCGTAGGGGGTTGGGGAAAAAGTATGCACAAACAAAGAGTAATTTCAGATGTTACAGGATCACAGTCCACCACAGTGAATTCCCTGTGGTGGCCGTTATTCCCGTGAATCACTGGCAGGAATCAAAGTTACCATGATTCTGGACCTCCGGCCGCCCGGAGGTCCAGAACCATGGTAAGAGCAAGCCCGGGATTGGGCCTCGGGGCCCGGTACCATGGTTGGATTGGCCACGATCCGGGATGGGCCGAAGGTAACGTCTGTTACCTTTAGCCCAGCCTGGATTGTGGCCCCGACCATGGGATGGGATCAGACGCAACGGCCCCATTGGCCACTGCACCCGCCCATCACCCCGAGGGCAGGCGGTCAGGGAAGTGGGGGGAGAGGGGGCAGGGCCGTGCTGCCGCATGTCACACCGCACAGCCCCGCCCCTTCCCCGATCCCCTATGAGAATCAGGCTGGCACGTCTAAACGACAGCCGGCCAGATTCCTGACCAGGATCCGAAACGGATCCCGGTGCGTAGTTCAGCATGGCGGGCGTCTGGGCCCGTTATGTCTGAAATTACCCAAAGGATAGAAGTTGACAATGTAGGTGGTGATTTATTTTTCCTTTGGCATAACTCCTAAATAAAAATACACCACTCTAAGGCTAGTAGCACCACTGGTTATTTGTGAGGGGACTAGGTGGGGATAGCAGGCACTGGTATGGTGCCAGGAGTCATGGTCCAGAAAACCCAGAAACATCTGGGTTTGCTAAATCCTGTCGCTTCTCCCTCCATAACATTGCTAAGATTCGCCCTTTTCTCTCTGTCTCGTCTGCCAAAACTCTTGTTCATGCTCTGGTCATCTCTCNGTAAAATATAATACAAATATAAATATATAATAAAACATTTCTGTCCATATGGAGGCTGTCAAAAAAATACATCAAACCCTACCACCCTAACCCAGTTCCCCCACCCTTCACAATTGGGGGGCAATTTCTCTTCACCTTAGCAGTTTCCCTTTTATCCCACACCTATGTCTTCCTTAACAGTCCTGTTTTTATGTCTGGCACTCTTTGCCCTATCAAATAACACCCCCTCCACTAGTTACCTTGTCTTATCTAACCCCACCCTTTCCTGACTCTTTATATACTGCCCTGTATTTGCTCAGTTTATATATTTGACTGGCTATGCTACATGCCTGAGAAAGGGCCGGGTGGCCCGAAAGCGTGCTTATTTCCACCAACAGCATTTGGTCCAATAAAATGATATCATTCAAACCACTTTGCTTCTCTCCCTGGTGATTAAGGACAAGGGAATATTTGCCCCATGTTATGCAATGAGGTAGTATGTTGTATTGTGGGGGTGGAAGAACTGATGGTAATACCGTTACTTACAGTAACGCTTCTACGTTAACTCTGCTGCGTTCCATACTCCCCCTTGCTCAAGACTTACAAGAATCATCCCTTGGACTCAGTATAGCTGTTTATTTTAGAATGTCCTTTCTTGCCACACATTTTTAGCTGTCTCTTATACACATCTAGATGTCTATTTTATTACTTTGTAAAGTGCCAGGTACACTGCTGGCGCTATATAAATGTTTGTTAATAATAATAATAATAATCTGGGTGGCTGCTTTATCCTAGGGGGTGCTGCAAATGAGAACCAGAAGTTCAGAACATTTGTGGGAAGAGTGTGAGATGCAAGATGGGATAATGACTCCAGGGGTGGGGGGTTGCATGGTGCCAGCCCCTCCCCCAAACAAAAAAACCCACCATATACCATAAACGGCTGGCCATTTGATAGGTCCAACATGTGATACCTGAAGGTGCAAGCAACATGCATACACATTTACTCCTGCATGACTACTGTGCCATTTATTAATGCCCTAAAGCATCCCATTGTGCCTAAGAAACTAACTGGTCTCCATAGCAGTTCTCCTGGCCAGAGTTTACATCAACAGGATAAACAGACTACACATGAACTAATGGGGCTTTACTTCTCCCACTTGCACACATCTTGGTGGTTTTGTAGAAGAGATTCCAAGTGTCGGGGGGGGGGGTTTAAAAAGATGACTTCACGGAAGTCCTCGGGGTAAAAAGGCTCTACTTCCTGATGTTCAGTTAACCAAAGGGCTCGTTCTCAGCTTTGCCTGGACTGAGCAGTATTACTTACCTTTCTGAGGTCCTGGCTTCCGCATTATCCTGCCTGCTACTGTTCTTACGCTGGAACTGGCTTGGCTTTACCAACCTGAAGGTGTCTAGAACAACAAAAGATAAACAAGATTAAGTTCCCAATTCCGCATCATGCAAGTGTCTATACAGTGAGGAAAAACAAGGGCACCTTCAGCCCAGGCTGCTAAGCAAATCACCTACTGCAAACACAGATTGATTCCCTAGAATTCAGTGGATTCTTGGAAGTATTTTTCTCTGCTAACTGAGTAAATTTACAGCAGGAAAATTTTCTGCATGTCACATTATATGCTATTTTCTACAGGTCACATCCCAAGTGAACTTTTGCTCTAACAAACAAAGAGGGAAACAGACCTGAAAAACTATGAAAGTAAACATATACAAAATGTAGCATCACCCCGGGCTCCGAGAACACATTCACTAGTTTGATATTTGCAGAGTGAACGGCACTCAGTTGTATCCTGTTAATATGAGGAACTGGATACTAACCCAGGAAAAAAGATTTCCTGTTACTGCTGCCATGAAAATCTAATTTGCTTCGTATTTGCTTTGCAGTTTGAAGAGGACTGGTTAAGAAACCTATCTCCAACATGTGAAGATTTCATTTTTGTAATAGTAAACGTTACTAATAATTTTAAGCCTATGGGAGATTTATTTATTTATTTATTTGAAAAACTTATTACCCTGCCCCTCCTACCAAAGGCAGCCCAGGGTGGCTTACAATATAAAATGCAAAAAATACATTAAAAAGGGGGAAAACAAGAGAGGGAAAACACAGCCTCCCTACATTGGGGGAAAGGATGTCAAAAAGCAGTAAAACACATTTAAAAACCCACCCTAACAAAAACAACAACACCCCCCCACCCGATCTCCCTTGCCAAAATCCTGGCGGAACAGCTAGATCTTACATTGACATCTAAAAGAAGGAAGGAAGGTCCAGAGCCACACAGACCTCTGCTGGGACAAGTTCTACAGCCTCGGAGCAGCCACTGAGAACGCCCTCTCCACAGTGGCCCCCCAGGATACCCGTGGGACTTCAAGTAGGGCGATCCTGGCTGACCGCAGGGACCCATCAAGGGCAAGGGAGTGAGGCGATCCCACAGATTGATGGGGCCCAAGCCGTATAGGGCTTTATAGGTAATAACCAGCACCTTGAATCGGGTCTTGAAGACTATATGCATCCAGTGCAGAGAACGCAGCACCGATGTAATGTGCTCCCGGTGACCTGTCCCTGTAAGGAGGCAGGCCGCCGCATTCTGCACCAGCTGCAGTCTCTGGACCATCACCATGGGCAGCCCCACGTACAATGTGTTTACAATAGTCCAGTCTCAAGGTAATGAAAGAATGGAGGATAGTGGCTAGCTTGGAGACAGAGACCCATCTCTGCCAAAGCAGATGCATCAGATGTAATTGGCAGAAAGCGCTCCTTGCTACGGCCCCAACCTAGGCATCTAGGCAGAGCTGCGAGTCAAGGAGCACTCCCAGGCTCCAAACCTGGGGAACCAGTGGGAGACAAACCCCCGTCGATGATGAGGACTACCACACCCACCACCTTCCCCACTAGCATCACATCCATCTTGTCGGGATTCAGCTTCAGTCTACTTGCCTTCATGCAGTCCCCCACAGCCGCCAGATATCTTGTAAGCGCTGAGACTGCGGCGTCTAGGTCCGATGAAAAGGAGAGAAAGTTGGGTGTCATCAGCATATCGATTACACCGAACTCCAAATCTCCGCATGACCTCACCCAACAGCTGCATATACAAATTGAACAAGAGGGCACAAGATGGAACCCTCTGGAACTCCAGATGAGAGGTCCCAGGGAGATTAAAAATGTTCCCCAAGTGCCACTTGCCAAGTTCTTCTGGCCAGGAATGAGTGGAACCATTCAAGAACACCTCTGCCCACCCCAGCTTGGTCCTGCAGACAAGTCACCAACAACTCATGGTCAACGGTATCAAAGGCAGTCAAAAGTTCTAACAAAATCAACAGGGTCAAACAACCCTGGTCTAATTCATGGCAGAGGTCGTCGACCAAGGCCACAAGCGTAGTCTCCAGACAAAAGCTGGACTCTACTTATTTTGATATATTAATATGATTGGTGGACTTAATAAATTTATTTACAATTCTCCATTGGGGGGTGTCCAGTGACACACTATGACAGTCACTTCAGGGACAGTGCCGAAAGTCTCTGCCCCAATTCCTGCTGTGATCAAATTGCATGAACAGCAGCACAACAGACTTGTTTCCGTCTTATCTTGATACTTCCCCCCCCCCCCTCCCCCCAGGAGGGGTGGGAGTGAAACCGGGCAATTAGGATGTCATCTAGTGCGAGCCAATTTTCCGGAATATATGACATATTACTTGTGTCTTTCCTTTTTTCTTGTTAAAGTGAAGTCTTTCATTCAGTTTCTCAGCTTCCCTTGATTAATATCTTGTCATAGCTTGTCTGGCTCCTTCAGTATATTATTCCCTAGTTTCCCCCTTAGTCTGTGTTTTGCCTTGTTGTGAACTATTTGGCTCCCTCTGTGCATTGCTGCTGCAATCCTCCTTTAGTCTAGAGTGTGTTTTGTCTTAGCTTGTCTGGTTTCTTCAGCATATTACTGCCCTCATCGCCCCCTTGGTCTGTATGTTGACTTGTTGTGGACCGTCCAACTTCCTCTTTGTATTGTTATCCTTGTATTCACCCTTATCCTCCAGAGTGCCTTGCATAACTGCCTCCCTCTTTGCTTGCCCAAACCCTCCTATGAGTGTTTGGTGCTAATTTTCCTTGTTGATTTTATAACTGCCCTTAACCTCCAGAGTGTTTTGCATGGCTGTTTCCCCCCTTGCTTGCCTCAATCCTCCTTTGAGTTTTTTTGTGCCAAGTTCCTTGTTACCCTTGTATATGTCCTTATTTTCAAGATAACCCTGCTAAAGTATCTTGCATAGTTATCACTCTCTTTTCTTGCTCCCATCTACCCCTGTGTTTTTATGTATTCTGGCTCTCTCCAGATGACATCCTACTCGCCTGGCTTCACTGCTTTTTTTTCTCCACCAGAGGAAAAAGCATCAAGATAAGGCTGATATGCGGGTGGCTTAACAATTTTAAGAAAACAATTTTAATAACAAGAAGAAAGTTTGGGTCAACAACTTTAGGTTTAGTCCACTAATATTCCAGGAAAGAACCTTCAGAGATACAAGGTCAGATGGCACTCATGTGCATTTTGAATACTGCCTCTGGTGAGCAGAGGAGGTTAACAACAGCACCCTTGAGAATCAAAGGTGGAATGGGAGAGTGAAAAATTGCAGGAGGAGTACTTATTTATTTTATTTATATCTTTTATTTATTCAATTTATACCCCGCCCCTCCTGAACACAGCTCGGGGCGGCTTCCAACAATAAAAAACACATACAATATAAAACAATTAAAAACATATAAAAATACAATATCAAATATTAAGAACAGAGCCCGGGATACATTAAACAATAAATAGGGTAGGGGAGATAAAAAATCCACTAACCCGGGGGGGCCCCAAAGGCCTGGGCGAACAGCCAGGTTTTACACCTTCGCCGGAATGTCAAAAGGCTTGGGGCCAGGCAAGCTTCCTCCGGTAGGGAGTTCCAAAGACACGGTCCAGCCACCGAGAATGCCCTCTCCATTGTAGCCCCCCGCTTAACACGGGGGACCTCCAAGAAGGCACCCCCGGCAGACCGAAGGAGCCACTCCGGGGCGCAGAGGGCGAGGCGGTCCCTGAGGTATGAGGGGCCGAGACTGTGAAGGGCTTTGTAAATCAGTACCAACCCCTTGAACCTGGCNATAGGTAATAACCAGCACCTTGAATCGGGTCTTGAAGACTATATGCATCCAGTGCAGAGAACGCAGCACCGATGTAATGTGCTCCCGGTGACCTGTCCCTGTAAGGAGGCAGGCCGCCGCATTCTGCACCAGCTGCAGTCTCTGGACCATCACCATGGGCAGCCCCACGTACAATGTGTTTACAATAGTCCAGTCTCAAGGTAATGAAAGAATGGAGGATAGTGGCTAGCTTGGAGACAGAGACCCATCTCTGCCAAAGCAGATGCATCAGATGTAATTGGCAGAAAGCGCTCCTTGCTACGGCCCCAACCTAGGCATCTAGGCAGAGCTGCGAGTCAAGGAGCACTCCCAGGCTCCAAACCTGGGGAACCAGTGGGAGACAAACCCCCGTCGATGATGAGGACTACCACACCCACCACCTTCCCCACTAGCATCACATCCATCTTGTCGGGATTCAGCTTCAGTCTACTTGCCTTCATGCAGTCCCCCACAGCCGCCAGATATCTTGTAAGCGCTGAGACTGCGGCGTCTAGGTCCGATGAAAAGGAGAGAAAGTTGGGTGTCATCAGCATATCGATTACACCGAACTCCAAATCTCCGCATGACCTCACCCAACAGCTGCATATACAAATTGAACAAGAGGGCACAAGATGGAACCCTCTGGAACTCCAGATGAGAGGTCCCAGGGAGATTAAAAATGTTCCCCAAGTGCCACTTGCCAAGTTCTTCTGGCCAGGAATGAGTGGAACCATTCAAGAACACCTCTGCCCACCCCAGCTTGGTCCTGCAGACAAGTCACCAACAACTCATGGTCAACGGTATCAAAGGCAGTCAAAAGTTCTAACAAAATCAACAGGGTCAAACAACCCTGGTCTAATTCATGGCAGAGGTCGTCGACCAAGGCCACAAGCGTAGTCTCCAGACAAAAGCTGGACTCTACTTATTTTGATATATTAATATGATTGGTGGACTTAATAAATTTATTTACAATTCTCCATTGGGGGGAGTCCAGTGACACACTATGACAGTCACTTCAGGGACAGTGCCGAAAGTCTCTGCCCCAATTCCTGCTGTGATCAAATTGCATGAACAGCAGCACAACAGACTTGTTTCCGTCTTATCTTGATACTTCCCCCCCCCCCCTCCCCCCAGGAGGGGTGGGAGTGAAACCGGGCAATTAGGATGTCATCTAGTGCGAGCCAATTTTCCGGAATATATGACATATTACTTGTGTCTTTCCTTTTTTCTTGTTAAAGTGAAGTCTTTCATTCAGTTTCTCAGCTTCCCTTGATTAATATCTTGTCATAGCTTGTCTGGCTCCTTCAGTATATTATTCCCTAGTTTCCCCCTTAGTCTGTGTTTTGCCTTGTTGTGAACTATTTGGCTCCCTCTGTGCATTGCTGCTGCAATCCTCCTTTAGTCTAGAGTGTGTTTTGTCTTAGCTTGTCTGGTTTCTTCAGCATATTACTGCCCTCATCGCCCCCTTGGTCTGTATGTTGACTTGTTGTGGACCGTCCAACTTCCTCTTTGTATTGTTATCCTTGTATTCACCCTTATCCTCCAGAGTGCCTTGCATAACTGCCTCCCTCTTTGCTTGCCCAAACCCTCCTATGAGTGTTTGGTGCTAATTTTCCTTGTTGATTTTATAACTGCCCTTAACCTCCAGAGTGTTTTGCATGGCTGTTTCCCCCCTTGCTTGCCTCAATCCTCCTTTGAGTTTTTTTGTGCCAAGTTCCTTGTTACCCTTGTATATGTCCTTATTTTCAAGATAACCCTGCTAAAGTATCTTGCATAGTTATCACTCTCTTTTCTTGCTCCCATCTACCCCTGTGTTTTTATGTATTCTGGCTCTCTCCAGATGACATCCTACTCGCCTGGCTTCACTGCTTTTTTTTCTCCACCAGAGGAAAAAGCATCAAGATAAGGCTGATATGCGGGTGGCTTAACAATTTTAAGAAAACAATTTTAATAACAAGAAGAAAGTTTGGGTCAACAACTTTAGGTTTAGTCCACTAATATTCCAGGAAAGAACCTTCAGAGATACAAGGTCAGATGGCACTCATGTGCATTTTGAATACTGCCTCTGGTGAGCAGAGGAGGTTAACAACAGCACCCTTGAGAATCAAAGGTGGAATGGGAGAGTGAAAAATTGCAGGAGGAGTACTTATTTATTTTATTTATATCTTTTATTTATTCAATTTATACCCCGCCCCTCCTGAACACAGCTCGGGGCGGCTTCCAACAATAAAAAACACATACAATATAAAACAATTAAAAACATATAAAAATACAATATCAAATATTAAGAACAGAGCCCGGGATACATTAAACAATAAATAGGGTAGGGGAGATAAAAAATCCACTAACCCGGGGGGGCCCCAAAGGCCTGGGCGAACAGCCAGGTTTTACACCTTCGCCGGAATGTCAAAAGGCTTGGGGCCAGGCAAGCTTCCTCCGGTAGGGAGTTCCAAAGACACGGTCCAGCCACCGAGAATGCCCTCTCCATTGTAGCCCCCCGCTTAACACGGGGGACCTCCAAGAAGGCACCCCCGGCAGACCGAAGGAGCCACTCCGGGGCGCAGAGGGCGAGGCGGTCCCTGAGGTATGAGGGGCCGAGACTGTGAAGGGCTTTGTAAATCAGTACCAACCCCTTGAACCTGGCACGGCACGCTATAGGTAACCAGTGCAGAGTCCGGAGCACAGGTCTTATGTGCTCCCAATGAACCGTCCCCGAAAGGAAACAGCCGCCGCATTCTGCACTAGCTGCAGCCTCCGAACCAGGCACAAGGGAAGCCCCACATACAGCGCGTTGCAGTAGTTCAGCCTCGAGGTGACGAAGGCATGGATGAGGGAGGCATGGTCCGGGCCGGAGACGAATGGACGCAGCCTCCGTACCAGATGCAACTGGCAAAAGGCAGCCTTTGCAAGTGCCTCCACCTGCCGCTCCAGGCGGAGATCCGCATCCAGCACCACCCCCAGACTCCAGACCTGTTGAGCTATGGGAGGGCGAACCCCCCCCAATAAGGGGGGCCAGCACCTCCCTCACTCTCCCCACCACCATCACCCCCGTCTTATCAGGGTTCAGCTTCAGTCTGCTCTGCCACATCCATTCCGCCACGGCCTCCAAACACTAGGATAGCACCGAGATAGCACAGTCTGGGTCCGTTGAAAAAGAGAGGTACAGCCGAGTATCATCGGCATATTGGTGACAACGCACCCCGAACCCTCTCACGACCTCCCCCAGGGGCTGCATATATACATTAAATAATAATGGAGACAGAATGGAACCCTGCGGAACGCCGCATGATAAGGCGCAGGGGCAAGATGTCTCCTCCCCTAGCACCACCCACTGGCTTCTCCCCAAGAGGAATGAACAGCCCCATCCAGACCCCCCCAGTCACGCAACCGTCTCACAGCAGCCCATGGTCCACAGTATCAAAAGCGGCCAAGAGATCTAGCAGGATGAGAAATGTTGAACATCCTGCATCCACCTCCCGGCAGAGATTGTTGACCAAGGCCACCAACACCGTCTTGGTGCCATAGCCGGGGCAGAACCCAGATTGAAACGGGTCCAGGAAACCGATGCTGTCTAGATGCGCCTGGAGCTGGATTGCCACCGCCCACTCAATAACCTTCCCTAAAAAGGGAAGGTTAGAGACAGGTCGGTAACTGGCGAGGGCATCCACGTCCAGAGCTGGTTTCTTCAGCAGGGGGCACACCACAGCCTCTTTGAGACTGGGTGACAACCTCCCCTGCCGCAAAGGCGCATTCACTACCCTCGCCAGCACCATCCCCAATGTCTCCCTGGAGGCTTTCACCAACCAGGACGGGCATGGATCAAGTTCGCAACAAGTGGCCCTCACAGACCCCAAGACATCGTCGCGTCAACCGGCGTCACTTCCTGAAACTCCCCCCACAAAGATGGACCAGGCGGGGCCTCCATCACCTCGCGCTCTCTACCTACTGCCCCTAATCCAGCAGCAAAGTCGCTCTGAATCCGAGCAATCTTGTCTGCGAAGTAGGTGACAAACTCCTCACAGCGGGCCTCGGACAAGTCCCCGTCCAGGTGAAGCGAGGCCGGACTAACCAACCCCTGCACCACCCGAAACAGCTCCGCCGGACGTGACTTCGAAGACGCTATGAGGACAGCAAGGAACTCCTTCCTCGCTGCCCTCACAGCCTCAACATAGGACCGCAAATGGGCCCTATGGAGAAGTCGGTTGGAGTCAGAGCGAGTACGCCGCCAACGTCACTCCAGCCTCCTGCCTACTTGCTTCATACACCGCAGCCCCTCGGTAAACCAAGGGGCTCTGCGGTGATGAGACCGAGGCAGCGGGCGTCTTGGAGCCACCCTGTTGATGGCCTCCTCCAGCAAGGTGTTCCAACGCTGGACCAGCTTATCGACAGAGTGACCGTCCAGGTCCAAGGTTAATTCCCTCAGGGCTTCCTGGAACCGCTGGAGTTCCATCAGCTTCCGAGGGTGGACCATCCTAACTGGTCCTTTCCCCTTCTGGGTGGGGGGGGGAGGTTGCGTGGAGAGACCGGCCTGAAGGAGATAATGGTCTCTCCATTAGACTTAACTGAGTTTGTACTGTTCTTAAATTAGCCCGGGGAACCTGAGAGGAAAAAGAAGGTAGCTGTGGAGACTTTGGAACCAGAGTTTGACAGGTTCTCAGCAAGCAAGTGGAGAGAATACAGAAGATTAGGGATAAAACTAGGAAGCTAGGGCAAAATGTTGGAAGAATAGAAGGAGCAGTTACTGGATTTGCATCTGTAGAGGAACTTGGAAGAAGGGAGCTTACAGACTTCACTGACAGAAAAAACAAAAAGAACAGGATATCAGCTGGATTTTTGGAGTATGCGCTTCTGAATCAATGTATATGACGACTCTGGGTAAAGTATTTTCTACCTTCTAAGCGTAAATTCCTGAATGCCAGAGATGGTGCCTTAGCTGCCATACGGAAGTGGCTAACTGTTGCTGCTAAAAGTTTCTTCCCTATCTCCAGGTGGCGTGTCTAAACAACAGAGGTCTCATAATACTAATACAGTCAGCTGCTAACCTAAGATTGATTGCTTTCCCCAAGGTGTCAATTATTTTCTCTCAGGATATGAATTTGACAGATTTAAGTTCATTTTTTAAAAAAAATAATAAACTAATGCAGGTGCCCATTTATGTTTGGGATTACCTGGCTAAATTTGTAAAAAGAGAGGCAACAATATTTGGAGGGGAATTTTTTGTTATTGCAAGGAGTGTCAAACTGTCATGTATTTCCTATTATAAGCATATGTTTTTTTGCCATCTGTGTTCCTAATGTATTGATTTTGAGTTTCAATATATTAACTTTCTGTTTCAATGTATTGAACTTGTGTTTTACTGCACTGATTTTTAAAATCAGTTTCTATATGTACCTTGGTCCAAGCTGAGGGCCTCCTCAGCTGTGTTCCAATGAACTTTTTTTAAACTTCTCAGTGAACTTTTCACCGTATCCAAGGAAACAGAAAAAAAAGGCTAAAGCTGGAGGCCAGACCAAGGGCCTTATCAGTCTATATGTCTAATGGTCTATATGACAAATGGTACCAGCCACGAACATCTCCAAAGTGAGAACTTTTAAGTTTTAATTTTTCCTAGCTAGCACATCTGCGTCAACTAATTGGTTAAAAAACCTTGAAGCTGTGGTCAGTTCTCTCTGTAATCTGACAATTAATTTTGATGGAAATATGAGATTTTGTTCAAAC
>QEPC01011412.1:145046-224527 GCA_003113815.1 Sphenodon punctatus
AGAGACGTTTAGATTTAGCCACCAGAAGATCATTGGTGATCTTAGCGAGAGCAGTTTCAGTAGAATGAAGGGGGCGGAAGCCAGATTGGAGGGGGTCAAGGGAGGAGTTGGAGGATTTTATTACTTTGTAAAGTGCCAGGTACACTGCTGGCACTATATAAATGTTTGTTAATAATAATAATAATAATAAATTGGAAAAATCCAAGCCGAAAGCTGCCATATATTTTTCAATTTCAATTCAATTTAGTTTATTTGTGGCATATCCAAAGGACATAGCCATACAATTTTAAAAAGTCATATATTTTTGAAATCTAAAACTTTCTTTGATTGATTCAAGTTCCTTGCTAAATACATTTAGTTTATGACAGACATTAGGGATGAGAGAGAAAAGCCAAAGAAGAATTGCCAAACACACTGCTGGAGTTGTGAAGTCTGGGATAATTAAACGAAGTCCTGTACCTCAGTATCAGTAATGAAAGAAGCTAATGGAACAATTTGAGATTACACCCATCTCCACAGTGGCTTCTTTGGGGACGATAATAAGTACACAAAGTAATTGGTCAACCTGGATTGGAAAGGAGGTGGTCTTTCAGGATGCAATATGTTAACCTGTGACTGGGAAACCGAGTTAGAGGTTTCTGGGGGGTGGGCTCTTCCAAAAGGGAGATCTTCAAAATTGTGTCTCAGAAGGTTGCTTAATTTTTTTCTTACATCTAGGAACCATCATGTACAAATGTCCCTGGATGTAGAACAGTGGCGGCTGGTGGGTTTTGAGGTTGGTGGGTCAGTAAGGCCAGCGGAACCTTATGGCTGGCAGAGCTCTAGGGTGGGGGTTGTACATTGTAGGCGGAGCCTCCAAAAATCCAGAAACTAGGAGTCATCAACCTTAATATCTGATGGACAGAACATTAGTTAACACTGGGAACTCCTTGCTGCTGAAAAACCCTGCCACTTGGGAGACAGAGAGAACCCTTCTACTAGCATCTCATTCATTCAGTGGATGGGACTCCAGTAGGACGACACTCTCTCTCTCTCTCCAACAGTGGTAGTGCCATAGCAGGGTAAAAAAACCTGATCACATATTTAACACATACAAAACCTCAGGGCCACAACAAAATAGCTGCAGCATGCAGTTCTGAGTAAAATAGAATGGCAGATTACACATTGCTATTGCACTGTACAGGAGTCCCGTCTCCNACCCATCTCCACAGTGGCTTCTTTGGGGACGATAAAAAAAAAAAAAAAAGACAGAAACCTGATTGTCAACCCCTCTTCTCCACCCCCCCCACCCCCCCCAAGAGACTGGGAACAGAAGTTCTTTTTGGCAGAGGACATAGTAAGATGTCCTAGTTGGCACAGACCACCACAATGGTGCAAGCAAGGCAACAAAATACATAGCTGTATAACAAAGAATTAAAACAAACAACACAGGCCAGCTGGAAATACCTTGCCCCCACCCCCCAAACAGGGTACCTTCTTAGTTAAAATAGTAACAATAGCAATAGTGAACTATTATAATAGTAAGTCACCAGGAATGGATCCAAAGAAGCCCATCCAAAACAGCATCCTATCTACACTGCATCCCCACCAGCCAATGCCTGCATACTCAAACCATTCCCACAAGTCTGCCCAGGTTCAAAGCCCCCAAAGGCATCCAGAGACCCCCAAAGACAGCAGCAAAACAAACACTCCACATCATCAAGTGAACAAAACCCACATTCCAACTGATCTTGAACCAACCAACCAACTTACTTTATTCCCAGGGCCCTATGAAGATATATATATAGAAACCACATGTAAACCAGAAGCCAACCTACAATGAGGCACCTTAATTTAGGCAGGTTATATTCACAGGTTAAAATGTCAGTTTCAGCAAACCTGCAGACTTCCCCATGTGTCCCCAAGTGGCTCCCACTTCCCCACTGTGTCCCCACTCCCCTAGTGTGTCCTCAAGTGGCCCCCACTCGCCCACCATGTCCCCAAGTGCCCCCACTGTATGCTCAAATGCCCCCACTCCCCTAGTGTGCCCCCACTGTGTCCTCAAATGCCCCCACTCCCCCAGTTAACCCCCCGCTCCCCCACTGTCCCCAAATCCCCCTGGCAAAAATGTTTTAAGCCCTACCTGATCGCAGACAGGTCCGGACTCTGTAATGGCTGCCACCTTGCGCAGCCGCAGCTTGAGAGAGGCGAGTTCAAAGGCGCCCCTACAGGAAATTAAAATGGTTGGGTATGGGTTCCATTAGAACCCATTGTCCAGGCTGGCCACACCCTCAAAAAATTGCATCTTCGTAGTTCAGTCAGCAGTGCCGACCCACCAGAAGCCACAGCTGTGCCTGCGCACTACTCCAGCCAGCTGTGAGCAAAACTATTCTTTCTCCCTGGGCTGGCTGGCATGCATGTGCAGAAGAGCAAATTCCAGCGCTGTCAGGATCTTTTAAAAAAATTATCCTCCCATAGTCGAGGATCATTTTTTAAAGGACCTGTGCACTGCGCGGCTCGCGCCGCCCGCACCGCTGCTGCAGGGCAGACTGTCAGTGGTGCTGGGGGCGCTGGGTGCTTGTGGGGCACCACCCCCAGTACCAAAACAAGGGGCCACCACTGATGTAGAATCTAGGAAGGAGGCAGCAGGGTTCTACGATGCCCAGGGATCAGTGTTTCATGGCTGCCACCACCACCTCCCAACCAGCAGACCCTTTTACAGTTCACCCCTCAGCCACATGCCTTAATGTACTTGTTTGAGGACAGCAGATGGAACAGTCTTCAGATTTAAAACCATCATATTTCTTCCCATAACCAGATGCAAGTATAGTATAGCATTTTTTAAACTGTCTGAGTCAGTCAATTCAGTGTAGATTTCCAACAGAATAACTAGATTTCTTTTGCAGCTGGCAAAAAAAACAACTGAAGCAGCTAATCACTTTGAAAGACACTTCATCTAATACTGCTGAAGCTGCAGACTGGAATGCGCTGTTAGATGAGGCCTGCAACCAGACATGGGATCCAACTGGGCATCCAACTGGGCCTGCATCAGGTAAAATGTTGTCTGCCCAAGCCTCTTGGGCTCAGGCTGGGTTCCCTAGCTATAGGAAACCCCACCCTTACTACAAAGCACTCGGCTCTTGGGGCATGGTCAAATTGGAAATGGGTGGGATATGTTCACCCCACCCCTTCTCTAAGATAGTCCTGCCCTTTTTCCAAAGAAACCACGCTCCTTAAAGAGCACTGTGATTTCACGATACTCCATGGAGCAGGGCCACCCGCTCACATTAAACATGAGGCCCAGTGCTGTCGGATACAGGCCAAGATCTACTGCTAGACATGGCTTGACAAGAGGATCACTCGATGAATCAAACTGGCTGTATTAAAATTCTTACTCTGGGTGACTCATTTGCCACCAGGCTGTCTATGCAATTTGGCCTCCAATTTGCCATGTTGTGACCCTTGGGTAGAGGGGCATCTCTGATGTCCTCGCCCAACTAGGGCTTGAGAAAACAAGTGTTATGCCTCCATCAGGCGCTCTTTCCCAGATAAAACAGCTTATCGTTGACCTGGCGAGGCAGACCTTGTTCACTGCTATTAAATCCCAAAAGATCGCCCTCGTGTACAGGTTATTTCCTATTGAACCCTATGGTGCATTGATGGAGAAAACCCCAATATTTTGTTTTGTCCTATAGTACCCTCTGCCATCTTGGACAATATTAAAGAGTTTAACACCTAGAGTTACCCCGTCATGCTAGGAATGCTTGCTTTACCTTTAATATTAGACAGACTCTGGTTCTCCTCAGATAGATAAGCCCTACCTTTGAAGATTACCTTGTTTACAGGACTCCTCCTTTAGCTCAAGAATACAATTGGTTTCGGCCTAGATTAGACCCTCCTAAACCTCCCTAATTCCTTTCTTATCTGAACTTAGAAGTGAACTGTCCCTTCTCTAAATAATGAGTTTAAGAGTTATGTGGTAATGGTCCTAAAGTGCGCCGATGCGACAAAACCATATATGGGCCCTCCGCCCAAGGATTTCAGTATAAGAGTATAGTACTCTTTGTTGTGGGGTGCTCGGGATTCCTTGATCCTAGAGGCCCACAACGCGTTGTGTAAATCTGCTGAATAAAGAGTATTTGCTGTTTGCAGCTGCAGCCTCCTCGTCTCAGATCTTTACCCACGGGAAATCCTCGTCAGCATCCTATTTAAAATTTCCCCTTCGTTGGGTTTTTAGGAGGGCTTTCATGTTAGCCAAATTTAGTTTCCTTCCTACGGCTGTTAATGAAGGGGATTCCATATGAGCAGAGGATTTGTCAAGGCTGCAACCAGGGCTCTATTAAATCAATATTCCATGTCATTTTTGATTGTTCACTTTATTTGGTTCCTAGGTCCAACTATCTTACCTCAGTCATTGCAGGTATGAAGTCCTATTGTCAAAGAGTTTTTCTTCTCTTGAGACAGGACCCAGTAGTTACCCTACAGGTGTCCAGCTTTTTGGCCACTGCTATTAAACTTTGATTGGCTGCTGTTAGGGAATCCCGAGGGGTTTTTGAGTCCGATTTGTTTATTTTAATTGGTATTTACTTTAATATTTTGTTGTATTTGTATTTATATTTTGTAATTTATACTTGTGATGGCCAATGGCTATAACAAATAAAATAATTTGAAATTTTGAGATCACTTGCAGAGATTCTTCAGCAAGTTGTTATGTCTTTTGTAAGTCTACTAAGAATTGGGAAGAAATCCACCCGTCCTCAGCTTGTGGAGAAACAGCTAACCAATAGCTCACAGATACAGCTGAACAATGGTGCCAATGGCTCCCAGGTGCCTGCAAATTTCACATCCTACAGCTGATCAACACAGAAGATGTCTTTGATATCAAAATGAACCATGTCAAGTTGAAGATCTATAAAAGCTTTCACGAATGCCAGCATTTCAGTGAGAGAGGATGAAGGTTGTGTAAAACACAGTTGTCATAAAAACAAAAATATGCTGACTTCCAATGTGGAGCTGTTCAAGTTCCGAACTGCACCTGAACTGCTAAAAGCAGTAACAGAGCTGCAAATTAAGAGCATTTCTCTCTCTGATATGTATATTCACTGTACCTGGCTCTAAACAGTCATGATTAGTATGGACAGTGGAAGTGAGACAAGGCAGAGGGGAATATATAGAGAGACGGACACATTCAAGAAGAAATATATCATCCCATGTGTCAGGGCGTAAAGTTTGCAGGCACCTGGAAACCATTGGCGCCCAGAAAACTGAGGCTGGCAACTAGTTCAGGGGTGTAGTGGGGTAAAAACAGTTTAATATCAGGATGAAGTCTGGCAACTGAATTATTGTATTGTGTATTGTATATTGTGTATTGTGTATTGTATTGATTGAGGCTCCTGGAGTTATATCTGAAATTTCATGCTTGTATTGTGTTCTATTAATATATAATTAATAGTAATATGGGTAAACTTGATAAAGACAGCAAAACAACAAAACTAGGCAGGAAATATAGGCTGTTTTTACACAAATGGCACCCACCCCATGAACACCCATCGGATGGGTGGGAGAGCATCCATATAAACATACACGAGCGGGGGTGTGCATGCCCGCAACCCACCAACCAACACCCATGGAGCAGCTGGGAGGGAGTCAGAAAGCTCCATGGGTGGAGATGAGCGTTCAACACCCAAAGGCCCATGTAAACAACAAAACACACCCAGCCACGGACAGGGACATCGTGGCCTCTTGTATCCACAGCACGGCCTTTGCCAGGGGCAAGAAGAGGGCAAAGGTAACACCCCCTTGCCCGATCCCACGGTGCAGGGGGAGCCCTCAGCCTTTGACAAGGCCAGCCAGGATGCAGGAGGTCCCAACCCCATCCTAGTGGTGGAGATGTCATCCCTGGAGCCAGAAAGCGGCAACATCACCCTCCACGTGTGCCTCCAGAACCCACAAGGCCAAACCCCACAAGGACAGGCGGAGCACGCGGAGCAGGCCAACCCCAGGGATACCCCCAGAAGGCGGAGGAATATAATCAAGGTATGATACACACAAACTGGAACGGCGGGAGGGGCCCGGGACACGACAGTCAGGGCCCCAACAAGGGAGAACTGCAAATCTGACATATCGCTGTTTGCACACACAGCACAAGGGGACCTGGAGGTGTGGGAGGAGGTGGTAGTGGCCCTGGAGGAGGACGTGGAGGCCATCCCATGGCCCTGCAATCGGGATACTGATGGTAGGTCCAAACGGACAAGGGAACAGCGGAGGGAAGTGCCGGGGTCACACATATGGGACAGGGGCACAGCTTTGCTACCGGCCCCAGCAAGGGCACACAAGGGATGGCCAAGGGATCAGCAAGGAGGGAGAACAGAACACCACCGGACAACAGTTGTTCAAAGCACATGGGAAGGGGGTACACCACTGTGGAGGAGGGCCAGGGAGACGTGGGCAGGACAGTGACGGGAGACACAAGCATGCAAGGGCCCCCAGAGCATGGATGACCCCACCACCAAAAGCAGATGCGGCTCGGGGGGCAACAGGGGCTGTAGGCCAACAAAGCTGTGGCCACTGAGGGACCAAAGAAGGGCAGGTCGCAAGCACAACACCAGGGACCAAGACAAGTGCACAGGGGCAGGTAACAGTAGCCATCCTAATCTATGTTATTCTTGCTGTGCACAGATGAGCCACCCAGTCGAGCCAGGGGTGCCATCACCGGCAGGGCCAAGAAGAATCGGGAGATGGGGGCCTGCAACCAGAGGAGGGAGGGAGGATCTGGGTAGGGAACTGCTGGTGGAAACCAGAAGGTTGGCAGAAGCACAAAGTGAAGAGCAAGCAATAGGGAGGTACAGCAGCGGGAGGGGGAAAGGGTCCGGTAACATATTGCAGCAATCTTCACCTGGTCCCGCACTGAGCACCTGTGGAACAGGCGCCAAGTTGCCACCCTCCTCCACGAGCAGCGCCTTGACAGGATCAAGATGGAAAGGGCCCGAGTCACGCTGGAGGGAACCACCGCTATGGCCTTCAGCATAATTGAGGAGACACTGGAGGCCCTGAAGCAGCAACCCCAGCATGACACGGGCAGCCCAAGCAGGAGGATTGGCAGCCCAAGACCACCAAGGCACCCTCCCACAGGTGCAAGTGCCCCCACCCCAACTCTTCTGCCAACCCTGGTTTCCCCAGCAGCAGTCCTACCCCATCCTAGCCCACAGGGGCACCCTCCTCCCCATGTCTCCCAACTACACCAAGAGGGGCCCCGCGGACTGGTCACGACCCTCCTGGTTCCTCTCCAGCAGCCTCTACAACTTCCCTCCCAGGCCCCCAGACAGTCCACAACATTCCTGCACCACCAGAGACCCCACCGCCCAGTCCGACCACCACACAAGATCAGGTAATGTGAGGTGTCCACCCAACAAGGAGGGATACCATGACACTGAACCCTTCGGGCAATGGGAAGGGATCACAGGATGTAGTGAGAGCCACAGGACCTGCATGTACGGGAACAACATGGAGCGGCCACAAGGAAGGGGGAACTGCTACCACTCATGAAATGTACCCCTCTCACAGGTACCAATAGCAGAACTTGCTGTGGAGCGGCCGGTGGAAAAAGGAGACCCAGGGCCCAGCAGCCGCTGCGGCTGCGATGGCCCACAGCGAGCCAATTCCCGGTGGCGCAGTGAAGAGGGGATGCGGGAGGCTCTGAAGGAACCAACTCCACCCCATGTAAATAACCCCCAAATAAAACACATTGTTAACTAATACCTGTTTGCTGTACATTCGTTACAGGGGTGTGACCAAGATGGGAGGGAGCCATCTGCCTACCGTGGGGTTGTTCCATTCCACGGCATCGCCCCCATGCAGCAGCAGGGTTACCAGGTGTGGTGGCCCACCATTTGTCCCCAACAGACTGGGCCATTCAGGAGGTCATGGCGCTAGGCCTAGTAAAAGGGCACGGGAAGACTGTTACATATACTGCAGTAACTGGTGAAGGGTCGCAGTGGAGGATGGGTGACAGCGCCCTTCAGACAGCCACACCACAGAGGCACAATACACGTAGTAGTGCAATACGGAGAACGGGCACAGCACCCTGTCACTGAGATAGGCACTTCCAGGAAATGCACAGCCATGCAGCAACGTCAACCCTAGTGACAACACTAGGTAGGAGCAGCAAGGGTGCCAACAGCCATGGCATGAGGTACCATGTAAACACGGCGCCCGAGCAGTAGCAGTCCCCAAACGAAGGTATGCATATCACAGAGCAATAAGTAGAGAGGCAGTTATAGGGGTAGTAAGGAAGCTATATTGCTCACAGTCTATACAGCTGGCCCCTAGCCTGTTAACATTCCGGCGGAACTGTAAGACCTGGCTGTTCGCCCAGGCCTTTGGGAGGGAGGGTGGGTAGGATGTGGGGTTTTAGTTCCCCCACCTATTTTTGGTTTTTAGATTGGTTTGCTAGCCCTGTTTTTATAATATTTATGATTATTTTAACTGTTTTTATTGGATTTTAAGATGTTGTAAGCCGCCCCGAGCTGCATGGCAGGAGGGGCGGGGTAGAAGTTTATAAAATAAATAAATAAAAATAAATAAATATATAGGGTACGCTGAAGGGGGGACTGCCAGAGTCTAGGGTTGGTTCTCAGCCTGCTGGGCAGCTATGCGCCTGCTTAGGGCGTTCCAGTTCTCTTCTGATATCCTCCTGAAGGCCCCACCCTGAACGTGCTGGTACAGGGGTACGGGATCGGTTCTGTAAACAAGAGGCAATGTTACCCAAGGCAGTCCCATCGGTCTTGCAGATATGATTTGATTTGATTCATATATCCCGCTCTCTCCTGACAAAGTAAGCTCAAGGAGGCTCACAAATCGATACACACTAAGCATGGATCCTACACAGAGAACCATACTATCCAAAATCTAACAAGTCCTACGCAGAGGACATCAATATACATATACATACATAATACTGTCATCTTAAGTACACGCCCAAAAAATCCCCACTATCCACAATTTCATATTACATATTATCATCTTCATAACTCCTCACTCTGGCACCCGACACCCCGGGTTCAGCATGAGTATCTCCTTCCCTCCTCACCTGCTGCCACCAGGTGAGGCCACCTATTTCTATCTCCTCCTCCCTCTCACTGAGGGGAGATATTCTGACCAGCTGCAACATAAACAAATTAACAATCCCCCTACTATACATTACCCCCTCCACCTCCGGGCCCCACCGAAGGGCACGGCCAAAGGGCAGACCCCCTTGGACGTGCCCCTTAGGCACGTGCCCCTGGCACGCGCCTCCAGCCGCCCCCGATGAAATGGGGAGCTGGCCGGAAGTCTAACGTCCGCAGCCCCGCCCCCTCAAGGGGGGGGGACGACGAGCAGAGCAGTCCTCGCGCCCCAGCTGGCCTCGATGGATCGTCCCCCCCCCCGCACCCAGTACCGGCACAGCTGAAATGTCTAGAGGGGGGAGAGAAGCTGCTGGCCTCTACGCCGCTGCTGCCTCTACCTCTGTCGCCGTCATCCGCCTTACCTGGGTCCCCGGCCGCCAATGGGTTGGAATCTCCAGCTAGCCTCCGGCCACCCCCAATGAAACGGGGAGCCGGCCGGAAGTCTCACGCCCGTAGCCCCGCTCCCTCAAGGGGGGGGGGGGAAGCAGAGCAGCCCTTGCGCCCCAGCTGGCCTCGATGGATCCTCCCCACCGCGGCCAGTACCGGCGCAGCAGAAATGTCTAGAGGGGGGAAGAGAAGCTGCTGGCCTCTGCGCCGCTGCTGCCTCTGCCTCTGCCGCCGTCATCCGCCTTACCCGGGTCACCGGCCGCTAATGGGTTGGAGATATTGTGCCGTACCGAGACCACCAGGATGAGGATGGGGGGGTGCTGAAGGTCGCATTTGCTCCGGTTCAGCAATAGGCGCCACCTCACTTTGAACAGACTGAGAGTCCTCTCCACCATGCACCGCGCTGATGCCAGGCGCTCATTGAAGAGCACCTGCAGGGGGGTGCGAGGAACCAGATACGATCTCATCAGCCATGGGGTTAGTGGGTAGGCGGGGTCCCCAATCATTACTGGAGTCATGGAAACACCCTCAATAATACGGTACAGGTTAGGTGCAACCTCCCCATCGAACATCCTGGCAAAGAAGGGGGAGAAGTGCAGGATCCGAGCATTGTGGCTCCTCCCTGAGAGGTCCGTGTACACATCAACAAGAGGCATCAGTCGTCAACAACAGCCTGGAGGTTCACTGAGAATGCCTGCTTACGGTTGAGATATTCTGGCTCCCCAACAACAAGATGAACTATGGGGATGTGCATTCTGTTAATCGCCCCTACGCAATGAGGGAAACCCATGGATTCGAATCCCCTGATCACCACTTCTGGGTCCTGTAGCTGTATCACTCGCTCCATTAGTATATCCACGATCAGGTCGCACATGTCGTGGAGCGCCCTGTTCACGGTCACTGCTCTAACACCAAACTGTTCGCTAACACTCCGACATGTATCAGGTGTGGCTAGCTGCCACACCACCATCGCCACCCGAATCCCTGGGGATAGTGGGAAGCACGTTACGGTAATGTTGCAGCAGAGGTGGGGACTGATGATCTCACAGAGGCGGGTGAGCAATTCATTCTGAAGCGGTCCATCCACTCATTGTCCGTCTAGGTCGCCAGCATGTTCTCTCACCAATCATTGGTCCGCAATCGCGTCCAATTCATCTGTTGCGTTGGTAGGGTCACCCACTGGCCATAGACAGTGATCAGCCACCTGGAAAGAACAAGGCGGATGTGCTGGGATGCTGCTGTTCCCGTCAATCGCTTGGCGTCCGGCCTGGACCCTCCGCGCCCACCACAAGGTCGCCACTCATCGCAGGGTTGACATCCTGTTACGCCGTGCCTCATGGTTGTACCAGCGGGGGACTAGGCGGACGAGATTGGCCATTTGTTCAAACACCTGGGCCAGGATCCTGAAGCAGGTAGCCAGAATGACTATTAGGGTGACATGCTCATGTGGTATACCTGCAACTGGCATCACGTTCCCACCATCATAAGCGATCCCTGTGAACCGTGAACCCCACCCAGTGTCCAGCCACGAGCCCCCAACACACCAACTCACCCTGTGCACAGGTACGTTGTCCCAGCTGTGATGTCTCTCCACTCACCTACCCTTCAACCAGCAGTCAGTACTTTGATTACTCCACAACATGTTCCCACTTGCCCCTACTGACACACACCCCCACGCACTGCTGGCACCCACAACACACCAGACAACGCCCGTGATTAGACAACCATGCCACCGATACTGCACAGCACACTGTATGCTCCCACACACCCACTACAATCACCAACGCCATCTCACTGCTCATCTACTCGCTCCACATGCCTCACTATCCCCCTCTCCACTCACTCTCGCTCTCTGACCTCCCTCCACTCCACAACCACCTCACACGCCACGCCATGCCCCAGCAGCAGGCCCGCCCCTCAGTTATAGATCGCCCAGCTATCTCAGGACCTTGGTGTTTGGTTTAGCATGGTGGGTGTGGCTCACCCAGCTGACCGGGGTTGCCCTGATCCGTACCATGTGCACAGGCCTCCACTTGTATGTATCCCCAGCACTACTGCAGAAGATTGCTGCCAGGTAGGGATCCATGGTCTGGCCCGGTGAGCACTCTCCATACCACCACCACCCTGGGGGTCTGTTCCCTTACCCCAGGGAAAAGGCATGTGATCAGCCCCAGCAGCTCCCCAGCAGCTGTTGTAGCTGTTGACAGGTGGGCCTCCTTCCAGCACTGCCCTGTCCTGATAAGGCCTACCATGGTATCCCATCTCGCAGCCCCCAGCCCATGCCCCCATCTCCCTGTCTCCTATCGGGCTGGAATGTGTCCGCCTTGTGTGTGGGTTGCTGGTTCCCAGGGCCGCAGAGCTGGGTTGCTATCAGCATTGCAAGGCCACCCTGCGGATAGCTGTTTTGCTTCGCCTCCATGCAAGTGTATATTCTGCAGTTCACAGTCCACTTCGGTTGCTCTCCATCGCCCAACCTTCATGCTGGCCATGTCAAGCCGTGGAACCGGCCATGTCATCGATGGGTGGGTCAGGGAAGCATGGTTGGTGTGCGCCACCATGCTCCTGGGAACCCTGCAGCAAAGCAGCAATGTACAGATGTTGGTGAGCGACCCCCTTCCCATTGATGATGGTTTCAACCTCCTGTCCCATTACATGCGGCTGTTGGGTCATCCATTCGGGGGTCCGGAATGCCAGTGACGTGCCAGAGAACTCAGATTCATGCCCCTCTGCCAACTGCATCCAGCACACCCAAATGCTTTTGTGGTGCCTTGAGAAGCACGGGAGCTTGTTGCTGCTCGCCAGGTGGCAGGTCATCGCAACTTTGGTTTGGCCCTCCAGGCTGGCAGTCCCCATGTCACGAGCTGCTACGCCAGTGCTCTCCTGCATGCCCATGGGTTCGAGTGCCCTCACTCGGATTGCGCCACCTGCCTTGGGGAGCTGGGCCTGCTGCCCCCTGATGTCAGTGCCCCCCTCCTTACCAGGAAGCCCACAGCACAGGAGATGTCTGCCCTGAGAACTATGTTGAGTCAATCCGATGTCAGAAATGCTGCTGCGACAGGACACCCACTCCTGGCCCGCTTCATGCTGGATGCCCATATGCATGCCCATGGCTACCACAGGGGCCTCTTCGTCTGGGAGGGCTTCGGCCAGGGGCCCTTGTTTCCTGATGGGCCACCGCCTGCACCTTGATTTCTCCTTAGCTGCTCCCATCGTTGTGTATTCCCCCTGCCTGTGATGGACTGGTGCTTCAGCATCCCCACGCTCATTTTTTTTTTGCTGGCTCCTGTTGTATACGAAGTCTCCCTTCATCGTCTGTCTCTCCATCGTCTACTTCTGGCTGCCGTGGTGCTGTCTGCGATTATGGCTCTTGTCGATATCCTGCCTGGTGTGTTCGTGGATCTTTGAACCCCACCTGAGTGACTCATGCAACCCGGTATGGCAGCCCTGTGTCCCAGGCAACTGGTGTTCCCTACTTGTGTAACACCTAAACGATCCCAGTAGCAATAAACACATGCTTGTTATGGCTGTATCTGGTCTCCAGCTGTGTCTGTTTCACCGCAACCACCCAGTGCTGTGCCTGTTCACCTGTGTGTGGGTGATGGGGGTCGGGGCTTGTGGTTGTGGGGACTGATTCTTGGTGGGGACCTGGCCCTTTTGTGTGTACAAAAGGCTTGCCGGTAGTGAGTTTTCTACAGCAACGGGTGGTACAGTGACAGGGGCCCTGTGATGAAACCCCTGCTGCTGGCCCGGGTGTTCAGGTCACATGAATGGTGGATGGGCTCGCTGTTATGTTGGGGTGGTCACCAGTACATTGGACTGACATTTGTGGGGGGGATGCATCCCTGCTCATTAGGCACGGCTGTTTCGTGGTATTGGACTGTGGGGTTTTGCCAGGTGCTCGCTCCATGATCTATCTGTCCTATACGGGTAACGTGAGCCCCCTCCCTTTGTTCCCCCAACTGTGTGTTATCCATGGCCCACTGGGGGGGTGGGAGGGTGTCTGTATCCTACAGTGGTTGTGGCCTTGGCAGGGCATGCATGCAATGGACCGGTGTGCTTGTGCATCACCCTCCATGTTGCATGCTTCACAGAAAAAGGGATTGCAGTATGAAGACCTAAGTATGGAAGCATTGAAAATCACCCTTATTCGGCAAGAAGAGGGTGGTGGATACCTCTTCAGCTGAAGTGGATATGATAACTGTTCTGACAGAGCAGAACAGATTAAAGAGGTTGGAGCTAGAAGCAAGAGCCAGTGAGAACGAGGATCAGAGGATAATGCATCAGGAACTATTGGAAGCCCAGGAAAAACAACATCAACATGACTTAACTGTTAGAATTAAAGAATAAGCAGCCAGTAAGAGTCACCCCTCTTTACATGTTTTGTACCCGGAGAAGATCCCCAGGTGTTCCTGTCTACCTTCGAGAGAGCTGTGGAGAAGTGGCAGATCCCAGCTGNAAGTGGCAGATCCCAGCTGAGGAATATACAAAATACCTCCCTAGCCTGATAAAAGGAGACTTAGCTGAAGTATATTATAGCTTACCTGGGGGGGGGGGGGGGGGGGAGGAGAGAGAGAGCTGCTACTTATACGGTTTTTAAGGAAGCAGTATTAAAATGGTTTCATATGGGGCCTGATTATTTCAGGAAGGGGTTTAGATTCCTAAAGCCACAATCAGGCAGGTCAATGGTAGAGTTTGGGGCTAAATTGATGGAAATGTTAAAAAAATGGATAGAAGGAGCAAAAGCTGACACCTGAGAAAAGTTGAGAGATTTAATTGGGTTAGATCAGTTTTATTTCAGAATTCCCCAAGAGATAAAACATTTAGTTAAAGATAAAGTTCCCAAAAACATATGGCAAGCTGCTGAGGTAGCAGACCAAACTATACTTAATCGGGAGGAGGGGGGGGTGGATCTGCTATATAAGAAAGAGCACAAAGGTTACCAGAAGGAAGAAAAAGGGGAAGGTAAAATAAAGGAATACGAGTCCAAGCTTGCTGAGTGAAAAGAGTCCTCAAACCTTGGAAATGGGTACTGACTTAGAGAACGTGCTTGTTTCTATTGTGGTGACCTGAATCACTTGAAAGCAAATTGCCCAAAACTACACGAGTTATCCAGGTCAGCACATAAAGCCTCAGCAATACAAAAGATTCCAAGGCCTGTCAGTCCTTCTGTAGTAAATACTTGTGGGGTTGTGATTGAAAATTCAGAAGTAGTCTTGTGAACCTTTAGAGAAAAAATAAGGGTGAGAGGTCAGTTAATTCTAGGTACGGTAGATACGGGAGCTTCTGTGTCTATCATCCGTTCAGATTTAATATCCCCTGCTGATATTGTACCTAGAAAAACTATATTCATTCAGAGGGTGGGAAGTGATCCTTTTCCTATTAAAGTAGCTCGGGTACCAATTGAATGGAGAGGAGGGTATAGTTTCCAAGAGATTGGTGTGTAAGAAAAACAATTTGTTCCAAAGCTCATTGGAAGGGACTTAATAGGACCTGAACTTCAAGTTTGTGTGGTTACTCATAGTCAAAGGAAAAGTGGATTAGTCCGGAAAGAACTAGATTCACCTACAGAAAATAGGCAAGAATACCAATGAGGTAACTGGAGAAAGAAATATTTTACTGGAAGGGAATCAAGTTTCTAACCAAGAGGGGACTAGAAACGGATTCGGAAAAAAGGAAAGAGGTGCTGGTGAAGAGAGAAAACCCCATAGAAGGGGAAGGTGACTCAAAAGGTGACTCAGTTAGAGGTTTTAAAAGATAATACAGCACCTACTGTAGAGTGTGAGCTATCTGAAGATAACTTAGAGGAGGAGGAGTTATACAAAGAGGGTGACAACTCCTTCCAAAGTTCATTAGAGGTTCAAACTGAAGAAATTTGGGACCAGGAAGAGTTCAGGCGAGAAATTCTCAGGGATCCAAGTTTAGAATCCATGAGGCAATTGGCATTAAGTGAGAAGACTGCTTTCACTGAGGAACTCAGAGAACAAGTGGTTTGGAACCAGGGAAGGTTGTATAGGAAGTGGTTACCTAGGGGCAGAGAGGTGTCCTGGGAGTCAGTCAAACAACTAGTGGTACCACAAAAGTTCAGGATGAGATTAATGGAGTTGGTTTATGATAGGCCATGTGCGGGATATCTTGGGGCAGGAAAAACTCAAAGATTACTTTTAAACTTTTACTGGCCTAAGCTAGCTCAGAATGTATCAGAATATTGTCAGTCATGTGAAACATGTCAAAAAATAGGAAAAAGAGGTAGTAAGCGCAAGACCCCTTTACAGTCCTTACCTATTATTGGGGAAGCTTTTCAGAGAGTGGGAACAGATATTGTGGGTCTCATTTCAAAGTCCACACAGAGAAAAAAGAAGTTCGTATTAACACTTGTAGATTTTATGAGATATGCAACAAGATAGTGCAACGGGAAGCAGTTGCACTATCTTCTATAGAAGCTCCGGTAATAGCAGAAGCTTTAGTAGAAATATTTTGTCAACTGAGTTTTCCCACTGAAATATTTACTGACAAAGGAAGAAATTTCCTATCACACATTATGAAGTGTTTGTGGAAATGCTGTGGTATCAAACATCTAAAAACAACAGCATATCACCCTCAGTCAAACGGACTGGTAGAGAGGTTTAATGGAACCTTAAAAGGAATGTTGAGAGCCTATATTGATCAACACTCTAATAACTGGGACCTGAAACTACCCTACCTCCTATTTGCTTATCGGGAAGTTCCTCAAGAGTCAACGGGGTTTTCACCCTTTGAACTCATGTTTGGCAGACAAGTACGGTGACCCCTAGATCTGGTGAAGGAAGGGTGGGAAGGCAAGATTGATTCAGTTAAGACTTCAGTGGTTGATTACATTTTAGGATTTCGGGAAACGAGTCAAATTAATGGATATAGTTAAAGAAAATATGGTAAAGGCTCAAAGCAAACAGGAAAGCTGGTATGATAAGGCAGCTCGTTCACGAGAATTTAAAATTGGAGACAGGGTAATGGTGTTTTTACCCTTACAGAAAGATAAACTAAAAGCTGCATGGGATGGCCCCTATGTGATACATGATAGATTAGACACCATCAACTATGTAGTTTCTATGGGTGAACCAGGGAAAAGACTTAAGGTGGTGCATGTTAACACGTTGAAACCTTTTTGTTACAGAGAAGACTTCGTTCTGGGAGTCTGCGAAGTGGATAATGTAGAGGAAGTATTGGAGGAATCACAAGTTCCTTGCTCAGAGGGATGGAGTTTAGAGAGAGTGAAAATATCTCCCCTCAAGATAGAGTAGAAGTGTTAGAAATTTTACATCAGTTCAAGATTTCTTCAAATAAACCAAGGAGAACGGTTTTAGCCAAGCATTGCATTGATACTGGTTCCCATCCTCCTATTTGTTCACCACCTTATAGGGTAAATGGGAAGGTTTTATGTGACATCAGGAAAGAAATAAAAGAAATGTTAAAGCTGGGAGTAATACAGCCATCATTCAGTCCATGGGCATCTCAGGTGGCTTTAGTGCCCAAACCAGATGGATCCATTAGGTTTTGTCTGGATTATCAGAAGATAAACACTATTACAAAACCAGATGCCTACCCTATGCCAAGGATAGATAACTTGTTGGACCAGCTAGGACCAGCCAAGGTGATATCTACTATAGATTTGTGCAAAGGATTCTGGCAAATAGAATTGGATAGGGATGTGCAAGCCAAATCTGCATTTGCTACTCCTGATGGGTTATATGAATTTACGGTGTTACCTTTTGGCCTGAGAAATTCTCCTGCTTCCTTCCAAAGTCTAGTTAATAGGTTATTAAATGGACTAGGAATGTGTGCCATTGCTGTTACAGATGATATAGCCATCTATAGCAATGACATGGAGGCCCACTTAAAACATTTAAGAGCAGGGGGGACTGCGCATGCGCAAAACGAGGTAGACGCGCTTCCCGAGGCTCCTCTCCCCACAACGCAAGAAAGTCTCATAAAAAGGGGGGGAAACGACACTGGAACCTCAAATCCGGTAGGGGAGGATGGGGAAATCGAAGGGGCCCTAAGGTAATAAATCTGGGGCAGCGGCAATGGAGAAACTGTTCCAGACAAAAACGGCTCCCCCCCTCCCCCAATGGACAGAAAGCAGAGCCAAAATGGCACCCGCAATTAATCCCATGGAGGAAGAGCCCTGAGCGGAAAGCAGGGGCATGGCATCAGAGAGAGAGGATAGAATATTTGCAATCCTCACTGAAATAAAAGCTGAAATGGCAGCTGCGGAGGCAGCAAGAGAAAGCCAGATGGCTGAAATAATTAAACTCCAGCAAGCTGATTTGCAAAATAAAAAAAACAAAAACAGAAGCCCTGGCCAAAAGAATAGGCACTGCTGAGAACAGAATCTCAGGACTGGAGGATAACACCCTGAATGGCCAGGACCAACAAACCAAAATGGACTTAATAAAAACATTAGAAACCAGGTGTGAAGATCAAGAAAATAGGGCCAGAAGGTCTAATTTAAGACTAGTGGGCATCCCTGAAAACTGGGAAGGGAGAGATGCTATACAATTTATTTGGAAAGTTTAGAAAACCACGTTCCCAGGGGAACCCAGTGCACACAATCCAAAAATAGAAAGGGCCCACAGAGCCAACAGGCCCAAGCCTAATGAAGAGGAACCCCCGAGAGCCATAATTATAAAGTTCTTAGAATACCAACAAAAAGAAAAAATCCTGAGACTGGCCAGGGGCAATAAATCCTTGGAATACCAAGGACAAAAAATTAAATTTTTCCCAGATTATGCAGGGGAGACGATGAACAAAAAGGAGAAAATGGGCGAAATACTTCGCAGAGCTGAATCAAAAGGACCTAAAACCTCAATTATGGTTCCTGGCGAGGATGACCATCTTATGGAATGGTAAAAGAAAAATATTCTTGGAACCTAATGAACTAGAGGGATTCTTGCATAAGCAAGGTCGAGACCAGGAGGACAATACCTGAGATACAGTGCCCATTGAGGAAAGTTAAAAAGATTAAATTTAAATGTCCTATGCAAGGAAATTTAAATGTTTGCTAAAATGTTTTAAAATGTTTAAAGATACGTGATCCAAACAAGAGGGGTTGGTACAACTACAAGGTTTATTAAAAGGTTTAAAGCTATATATGTGAGGCAAGTATAAAAATCTTAACAATTATCATGGGAAGGGCAAAAAAGCCCATGGAAAAGGCGGAGGGGGGGGGGAGAGGAGCTGTGAGGACAGTTAGAGGCAATGAGCCATAAATTGAAAAACCAGAGAGACTCAGGACCCCCACAGAAGAGTGTTATTTTTGTTGATGCTTATGGTTATGATGTACATAGTTTGTTGGTTAACAGGTTGGTTCAGGGACTCAGGGAAAGACAACAGGAAAGGGAAACAGGGTGCTCAAAGAAAATTAATAGACCGACATGGCAGAAATGATCAAAGTAATGTCCCTTAATGTTAAGGGACTAAACAAGATTATAAAGCGAAAAAGAACAATGTAAGTGATCAAAGAAATAGGGGCAGATGTGTGCTTCCGAGACACACTTTCGGGAAAAGGAAAGTCTAAGATTCAGAGATAAATATTTTGGGGGATTATACAATGCATGTAACAAGCAGACAAAAAAAGCGGGTTTTTTAAATGGGATAAGGACAAACAGAACCTTTACTTTGGAAAAAATTTATAAAAGAAGAACAAGAGAGAATGCTCAGTCTAGTAGGAGAACTGGAAGGTAAAGCAAAAACTCTGGTTAACATTTATGCGCCTAATGAGGGCACATATTAATTTATATGGGGAATATTACCCCTGATTGAGAAATATAGGAAAGGGATACTAATAAAGCAGGGGGATTTAAATGCCAGTTGGACAGAAAAAGACCACTCCAAAAACAAACCCCCTGGAAAGTGGCAACTTAATTTAGAGAGCCTATTGAAAGTACACAACTTAACTGATGTGTGGAGACATATGAATCAATCAGAAAGGGACTACACTTTTTATTCACCAGCACACAACACTTATATGAGAATAGACTACTCTTTCATGTGTAGAACAGAGATACAAAAATGTAGGACTTGCAGCATTAAGGCTAATATCTTTTCAGATCATGATTCCGTTATTACAGAGATACAATGGGGGGGGACTGGCCAAAAAACACACAGAACAGCAACTGGCAATTGTCCAGAGGCTGGTTGAAAAACCAATTCTTCTTGGAGCAAACCCAGGAAGCTCTCAAAGAGTATTTTGAGCTCAATGTGGGTAGTGTTGACACACAAGCCACAGTATGGGAGGCCGCAGAATTTATTTATTTTTTATTTATTTTATAGATTTTTATCCCGCCCCCTCCTGCAATGCAGCTCGGGGCGGCTAACAACAATAAAAACAATTAAAACAATTAAAATATAAATATAAAATACATCAATAAAACAGGGCTAAAAGACAGTAATAAATAAATACATGGGCGGGGGATTAAAATCACCCCTCCCCACCCTCCCTCCCAAAGGCCTGGGCAAACAGCCAGGTCTTACAATTCCGCCGAAATGTCAAAAGGCTTGGGGCCAGGCGAGCTTCCTCCGGAAGGGAGTTCCACAGCCGCGGCCCTACCACCGAGAATGCTCGCTCCATCGTGGCCCCCCGCTTAACACGGGTTAAGTGGTAATACGGGGGAAATGATAGCCTTAAAAGCTAAAATTATGAAAACAGAATAGAGAATATCTAAAAGAGTTATACCGAGAATTAAAAGCGGTGGAAGCAATAAACAAAACTAATCCCACAAAACAAAGAGCAAGGAAAATTGTAGAAATTAGAGAACAAATTAATTTAAAATAGAAAAAACCCACAGCATAATTGAAACAAATTAAAGGATTTTATTTCACATACAGCAATAAACCAGGGAAAACATTGGCAAGATTAGTTAAAAGACAAAATAAGAAGTCACACATAGTGTCTCTCCAGCTAGCAGATGGAACCAGAATAGTAAAAGATGAGGAAATTCGGCAGGAGTTCTTCAAGTACTATCAGGCATTGTATTCCTCTTCAAATCCAGACCCTAAAAAAATAACAGAATTTTTAAACAAATAAAAACTACCCAAATTGAATACAGACCACATTAAATACTTGAATAGTCCCCTCCAGAAAAAAGAAATTGCCAAAGTAAATAAAAGTTTAGCAAATAACAAGGCTGCAGGACCAGATGGCCTGCCAGCAGAGTTTTATAAGAAAACAACAGAATTAGTGAGCCCACACTTAGTAAACACATATAATGAAATATTAAAAACAGGGAAGTTGCCTCACTCAATCTATGATGCAAATATCACCTTAATTCCTAAACCAGGCAGACCCAGCAACAAATGTGAAAATTATAGGCCCGTATCGCTATTGAACATAGATTTTAAAATATTCTCTAAAGCCTTGGCGAATAGATTGACAGCAATTATAGGAGAATTAATTAATCCGGACCAAGTGGGATTTATACCCACTCGACAGGGGCCAGATAACATTCTTAGAGTAATTAATATAATGCATCGCCTCCACAAAACACAGGAGAAAGCCACAATCATCATGCTAGACGCGGAGAAGGCCTTTGATAGGACAGAGATAAGATGTCTAGAACAAATAATGAGCAGGATGGGCTTTCGAGGGGCCTTTCTTAATTGGGTTAAAGCAATTTATAAGGAACCAAAATCTAAACTCATAATAAACAATGGACACTCAGAACCATTCCAACTAGCTAGAGGAACGAGGCAGGGGTGCCCTCTACCACCCCTCCTGTTTGACTTAACATTGGAAGTCCTAGCGATACCAATAAGGCAAGAGGCTGAAATTAAAAGGGATACAGGTCAATAAAACTGAGCATAAGATAGCAATGTTTGCAGATGACACAGTATTATTTTTAGGGGACCCAGTAAATTCTACTCCGCCTCTTTTGAAATTAATACGGAACTTTGGAACCATTTCAGGCTATAAAATTAATGAACAAAAATCGTATGCTCTAATATATGGGCAAACTGAACTACTAAGGCAAGACATTAAGGCAATGCTTCCCTATCCAAAGGAAGAGAAGGCAGTAAAATATTTAGGGGTAAAGATACCTAAACAATTAAATCAGATTTATAAAGAAAATTTTCTAAACCTCCCTCAACAACTAAGTAAAGAAGCAGCAGAATGGAAGGATTTACCCTACTCATAGTTGGGAAGAGTGAATTTGTACAAAATGATATTGCTGCCTAAAATTATATACAAAATGTTAGCTCTACCCATCCAATTGCCAGATCATTTCTTTAAAGAGTGTGACAAGTTAATGAAAGAAATTTGGAAAGGGAACAAACCAAGAGTTAACAAACAAACATTGATGAGATCTAAGGAAAAGGGAGGTATAAACCTCCCTGACCTGCGCCTCTACCATAAGGCAGCAGTATTGGGAGCACTGAATAGCTGGTATTACTAACCAGAGGGAATAAAATGGGTGGGAATAGAACAGTATGCCCTGGCCATACATAAAATAGTGGATGAAGGCTCCCCAAATAAAAGAACATGGCAGGACCACCCCTTTGCATGGGCCACATGGACGACCTGGCAGAGCATAATAAAAAAGGTTTAAAAATCAATCAAAACCAATTCCCATACTCACCTGTAGACTTATTAGGTCTTCAAACGCAGCAGCAGGCTCAGACCTTGAGGAAAAAATTAAAACAGAAAGGGTTAGTGAAAAATCAGCCATAGAATAAAAGACAAGGGAATAATTAGTAAAGAAGACATGGAGAAAAAAATAGAAACAAGAATAAACCCATCTGAATACATGCAACTCAAACACGCAACAAACAACAAGGGCAGGAGGGAACATTACACAAGAGACCCCACCGCAATAGAGAAGGTACTTTTCAAACACACTGCCATAAAAGGAAGACTATCACGTATATATAAAACCTTAAAGGACATATGGTACCCTAAACAGATTAAATACATGCAAAAATGGGAGGAGGAATTAGAAATCACAGAAAAAGAAGAAGCAGAGATAATTGATTATATGCACAACAGGGCACATTCACTAGAAATTAAAGCATGTCAAATTAAATTAACAACTAGATTTTATTTGACCCCAACACAATTCAGGCATGCAGAAGAAGAGGGGAGGGGATTATGCTGGAGGGGATGTGAGGAACAGGGAACGCAAAGACACTGTTGGTGGGACTGCAATCGGGTTCAACCCCTATGGAGAGGGGTATGGGAAAAAATGGAGACGACGACTAAACTCATAATACCTTACAAACCAGAGGTGGCTCTGCTGGGCCTGTTTCCAGCAGCGGGGGAATTGCGGAGACACCAAGAATCCTGTTCAGTCTTCCTCCAAGCAGCAAAGAAAGTCATCACCTTACATTGGAAAGACACTAAAGAACTATCAGCAGGAGAGTGGATGAACAGATTATGGTACCATCTCACCATGAAAAAGAGAGCAGCGATATCCAGCAAAATGGTTCTTTTGTGTATGTGTCATGACTAAGTCAAACCTGCCAGAAGACCAAAGAGCATACTTATTTGATTATTATATAGAGAGCACAAGGACTGATAGAATATTAAAATATTTACCTGAACCCAAAAGTTACAAAAATTAATACCTGTAACCACAGTTAAATGTTTATATGTTTGTTTATAATGTTACTTAAAATAGAAGAATTTTTTTTTTAAAAAAAAAGACATTTAAGAGCAGTCTTACTATACAGAAGGCGGGACTTACTATTAAACCTAGTAAATGTCAATTTGCTCTCTCTGAAGTTGTATATCTGGGACACAGAGTAGGAAGTGGTAGAACACCACCCATGTGGGACAAGGTAGAAGCAATAAGGAACTGGGAAACACCTAAAACAAAGAAACAGGTGAGATCTTTTTTGGTTTAGCAGGGTATTACCACGGATTTGTTCCACGATTTGGGGCTATTGCTAGTACCTTACATTCTCTGGCACAAAAGAAGTTACCTGATAAAGTGGTGTGGACATCTCAGCGTCAAATAGCATTTGACCAACTGAAAAAGATCTTAATGTCAAAGCCAGTTCTTAGGGCACGTGATTTTGAAAAACAGAGTCCCGTTTAACTGCTGTTAACATGAAGGATATGTAAGCTGTGGGATACTATATTGGTCTGGCTCCTTATTTCTCAGAGCTATTAAAGTCTGCAGTTTTTCATTCTTGTCTGTATTTGCTTAATCATCATAGTATAGTTTGGAATGATACTATTCAGTATTTGTCTGTTACTTTGCATTAATATCAGAATAAAGTCTGATTTCAGAATTTATTTATTGGTTTCAGAATTTATTTATTGGATTTTTATTCTGCCCTTCCCTGAAGGTGCAAGGTGGCAAAGAAAACATAAAATAGCGATAAAGCGTCCAAAAATTATAGTTACAGTTGGTGGGAGTTTCTGCTGAATGTTCTCCATTGACTTGCATGGTGTTTGAGGCACTTTACTTCTGGGTAGGTGACCCAGTTTCCAGAGGCGATATCTAGGTAATGGGAAGGTGTTGTAAATGGCTCTAAAAACTGAAGAGAAAGGGCAATTGGGATTCTTACCTGTGAATTGCCTTTCTGTAGCCTTGCAGAGAGTTTATTCGGACTCTGGGAGCGTTCTCCCTCGCATCCACTAGGAGGCAGCAGAAACTTTCCACTGGGCATGCCTAGGGAGTGCTCCCTCGCTTCCCCAGGAGTAGCGCAGCTGACGATCAGAGCTGAAATTAGAAGAAAAAACACAACCTTCCCCGAACTTCGGGGTAACTACAACTATATATATATATATATAAAAAACTAAAGCTTAACAGACTAGAAACTGTCGGGTGGGCCGAATAAACTCCCTGCAAGGCTACAGAAAGGCAATTCACAGGTAAGAATCCCAATTGCCCTTTCTATAGCCTTCAGTCCGTTTATTCGGACTCAGTGAGATAACAGAGCAGTCAGTTTACTCAGCACAGACGGGGCTACAGTTTAATCAGATCCCAGCACCATCTGCAGAATCCGCCGGCCAAAGGCAGCCTTGGCGGATTGATGCAGATCCACCTTATGTTTGGTGAAGGTATGTAGGGACCTCCAAGTGGCGGCCCTACAAATTTCCCCCACTGGGGCTCGGGAATAGAAAGCCGCATTGGCGGCTGCCCCTCTGGTGGAATGGGCCAAGATAGGGTTGGGAGGTTGGAGGCCAGAGGCCTTGTAGGCTTCGGCAACACCCGTGGCAATCCACCCTGCAATCACTGCCTTGGAGGCCTTCTCACCCCTGTGACGAGGGTGATAATTAACGAGAAGGCTGGGGGAACGCCTAAACGGGGCTGAACGAAGCAAGTATATTTTTAAGGCCCTGCGCACATCTAATGTGTGCCAAATTTTCTCCAAAGGGTGACTAGGCCAAGGACAAAAAGATTGCACTATCACATCTTGGGACAAGTGGAAAACGGATGACACTTTCAGAAGAAAGGAGGGATCTGGGCGGAGACGAACAGAGTCCTTTCTAAAGGAGCAGAAGGCCGGGTCCGCTGACAGGGTCCCAATCTCCGACACACGTCGGGCGGATGTAATGGCCACCAAAAAGGCTACTTTGATTGACAAAAAGAATAATGACACCAGGTTCATGGGCTCAAAGGGAGGACCCGTCAGAGCTTTGAGGACTAAATTAAGGTTCCAATTGGGGAATCTGTGGACTACGGGGGGGGGAGATTTTACGGGCAGCCCTCATGAACTATCGAACGTGATGGTGGGCCGAGAAGCGTGGTCTACCCGAAGCCCCCAGAGTACTGTCAATAGCGGCCAATTGTCTGGATATCCTGTTAGGGCGAAGCCCTCTGTCTAGTCCATCTTGTAGGAACTGCAGGATCTGGCCCACCAATGGTTGTAGATGGGGAATTCAGTTTTCTGTGCACCAGTTCACAAGCACCTTCCAAATGCATTGGTATATGCGTTGGGTGGATTTACGTCTGGATGCTAGTAGGGTGCGAATGACAGAGTCTGAACAACCCAGCGATTGAAGGGCTACGGTTTCAACAGCCATGCCGTTAGTCTCAGGAATTCCGGATTCTGATAAAGGACGGACCCCTGAGATAGGAGATCGGACGTGAGTGGTAGCGTCAGTATGGACCCATGTGACATTGCGAGTAGGTCCGGGAACCAGGGCCGACGAGGCCAGTATGGAGCCACAAATATCACTGTGGATTGTTGGGACTTGCAACAGCGTAGAGCCCGACTGAGAAGAGGGAAGGGAGGAAAGGCGTAAAAGGAGGCCCGAAGACCAGGGACGATGGAGAGCATCTACACCCCCTTGGTCTTGGGATGAGCATGCCTGCTGAAAAATCGTGGCAGTTTGCAGTTGGTCGTGGAGGCAAACAAATCCAGACTCGGCTTGCCGAACTCCCTTGTAATCTGTTGGAAGGTCGATGGGCTGAGGGACCACTCCCCTGGGTTGACAGTCTGGCGGCTCAGCCAATCTGCTTCTATGTTGTCGACCCCCTTTATGCTTCCGCCCATTTCATCAGTAGTGTCACCTCTCTGTGTAAGGTTTTCGTCCGAGAGCCCCCCTGGTGGTTGACGTAAGCCATGGCCGTGGTGTTGTCTGTGAAGATGACTGCATGTTATCCCTCCACCAGGGGGCGGAACTGTAAAAGAGCCAGTCGAATGGCCTTGAGTTCCAGCCAGTTGATGCTGTGGCTGACGTCTGCCGGCGACCACGTCCCCTGGGCGAAGGATGTGCTGATGTGGGCACCCCATCCCATCAGGCTGGCGTCCGTGGTCATGACTATCTTGTGTGGTTCCGATAGGGGTATTCCCTGCTTGAATCTTTCCGGGTCTGTCCACCAGGAGAGGGACTGGATAGTCTGCAACGGCGTGGGAATGGATATCGGGAAGTTGTCTATTATTTGTAGCTGCCAGGAGCGGAGCAGTTGTTGCAGTCCACGAGCGTAGAAGCGAGCCCACTGTAGATGCCGTGTGCAGGAGATCATGCAGCCGAGCAGCGACACCAGCGTTTTGAGTGGAGTTCTGTGTAGCGCCTGCACGGCCGCTATGAGGATCCTGATCCTGTGCTGACATGAGAACGGGATGAAAATTCTGTCTAGTTGGGTATGAAAAATGACTCCCAGGTGTTCAAGATGCTGGGATGGCGTGAGGTGACTCTTGTTGAAGTTAATCTGAAATCCGTGGCATTGGAAGTAAGAGATCGTGATGTGAACGTGGGTCTGGACCAGTTCGCGAGATGTTGCTTGAATCAAAATATCGTCCAAATAAGGGAAGATAGCCACCCCCTGCAGCCGCAGGTTCGCAATGATGGGAACTAAAATCTTCGTGAACGTTCGTGGTGCTGTGGCAAGACCGAAGGGAAGAGCCCTGTACTGCCAATGCTGGCCATCATATGCAAACCGCAGTCGTCGACAGTGAGCTGGCAGGATGGGGACGTGTAGGTAAGTGTCCTTTAAATCTAAGGAAGCGAGCCAGTTGCCTTTTGATATTGCTAACGAGATTGAGGCCAATGTCTCCATCTTGAATTTCTGGAACTTGATGAATTTGTTGACCCTTTTTAGATCGAGCACCGCTCTCCATTCTCCCGTCTTCTTCTGTACCAGGAAAAGTAGCGAGTAGAGACCTGTTCCTTTCTCGTACCACGATACCCTCTCTATGGCGCCCATCTCGTGCAATCTGAGGATCTCGGACGTGAATGCTTTGCGTTTGTCCGGAGCTGCGGAAGAAATCCCTCAGTTTGGCTCTGAGCTCGATGGAGTAGCCAGCCGTGTGTTACCGTTTGGATGGCCCAGGTGTCGGAGACAGATTGCTGCCATTGAGCGGCAAAGTGACGAAGTCTTCCTCTCAACCAGTAGGATTCGTGGGAGGAAAATCCCAAGGAGTCAGGACTCCTGCTTGCGAGAGGGGGATCCTGGATGTCTGGAGTAGGGTGCCTGCGTGGTTGATCTCTGGTTCTTAGAACCACGTCCTCTTTGTCCCCTACCTCTTTGTTGCGGGTTCCAGGAATTGTAAAAGGAATAAGACCGCTTGTGAGTCTGGTTGAACCTCTGGAAAGGGCGAAACAAAGTTTTGAATGTTTGCACTTGGTTAAGTGAGTGCTTCTTGTCCTTATTTGACGCTTCCGTGAGCGCTTTGTCTAATGCCTGACCAAATAGTTTTCCCCCTTTGAATTTACTATTGACTAGGAGGTTCTTCACGTGGGAGTCTGCTCGCCAAGCGCGCAGCCACAGACGCCGGCGTGCAGCCACGTTGGCTGCCATGCCCCGGGCCGACCAGGTCACTATGTCCATGGAGGCGTCATGAGAAAGAGTGACATTGGCTGCCAGTTTGCGGGATAAAGAATCTGAAATATTAGGATCCTTGGCTAATTTAAACCATTTCATAATGGCTCTGGAAGCATAAGAGGCTGTAGTGGCTATCTGCAGAGTATAGGATAGAGGTTCATAGCTCTTGCGGAGACCAATTTCTATGCCTTTGTCTGTGGGGTCTTTTGGCAAAAGATCCTCCAATGAGGGGAAGACTGATAGGCGGTCCAAAGCAGTGGCTGCAGAATCCACTTTAGGTGGTCTGAAAATGGAGTCACTCTGTTTGGTAAAAGAACAGAGGGACTGCTGAATCTTAGAAAGCTTGGAGGACTTGGTGGGTTGTTTCCACTGGGCCCTAATGATTTTTTCAAAAGTCCGGTCCAGAATAACCCCTTTACCGCCACTATGCAATTTGGGGATATAATCCCTATCTGAGTCCTCTTCCTCTGAGGAGGATTCGGATTCCTTCTTTTTTTGCGTGCTAGGGCTTATTCTCAGTACCCTTTGTGCTCTCCGGAGGAGTTTGGGGCCCTGATCGGATGGGAATTCTCTGCCCAATTCTGTGTGGTCCTTGGTCAGGACATCCTCCCACTCGGGGGTGTCCTGGTCCCCTGCAGTCGAGGAAAGGGTTATATCCTCCTCTGATTCCATAGAGGACTGCTCTGGAGAAGGGGATCTAGCCTGCTTTTGGCCTCTGCGCCACTTGCGTGGGGGTTGTGGAGGGGGTTCAGAGTCAGAGGAAGAGCCCATTACTTCCCCTTCATCCGAGGGGGAGGCCTCCCTCTCATCCTCTGTGGATGATCCTAACAGGTCACTGAGGGAGGGCTTGTGGGCTGGCTTATGGGCTTGTTTGCCTTTTCCCGCCTTTTTGGAAGACCCCTTAAATGTGGCTTTGGGAGGGGTTCGAGAGCAGGCCCACTTCTGATTCTTTTCGATGCGCACGAGGACTCCCATCATTGTCCTCAGTGCGTCCATCTGGAGCCTCTGAAAAGACTCCTCCTCCCCTTGCCATCTTACTTGCGAGGAGGCAGATGATTCTGCCTCCTCCAGTACTTCCAGTTCCTCAGCCTCGATTGCCTGCCGCTCGCCCCTGGGCTCTGCCCGCGTCTCCTCCACTCGAGCGGAGGGGGTTGGGGCCTGTGCGGGGCTCCCCGTTGCTGTTTCACTTTTGCATCTGGGGGGGGCTGAAGCTTCGTGGCGTGCTGCGGCTTTGAGGGCAGCGGCTCGGCGGGTTTTGGCTGTCTCCGCCATCCCAAGCGCTCTAGAGAAGGGTCGTACCCGGAGGCCAAACCCTGCGCAATTGGGAACCCGGGCCGTACCCTGGAGCCAGCACTGGGAGTCTGATGAGCCCGCTGGTCCCAAGAGCTGTCGAAGAAAAAAAACCCGAAGGGTAGAAGCAAGTCTGGTGGGGGTGCGGAGCACCCCGGCTGCACAACCTAGCCGATCAGAGGCAGACTTTCGACTGGGGAAGTGAGGGAGCGCTCCCTACGCATGCCCAGTGGAAAGTCTCTGCTGCCTCCTAGTGGATGCGAGGGAAAACGCTCCCAGAGCCCGAATAAATGGACTGAAGGCTATAGAAGGGTGCTGCAACATCTGGTGGTGGTGACACATCATTGTGTTGGTGGGGGGAGGGCAACGCGAGATATTTAAGTCCCCGTTTTGTGGGTACAGGGCCGTGATAACGCTGAACCTTTTGTTGCCTACACAGGCAGCTATTGTTTGCCACGAGGGCTGACTGTACAGAGAAAGTGAGAGGGGCGGTACTGGCAGCGGGTTATCCTCGGCAGCAGCAGGAGAGGAACTTATATGGCCCCCCCCACTCAACCACCTGCCTGCCCGGGGGGGGCAGGGGAGGGAGACCTGTGTTCCCCCAAGGGCTCGCCGCCACTCTGCTGCTCCTATTGCCGTTGCCACCACCTGGGCTTCAATACTGCCAGCCCCAGGGAAGCACCACCACCACGCAATTCTGTCTGCCCACAGCATCCCACATATGCACAGTGGGCAAGCCAGATAGGAATCATTGCACTCGCCGCACTGCATGCACACAGGGCGCTGCGGGCAGATTGAATTGTGCATGTGTGTGCGCCTGGAAAGGTGTGTGCGAGAGAGTACGCGAATGCGCCTGGAAGGGAAGGGAGAGGAAAGGGGTGTGTGCAAGGGGGGGAAGGAAGGGTGTGAGTGAGTGTGCCGAGGAGGAAGGGTGTGCATGAGTGTGTGTGCTGGGAGGAGAAACGGTGTGTGTGAAAGTGTGTCCTGGGGAAGAAGGGTGTGTGAGAGAGACAGTGTGCTGGGGGCAAGAAGGGTGTGCATGAGTGGGCAGGGGGAGGAAGGGTATGTGTGAGAGTGTGCTGGGGGAGGGTGTGTGAGTGTGCACAGGAGGGAGGGAGGGTGTGTGTGAGAGAGACTGAGGCTTTGCTCTTAGTGGGGTGTTGGAGAAAGAGAAGTGAGGTTCTAGTTAATGGACTAAGCAGGGTGACTGTCCCAGGGCCGGGGCATTCATGGAGCCCTAGAACAAAGTGCTGAGAGAAGGCCCAACTCTGGAATTCTGACTAAGAAATTGACCTGGCTACTCGGTTTTCAACTCAGCAGAGCAATGTAGTGCCATCCCAGCACCATGCAATACTGCTACCACCCATGGCAGTGACCTGCAAGGATGCCCGTTATGATTAACTGTCCCACAAGGTCTTCCTGGCTCCTACCCCATCAGTGCCAAGGGGAAGAATTATCAGATCAAGTTTATTGCATGGCCGTCGGCCTTAGCAAAGACTTACAAATACGTATATACATTTTAAAAACAAACAAACATGAAATACAATTTATACAAATAAAATTTTTGAAGTAGCCCAGACACACGCTGGATATATCTCTAGCACAGACCATGCCCTTCATCAGGCACTAAAAGGAGTACTCCCTGCCCCGGCTAAAAGGTCATTTGGAAGGAAAGAAGAAGTGTCGTAGCCCTTCCATGGGCACTGAGAACAGACTAACCCAAGCCCTGCTGGAGCTCCCATTAAGGATGGATTTAGTGGCTCAATCACACAGAGTCCTCACCCTTCCACGGACACCAGGAGTGAACAATCCCAAACCCTGTTTAAAACCAACATCCTAGTTGCCAGACAAGCAATAAGGTTATTACAAATGGCTACAAGCCCTTTACTTATAAAAAAATTTTCAACAATCTCAACAGGTTGAAGGGCCCTTGGAACAACATACACAAATAAAAATTATACAGGCAGCAAAGCCATTACAAAACACACGAGTTAAGACAAACAATTGTGCATCAAAATAACCAGAGACCTCACAGAATTACTGCTGATCTCCTTGTTGTAAAGGATGCAAATTTAGCCATAACCAAGCATACTGAGGGATCTCTATCAGACAATAAACAAACCATGGTATCTCCTTGACTGCCAAAAGCTAAATTACTGATTAACGGGGCCAGAAATTTCTCTCTGGGTAAAGCATATAGCATGAAGTCAAAGATCACATGGGCAAGAGATTCTACCCTCCCGTGCTCACAACAGGGACAGAGGGGGATTTCAGACGTGACGTGGTGAGACTCACCATAGTGAATCCCACCCCGGTGTCAAGTGCATCACCGTGGGCCAATGTGAGCTGCGTGGCCCCAACAGACGTGACAGGGGCTGCACCACTGCCCGGGGCCAACCGGAGTGAACCCGGGCCGGGGGAACCTAAAAACATGATGTGGTGGCGAGAACTGTGGTGGGAGCCCCACAAGGCACCGGGGTTGCACAGACGCAAACATGGCGGCCGGAGGGCAAACAAAGCCAAAGACAGCGGAGGGCCCCGTCCAGGGAAGGGAAACATGAAGGGAGGGGGTGGAGGGAGCTGCAGCACGAGCAGCGCTTGCAAACAGCGGTCACATGGAAGGCGCACACACTTCAAAACGAGACACGCGCACACACACCCACACAACACAGGGGAGCAGAGGTAGGCACACACCAGGGGAGGACAGGGAACCCCACGGCCAGTTGGAAGCACAGGAGGTGGGGGGGTGGCGAGGGGCCAGAACGGCCAGTCCAGCAGGAGGGGGAGGGGGCAGGAGCCCAGTGGGCAAGGGGAAGGGGGACCCAGCAGCCTGACGAGACAGGAGGCAACACAAGGCACAGTGAAGCACAACAGCCATTTATTGAGGGCACAAGCAGCAACGGCCCGGCGGAGGCATACAGCTCGGGAACGCAAGGATAAATGGCATGGGAGAAGGAGCAGCAGCAAGGGGGGCACGGGGCCCAGTCCGGGAGGGGGGGAACCAACACACCGTCCTGCCACAGAACAAGCGTCTGGAGAAGTACACCCAGTGCGCGAGGGGAAGCACCGGACAAGGGCACGGACACCCCCCCCCACACCCACCCGCACAGGGGAGGAAGGGCAAGGGGACCACACAGACACCACCACCCCCAAGTCAAACAGGGGGTCAGTGGAAGGCCGGTCCACAGTCAAGGGCCACCAAGGTGAGGAAATGGCCCTAGCCCCAAGGAACAGGGGCCACCAGGCCAGGTGCAGAAGAGCAGGGCGCAAGGGTGGGGGAGACAGCTCACGAAGACAGAGGGCTGTCAGCGACATGTCAGCAGGAGGCCACCCGGAGGGTTTTGGGGCGGCGCCTGCAAGTCCCAGGCGAGAGGGTGACAGGCGGGCAGAGGCGGGTCACAGGTGGTCCAGCAGTCCCAAGGCGGCAGAAGGTGGTGGCGATAGCACCCAGGCCACAGGCGGAAGAAAGGTGCTGAGGAGGCACCCGGATGCCAGATGAGGCCGGTGCGCCCTAGACCCAGCTGCTGGGGTTACCATCAGGTGGAGGAGGCAGTAATGACAGCAGGTGCACATAGCAGGGCCACTGATCTGTAGTTTGTTCTGTTGACGGTAGTTTGCTAACACTACAAACTGTCTTTGCAGACCAATCCTGGTCTGAAATAAAATGATAGCATCATCCGCATAAAGCAGACAACCAACTGGATGCATCCCTAATTTAGGCCGGAAAAAGGATTTTCTTGACATATCTGGAATCAGATTGTTTACAAAAATATTAAACAAAACAGGTCCCAGAACATAACCCTGCCTAACTCCCGAGCAGATGTCAATACACTTAGACAAACAACCTGACCTGTCCACTCTCACTGCCAAAGTAGTTTTGGGATGTAAAGATCTGATCAATCCAAGTAAGCGCTTATCAATGGCCAGAGCAATTCTCTGTCAATGAAATCAAAAGCCGCCCTCAGATCCACAAAAACACAAAGAAGTATTTGGTTAAGTTTAATATACTTCTCTGCTAGATGATACAATAAACAATGGTCGTTAGTTGAATGGTCTTTTTGGAACCCAGCTTGTTCCGGGAGAATAATCTTATTCTCGGCCAGCCAGGCTACCAGTCGTTTCAAAATACGTTTGGAATAAAGTTTGCTCATAGTACTTAACAGACTAATTGGTCTATAATTTCCGGGATGCGCTCTTGGGCCACTTTTCTAGACTGGGATCACAACATCATCTCCCCATCCCTCAGGGACAAGAGCCGACTGATCTATCTGTGTGAAAAGGGCTGCCAATAATGGCAACCACCATACAAAATTATGTTTTAAAAATTCTGCTGGTACAAAATCCACTTCTGGGGCTTTATTAGATTTAAGTTCTGAAATTAGAGAAACCATTTCCTGTACCGTCACTGGAAGCCAGGCTGGGAGATCAGGGTCAATCAGGGATTGCACTTCATACAAGGATTGGTAGGGGGAAATGGAGCGCAGATAGGTGTCTCATGCATCTATGGGAACAGGTATAGTAACTACACTAATGGTGCCAAAGGCACCATTAATAATTTCCCAAAAAGCCTTGGAACCACCTGTTTGTACTGCCGTCACCAATAGACCCCATCGCCCTATAGTATACTCCTTTTTTCACCTGAACAAGTTTCCTATAAAGTTGCTTAAGATCAAAAAATTCATTAGGGATTCTACGCACAGATCCAGATCTATACTGATGATACATAGCCTGCATCTCACCTCTGATAGTTCTACACTCTGCATCATACCAAGGTTTAGATCTAGGGTTAGACAAAGCCTTAGTTCGTATACCTGAGCTAGACTTGGTAAGATATCGTAACAAAAACATAATGAGGAGATCATAGTCACTGATCGCAGTGCTGGCTGAAGAGCAACCCATTATAATGGATTTAAACCCATTACAATCCTGACAACTCAGCACCCCTGCGATTGTCTCCGACACCCCCTGGGTCCAATGAATTCTAGAAAGGGACTCCGCCAGGGAAGACACTACACCAGATGAAGCATCAGAAACATCACCTCTAGAATTCTCGATAACATCCAAATGAACTGTTAAAGGGAGGTGGTCACTGTAAATAATGGAGTCCACTTTCAAATTTGCTTATATGAGGAATCAAATTGGGAATTACTACCACAAAATTGACTACAGTAGTTCCCTGATGGGATATGAACGTAAATTCCCACTCTAAGTCATCAGCAATGGATCCATTTTGTACAAGGAGGTCAGCTTGAGCCAAAAAATTGGCCATCACAATGCCAGAAGAATTTACTTTTAAATCTTTAGAGCATCTATGAGATAGGCCACGAGCATAACTACTAATCTCCAAATTACTTGCTAAACCCAGTACTTCATCATTAGGACCAAGACAAGCATTTAAGTCTCCAGCCAAGACTAATTTCACCTGGGGAAAAGAACACATCAGTTCACCTACTAAACTCTCCAAACGGTGTCATAATGGCAACTTAAAACTATGAGCGCTAATGGGAGGGATGTAAACAGAAACAGATAAGCTGCAAGGCCCCTACTTTAAACACAACCCCTGCAGCTATTGAGGAAGAACTGACATATTGCATAGACTCAACAGCCAAGTCTTTCGAAATAAAACAAACCACCCCACCACTTGGTCACCCTCTAGATTGAAGAGAAACCGCAGGAATTTAAAACAGACTTAAATCTTGGGAGTTCTAAAGACTCCTTGCTCCAGGTTTCCTGAAGCAACAGGATACCGAACCCCCTAAGATAAGCAAAAAATGAAGCATCTTTAAGACTGGACCTCCATCCTGCAATATTCCAGGAACAAACTGATACTACACCTGATGAGTGCCTTACAAAACCTCAACTGGGCAGTCCCTGCCTCTAGTGGGTTCTAATTGGTCAGAGCTAGAACCCTGTGTAGAACTACTGGCAATGGCCACATGTAAAACTATATCTTTAATAGCCACTCTGACTTCCTCATTTGAGAGCCAAGGAGGCAATTTATCAATTGGATGCAATTCTAAACATAAAACTTCTGAGGCTGGCTCGGAGAATAATGCCGTAATGTGGTCTTCCCATACTTGAGGCGCAATAACTGCTGGAGATTTATATCCATCAGAAACACATGCTTTCCTAATTAAACTCCAAAATACCTTGGGGTCCCCGCTATTTACGGCTTCTCACAGCTCTAGCCATTAGGGAGGGGCGAACGCAGTTCGGAAGTTCGGACGGAACTCGACCAGTTCGGTCGACTGAAACGAACTTCCGAACCAAACTAGATTTTCAAACCGAACCGGATTTCCGAACTCTGCTCTGTTCATCCATCCCTAAAAGATAATATTCCATTTAGTTCAATGGGGTTTGAATTTCCGAACTTTGTTCGGAAGTTCCGAGTTCAGACAAACTCGAATAGTTCGGTCGACCAAACCTAACCAAATTTCTGAATTCGGTTCTGTTCACCCATCCCTATTAGCTGTGACCTCTTCTGATATTTGCTCTTTTTAAACTTCAGGAGAGATTTATAATCTACTCTGACTTTACTTAACAAGGATCTACTTAACAAGGATCTACTATATTGATTGCTGCGAGCAGAGGGAGCATCTGCTGTGTGTTGGTTACTGTCAGCTGGGCTGAGAAGGGAGAGCTACCATTGGAGAGTTGCCCTGCCACTTACGTCTGCATCCCTCCCCACCTACAGGTATATACAGAAGGGTGGGCCCTGGGGGCGCCAGTCTGAAGGGCATCACCTAAAGGGTGTCGGCCATTGGTCGGACCGTTTGCCTGCCTTCTGTGGCTGTGGCCAGGAACTCTGTCAGCAGAAAAGAGAGGAACAGGGTTTCATGATCAAGCAGTTATTGGACCAAGATTGTTATGCTGTGGGGGTGAGCTGTTTGCTGGGCTCCCCCTGGAAGAGTTGTTCCACTGTATAACTGAGTCTTCTCCTGAAGAAGGCTGGGACTTTCACCTGGGGGATTGGCGGAGCCGACTGACCAGGTGAAGCCAAATAGGGGGCATACCTGCAATGAATTGCCCAGACGGAAGAGGGGGCTTGCACGGCAAGTTGAGGCAACTGTTAGTGCCGAGTCCCCGCTGGGGATAACAGCGACTGGAGATTTTTACATCTACATGTATGATTCCAGGCTGGGTGTTTACTGAGGGTCGTGTGAGCGAGTGGTTGGGGGCTGCTGGCTGCCACCCTTCTGGTGAGGCTGAGGATCAGCTGGGCTGGCAGGATGCGAGGTCTTTAGCTATTTTATGACCTAGATACTTTATTTTGCTTTGTCTGTTTTTCCCGTAGCAGCTGCTTTGACAGCTTGTTAGGAGCTGCGCACTCCCACGTTCAGGAGCGGGGGCTATTACTAGCTGCGGGCAGTAATAGCAGGGTGGGCCCTTGGGGATAGGTTCGGCCGACAGCTGGTTTGGAAGTTGGAATTTAGAATCTTCTTTAGGGTACCCCTAGAGTGTTAGGATGAGTAAAAGGAGAAGAAAGGGGCTGGGTGGGCAATTGGACATGCAGCCCCTTCATAAACAGCTGCGTTTAGACCCTTTTGTGACCAAACCCACTATGAGCTCTATCAACGATCTGCTCTCCCCTCTGATAAAGCCACCAGTAGTTTGACCTAAGGAGCCCAGGGAGGGTATTCCCAAATTGTCTGATTCTAGTGTCTTTAATTCATCAGAGGAAGGTTCCTCCTTTTGTAGTGACCTGGTAGCCAAATCCACCAATTTATACAAACTGTTGAGTTCACAATGCTTCACCATTGGGGACATGATGAAGCAACTCACTGCCCAGCAAGCTAAAATTACTAATCTTCTTGATACCCAAAAACCTCAGCTCCAGGTGGTCACAGATTTTGTGTCAGCAGTTAGATCAGGGGAACTGAATTTAAAAGCTGATCCTATGACTGCAGCCTCATCCAAGGCAGCCATTAACCTGCCTTCTAGGATGTCGCCAGCTACAATCCCAAGGATGCCCCGCTGGGCTCCAAGGTTATACAGTATGGGTCTGAGTACTCTAGGGAGCAGACAGGGTATACTTCCCAGCCTTATGACATGGGTCCCCTACAGATTAATGATAAGGCAGTTTCTCTGAAAGTTTTTCCACTCCCAAATGGCTTTTTTCCCCAGTTGGAACACAAACATTTGATTCAGAGACATCTGAACAATTTATTAGATACTAGAATCCCAAATGGCAAATTACTTATTTTCAAAGATTTCCAGCTCATAATAGGACTCAACAATTGATAGTCTACTTTCAATCCCCTGGGATAGCTAAGAGGATTTTAGAGGATTTTCCTCTATTATATTCGTGGGGTGTTATTTGTAATGAGGTTTATGTTAATTCTACCACCTCCCCATTACTAGCGGCGTCTGACGTCCCCCCTATTTCTAGCTATGCTCAGGAGCCCAAAAAACATTCCTTTTGCAATTCTACCAGAACAGTGGGAAAAAATCTACATCTGCCAAGGTTCCCTAAGATTAAGGGGACTAATCAGTCCCAGGCCAAAAGCCCTATTACTAAACATTTGCTCGATATAGCAATGGCTCCGGATGTCCCCAAAGATCTAACGATGACTATGGATACATTGCCAATTCCCCAGGCATTCGAGGCATTGGAGACAGTTGGGGACAACTGCCCTAGTCAGGATATGGATGAGAAACTAATATCTTTTGGCAGGCCCCCAGTCTGTAGGGGAGGGGAGGCCGGAAAATGTATCTGTTTGACAGCCATTTAAGGAGGGGACCAGCCATCCTCTATTACTAAAGGAAAGTGAGGAGAGCTCAAGCTCGGGTAATCCCCAACAGAAGGCTGAAGAATGTGTTCTTCTTGCTTCAACTAGGGAGTCCCCGAGTGTTGGGATGATGGGATGGTCTGCTGACATACTAAGCCAATTGCGGCAGTTAACTTACATTGGTGCTCGTGGAACACGACAGGGTGGTTAAATCATACTAGTAACGAATCCTTTTTGCTTTTCTTGAGCCAATGTCACATCATCCTACTCCAGGAAACTTGGATGAGGGATTCCCCTTGTTTTGGGGGCGAGGGGGGATTCCTCTCCTGTTCAGTGCCACCATTTTCCACCAGGGCTAGGGGCCGCCCAAGTGGGGGGGGTGGCCTGTCTTATTTCACAGAATTTGATGGTAACAGTTCTTGAGTCTGCAGAACTTCTTCCCTCCTCACCCCCCCTCAATAGCAGTGGGAGTGGTGTTTAAAGTCTGTGGCTCTATCTTTGTAACAGTCTCTGTTTATTTACCTCCTGTCAATGCCGGCTCCTTCAATAAGGCTGCCTGATCCACATTGGAAAGCTTTGTAGGAAATTTATTGTTGGAATATCCTAGGGCAGTTCTCATTATGGCTGGCGATTTCAATGCCAAGATGGAACACTGTGATGAGGCCCTCAAACCCTATTGTGACCTCCCCCAAGCCAATAGAGTCAGATTCTCCTTGGATACCCATATTAATGAGAATGGTATCCGGTTGGCTAAAATGTTAGCTAGCCTAAATTTACAGGTTCTGAATGGATCCTGTCCAAGCGACCAGCAGGGTACTTTTACCTTTGTTGGCCATCAGGGGGTGAGTTATTGATTATTTAACAGTATCCCATAATGCCTTCCCATTTATTATGGCTTTCTCAGTACATCCGCTGACTTATAGTGACCATTTACCCCTTTTACTGTCTCTACGGTTGGATGGGGCATATTTATCTCAAGGGGCAGACTTTATGCTGACGACTCCTTTGAGTCCCTCTAGATTTTATTTAAAGAAAGTCTGGAATGAGGCTTTGGTCCAGACTCTGGAAGTAGTATTAAAATCACAGTGGTGTTCTAAGTTGAGAACTCGAGTTCTATCATCAGGATCTGAGATCCCTGTAGAAGAGACTTTTGTGCAGCTTATGGCCCATTTGCGCCTTTCGCTTGCTGGAAATCCCCAGAAATCTGGGTCAAATAGACTTGCTACTAGATCTAATCCATGGTTTGACAATGAGTGTAGGGAAAAGAAAAAGGAATTGCAGACTATGTATGGGGAAGCAAGATCGCAGAGCTTATTTGCCTTGTCTCCCAGCTTCTTTGAACTCAAAAGTCAGTATAAACAACTTATACGGTGCAAGAAACAGGATTTTGAGGGCAATAAATGGGCTAGGTTAGCTGAGGCTGCGGAATCAAGGGATTCTGCTGCCTTTTGGAAAATTGTTACTGGATCAACTCGGCGAGGAGTATGAGAATTTTCCCGATTCCTTCGAGGACTTGGGAGGAGTATTTCAATAAGCTTTTCCCTTATGTCCCAGAGTTTAAAGACGAGGGGACTCTCCCCTCAGATGAGGTGGAGTGGCTTTTTGTTACCGCTCAAGAGGTAAAGGTTTTGATTGATTCATGCAAAAACAAGAAAGCTCCTGGCTTTAATTTGATATCTATAGATTTTATTAAAAGAGTTAAAGATTGGTGGGTTCCACTTTTGGTGGCCCTTTGTAATGCCATAAACAAATGAAGAATTCCAGCAGGTTGGGGCAAGGTGGTAGTTGTTCCGGTATTTAAGAGGGGTGATCAAGGGAACCCGAGCAGTTATTGCCCGATTAGTTTGCTATCTGTAGTGAGCAAACTATATGCCAAATACTTGCTGTGCCGTCTGTCACATTGGATGTTGGAGCTATAAATTATACATTCCGAACAAGCAGGTTTCCAGATTGGCCGTTCAACCACTGATCATTGTCTAGTTTTGAGTCCTCTAATCCAGAAATATATGCATTTAAATCAGAAACTGTTTGTTGCTTTTATAGATTTGCGGTCAGCTTTTGGCCTTATTGACAGGAAGATTGTGTGGGACAAACTGGAGATGGCTCATATAGATCGCCGGCTACTCCATTTAATCAAAGTTCTGAATGCAAATTCCCTGATGGCAATCAGATGTAATGATGCTGGCCATTTGACTAGGGATATTCCTACAACATTTGGTGTGAGACAAGATTGCCTTTTGGCTCCCTCTCTCTTTAATATCTTTATAAATGATCTTATCCCTGTGATGGCTTCTTTGGAATTTTTTTCTCCAAAATTGGCCTCACGCCATATTGGCTGCATGTTATATGCAGATGATTCAGTATTGCTGTCACAGACTCGCTTGGGCCTAAGGAGACAGCTGGCGGCGTTAGCTACTTACTGTGAATCTAACCATTTGTTGATTAATTACGATAAGTCTAAAGTGGTGGTGTTTTCTAAGGCCTCTGGCAAGTATTTGTGGCACATTGAGGATCACCCGATCGAGCAAGTTAAAACATACAATTTGAGTTTGATCTTGTGCTCAAAGGGGTGTGTGAAATCTTCAATTACAATCGGCCCTTCTGCGCTCTAAGGGCCCCTCCACATCCATTTTGCGCTACTTCCAATATTGCAAAAGGGGAGTTTTGGTCCCAGCAATAAGAGTATGTAATGCCAAGGTGGTGGCTCAACAGCTATATGGGGCGGCAGTTTGGGCCCCTACTGTGGAAGATAAGTTAGGGGCGGTGCCAGCCAGATTTCTTCAGGCATTAGTTAAAGTCCTAAACTGTACCAACTGCAGCTCTTAGGCTTGAATTAGGACAATATTCCTTAGGATGCCAGATACAGAAACAGATAATATTTTTACGGCTTAGAATTGCGAAGCCGGCCCCAGGAGGTTTGTTGGATGTTCTCCAGCAAGATACTTATTTGAGTGTATGGCAGAAAAACTCTATAAATATTTTAAATTTTATAGGTTTCTCTACTTCTTATGTGCTAAATAAAACTTTTGAAGCACCCAAATCGGAAATTACGCTCCGGTTGGAGGATATGGACAGGCAGGAAGATCTGGCTGCGGTGGCAAAATTCCACTCCTTAAATAATTACCACTGTTTAGTTCTGTCCAACGGGTGTATGGCTACCTATAGATCAAGGTGTCTTTTTTTCTCGACTCGGGTCAACGCCTTGCCGTCTAAGCTCTTGGAGGGGAAGCTATCTGCGGTACCCTTTTATTTGCGATTATGTCCTTTTGACCACTCTGAAATAAAAACCACAGACCATATACTGATCCACTGCAAACTTTATGATAAACTGAGGGAGCGATGGCTGGCCAATATTTTGGAGAAGATGCCAGGAAGGACTATTTATGAGCTGGAAAAGGAACAATTGGGTTACTCACCAGTGAATTGTTCTTTGGTTTATATGGAAGGATGGTCGGAACAATGGGTGCAATTCCACCGCACCACCACCAGGAGGCGTTAACAAGCTTCCAAAACACCTGTGCGGGGAATTCCCGCCAACACTCCTCAGTTGTAAGAAGCCAAAACTCCGGGAACCTAAATAAACACATACTAACAGAACAACAACAGTGGAAAAAACAAAACCGATGTCAGGCCCTAGGGCAGCCCCTAGAGGGCCTACAAAAATATTGGGCCCTAGGAACAAGGGCGATAATGAAAGGACCTCCCTTAGGCTACAGCTGGGAAGGCCGACCATCCTCCCATGTAAACCAAAGAAGAACAATTCCCTGGTGAGTAACCCAATTGTTTATAGCTTGGATGGTCAGAACAATGGGAGGTTTATAGCAGTATAAGCCTAACTAGGAATGGGAGGGAAAGGAGCCGAAGTTAGTTCCCTCCAGCTGCCAAGGAGTAGGAGAGTTAATGAGAGGTACCAGGGAGGACCCTCTGAAGGATCCTGCAGCCGAAGGCCACCTCTGCCGAATCAAAAAGGTCAATTTTATAGTGCTGTCTGAAGGTGCGCACGGACCTCCATGTAGCTGCCCTGCATAACTCAGAGTAGGGAGCCCTAGCCTTAAATGCTCAGGTAGAGGCCATCCCCCTGGTAGAATGAGCTACCACCCCAAAGGGGGGGGGGGCGATTGGATGCCTTGTAAGCTTCCTTCACACACCTTGAAATCCAGCTGGAAATGATGGTCTTTCCCTTATATCTGGGGTGATAATAAGCCAGAAGGGCTGAGGATGAAGGTAAATCTTCAGAGCTCTACGAACATCCAAGGTATGCCACCTTCTCTCTAAGGGATGGCGAGAATTAGGGCAAAAAGAGGGGAGAACCACCTCTTGGGACAGATGAAAAAGGGAGCTCTCTTTAGGAATGAAGGAAGGGTCGAGTCGTAGGACCACAGAATCCTTCCTGAAAATTCAGACAGCGGGATCCATAGAGAGCGCCCCAATCTCTGAAATCCATCATGCTGATGTGATTGTTATGAGAAGAGAGGTTTTTAAGGACAGGAAAAATAAAGAGATCTCGGACAGGGGCTCGAAGGGGTGCTGCGTCAGGGCGTTGAAAACGATATTTAAGTTCCATGTAGGAAACCTATGAATCACTGGGGGAGAGGGGGGAGGCAGCTGGCGCACCCCCCTCAAAAACCTGCAAACATGGGGGTGTAAGGGAAATCTGTCCCTCCCCAGAGAGGAAAGCAGAGAGTCAATGGCAGCAAGCAAACGAGTTAAAGTAGGGGGCTTTAGTCCCTTATCAAGGCCGTCTTGGAGAAACTGCAGAACTTGCAAGAGGCTGGTAGAGTGTGGAGAACACCTTTTCTCCTTACACCACTTGATGAAGGAAATCCAGGAGAATTGATAAATCCGCTTGGTCAAGTCCCTCTTGTTTGCTGTGAGAGTGTTAACAATAGTTTCCGGGTAACCGAGATCCATTAGGGCCCTATCTTCAAGGGCCAGGCGGTCAGCTTCAGGAAGCCCAGGTTGTTGTGTAGTAAGGGACCCCGATGCAGAAGGTTTGGAACCTGCGCAAGTCTCCAGAAGTGACCACCAGATAGCTCTAAGAGATCCAGAAACCAAGGCCTGTGAGGCCAGAATGGTGCTATAAGGACCACTCGGTGGTTGCCCTGTCTGCATTTTGTCCAGTGTTCGACTCAGGAGGGGAAGCGGAGGAAAGGCATAAAGGAGAACTGGAGGCCAAGGGTAAGATAATGTGTACATCCCCAGCGCTGCCCTGCAGTAGTGTCTGGACAGGAAGCAGGGGAGTTTGGCATTGAGCTGGGACGCAAAGAGGTCTAGTTGAGGCTGGTTGAATTGGAGGACACGCTGATCGAAGATGCTCTGGTTGAGACCCCACTCCCCTGGATCCGCAGTTTTGCGGCTTAGCCAATCCGCCTCCACATTGTCCTTTCCTTTGATATGGCGGGCTACCAGACACACTAGGTTGGCTTCTGCCCATAAGAAGCAATGATTGGCCTCCTGATGGAGGGCTGGGGATCTGGATCCTCCCTGGTTGTTGATGTAAGAGACTGCTGTCGAGTTGTTGGAGAGCACCAGGAGGTGTTGGTTCTTGAACACTCTGGGAGAGCACTTGAGGGCTAGTCGGGCCGCTCTCAGCTTGAGCCAATTGATACTATGATGAAGATCAGACTGTAGCCACCTGCCCTGAGCCACTCAACCGCTCGAGTGGGCTCCCCAGCCTGTGAGGCTGGCGTCTGTGGTCAGGATCAGTCGGGGTGGATCCTGCAGGGGGCTTCCCGCTGAGAAACGGTCCGGAGCTTCCCACCAATGCAGAGAGGCTGCCGTGTGACTGTCGAGACGCAGAAACCTTGTCACTCGGGACATGATGAGGTGTTGCCACAGGCGAAGGAAGTGCTGCAATGGTCTGGCGTGAAATTGTGCCCGCTGCAGGTGGGGAAAACAGGAGGCCATCAGGCCCAGCAACGAGGCTAGGCGACTCAAATGGATCCTGTTCGACTGCCTGACTTTCTGGCAGTGCCGACAGATCTTGAGTCACCTCTCCTCTGGTATGAAAACTTTGTACCTCACCATATCAATGATTATCCCCAGGTGATGAAGTCTCTACATGGGGATCAGCTGACTTTTCTCCCGACTGATCACGAAGCTGTGATACTGCAAATAGGAGAGAGTGGTCTGAACATGAGCAATAGCCTCTTCCTCCAAGTGGGCCCTTACTAGTAGATCGTCTAGATAAGGGAACACCGCGATCTTCTGTACTCTCAGATTGGCCACTAGGAGGATTAAGACCTTGTTGAAGGTGCGAGGAGAGGTGGCCAGACCAAATGGCAGGACTCTGTACTGCCAGTGGCTGCTGTGATAGCAGAAGCATAGCCACCTCCTGTGGGCTGAACTGCCAGTGGCTGCTGTGATAGCAGAAGCGCAGCCACCTCCTGTGGGCTGAGAGGATGGGCACGTGCAGGTAAGCGTCCTTTAGATCTAAGGAAGCTAACCGGTGGTTGTGGCCAATGGACAAACAGATGGAAGAAACGGTCTCCATCTTGAAATCGCTGATACTTTAGGGACCTGTTCAGTTTCTTTAAGTCCAGAATCCCTCTCCAGCCTCCCGTCTTTTTCTACGCCAAGAAGACTACTGAATAAAGTCCTGTAAACTCTTCTGATGGAGGGACGGGCTCTATGGCTCGCAGGGTCAGAGGTCTCTGAATTTCTGCCAGCATGGATGAACGTTTCGTGGGATTCCTTGACTGGGGAGAAGGGAGAAATGAGGTTTTGGGATAACGAGAGAATTCTAGGGCCCTTTGCCACTGTCTCTCTTACCTATCTGTCAGAGGTCGCCTCCCGCCATCTGGCAGCAAAGAACGGAAGTCTTCCCCCCAGAGCAGTGGTTAGAGGTGGGATCATCAGGAATCGTGCTTTTTGTGTGGGGAGGGGTCCCTTCTGACACTGGAGGGTTGCTGATATGCTCTTGATCTGAAGCCCCTGACTCTAGCCCCTCTAGAGCGAGAGGAGAAATTCCAATATTGGGGGGTACCATAGTCCCTGTGCTGAGCCGCAACAGATGTTGAATGGCCAAAAAAAGGACTTTGTAGATTGGACCTGACAGAGAGGTCTTTTTCTCTTTATTAGAGGCCTCAAGGAGTGCCTTATCTAGCACAGAACCAAAAAGCTTCCCCCCTTTGAACTGGCTGTTCACTAAAAGATTTCTGGCATGAGCGTCAGCTCTCCGGGAGCGGAACCAGAGGTGTCTTCTTGCCGCCATATTGGCTACCATGCCCCTGGTGGCCCAGACTACAGAGTCCATAGAGGCATCTACTAGGAAGGATTACGCCATAGTGATATTCTCAGCCAGCATATCTGCTGCCTTCTCTGTGATTTCCTTGTCTTTACTGATATGAAACCACTTCAGGATAGCCCTTGAACCACATAAGGCTGTAATTGCCATCCTCAGGAGGTTAGAAAGGCACTCAAAGCTTCTCCTGAGGCCGGTTTCAATAACCTCGTCCGTTGGGTCCTTTGGCAAAATGTCCCCTTCGGAGGAAAAGACAGATTGGCTTGCTAGGGATGCAGCAGCTGCATCCACCCTAAAGATGGCAAAAAGGGAGGAGCAATCTTATGAAAATCATACAGGCCTATTAGGGGCCTGGACAACTTGACCGGCTTTGTGGGATGTCTCCATTGTTCCCTAATAGGTTTTTCAAACTTATGATCCTACTTAGACAGCCTGGAGGAGGAGCTCAGCCTAGGCAAATAATCCCTGTCAGACTCAGAAGATTCTGAGGAAGAGTCTGACTCCTTCTTTTTGTTTTGCTTTTGCTTTATACAAAGCACTCTCTCAGCTCTGCTTAAAACCTTGCGGGCCTGTGGAAAGGGAAGTTCCCTGTCCAGGTTTTTACTCGAATGGGAAAAACCCTCTTCAGCTGTAAGGGGCTCCCTTTCCTCACGTGAGCGCTGTAGCTCCAGCTCCATCTCTGAGTCAAAGCCTTTAGGGAGCGGTCTGGCAGCTTTTGTGCTCAAATGCTTCCTTCTGCGCTTAGCCCGGCAGGGTGGGCTAGAAGCCAAGCTCTGAGAATCCTCACCTGAGGACTGGCCTCTGTGCCAACCCTCCCCCCTCCTCCTCCGAAGAGGAGCCCAGCAGGGCATGGATAGAGGGGGTCCTGGAGGCAGACTGAGGAGCCCAATGTTTGCCCTTGCCAGCCCCTTTAGATGTTCCCTTAAACCCCCACCAGGGAGAACTGCCCTGAGAGGAACAGGACCTGTTCCTCCTCCTTTTCCCTTTTGAAGAGGCAGACTTGCTGCATCATTTCAAGCTGTCGCTGCTGAAAGTCTGCAGCTGAAAGGGGCCCCCTTGCCTGTGCCTCCTCCGCAGAGGAAGAAGCGGGAGAAGAGACCTCCCAAGCTGTGGCTGCCTCCTCCTGCCTGGCTGCCTCGGCCTCAGGCTCTCGCTGCTGGACAAGCGCTGTCTGGGCGCAGGCGGCATTTTGCCTGGTCTTTGCTGTCTCTGCGTGAGCCAGGGGCCCCACCACAAGCTTGCCTGGGTGCGTTCTCAGTCGGCCCAGCAGCAGGGAAAAGGGAAAAACACTGGGCTGCGCCCTGTCAGGTAACACAAGCCACAGTGAAGGCAGGCGTCACTGATGCCTCAGCTTAAGCGACTATTCTTGCTTGAATTGTTCCATTTGTTTTCCTTATCTGGTTTTTTTTTTTTTTTTTTAAATCTCCCAGAGAGAAAAAAGCCTCCTGTCAAACGTGAGGCAGAAAGTAAACTGAGGAGTTTTGGCAGGAATTCCCCGCACAGGTGTTTTGGAAGCTTGTTATCGTCTCCTGGTGGTGGTGTGGCAGAATTGCACCCATTGTTCCGACCATCCGAGCTATAAACCATCAAAGTTTTTGTTACAAGACTCTTCTAGTGAGATCTCTTCTGCAGTAGCTCGTTTTTTACTGCAGACTTTCGCTGTGAGAGATAATTTCCTTCATTTTCGGGTAATTAATCTGCCATGACCTGGGCCTATTATGTATGTTACAATCCACCCTATATAACCAGGGTTATTTGATATTTGTGCAGGGATCCGATGTTATGGTAATATCTTGGAGGAATAAGGTTGAGATTTGTGTATGGGCTGGGATTTCTAACCCACTGACAGCTTGTTTTGAAACAAGTGAGACCGTAGAGTTTAAGATTCATCGATTGTCATCCCGGCGAAGAGAAAGACAGAGTGTCTTGGAGTTAAGCTTTGTTGCTAACTGGCTTGAAATTGTGATAGACTGCTTTGGAACTATACACCGTCTGCAGCTGAATACGGGAAGAACGTGGCTGGGATCCTGTCGGGGTCAAGTCCTGCCAATAACCCAAGGTCGATTTTCACCAGGGGCAAGTTTCGTGGCAAGTAGGTCTAAGAAGATTGTGGTTATGCCACATGAGGAGCAAGCTTTAAACGATTGAGATGCTAGAGACTCACTTACTTCGGCTGTCTGTTGTTTGCTGCTTGGGGAAGTCTTTGTCCCTGGAGTCTCTAGAGACAAGGCTGCGTGATGGATCATTTTAAAGAATAATTTTGAGGGGGACCAGGTGGGAGGATGGGTTGGTGCAAATCCGGGAGGATGTCTTAGAGCCCCTCTTGATATTAGAAGTTAAGCGGGAATTTATGCTTACATTCTACATTTTATATATTTCCCATTTTATGTGTTGGATTTGCTTGTTTTCCTTTTACTTTATGTCCTTGCTTGGAAATCTGTATTGTTTATGTTTGTGGTAAAGACCTATGGTCACACCGAATAAATATTTGATTTGATTTGACTATATTGATTATTTCTGACTGCCCTGACCAGCCTCCTCATATTAGATTTAGCCATACGACACTCTGAATCAAACCAACTGCTTATCTTGAGCTAATTCCAAAATTGGAAGACAACAGGAATGGTTGTAAGTCCTGAATTAAGTGTTGTAAGTCGTCTAAAGAATTATCCTCCCGATTGAAAATAATATTTTTATATTTCCGATACTGCTCAAAATTAAAGAGCTGGACACGGATCGGTTCTAACTCCTGGGTCCATCTAGTTCTTGTGGTGGAAATAACGGGTGTGATTCCTCCTCCCATAGATTCTGGCTCTTCCCCAATCGGACAATCCTCTGTCTTGGCTAAAATAAGTGCAAGAGGTTGGTGTTCTGTCTTTGAGGCAGAAAGTACAGCAAAATCTACAAAGGATGACAAAGTTCTATTTGACAACAGTACATAATCTATTTTACTAGAACCCATATGGGGCAAAAAGGTGAATTCACCTAACACACCCCCAAGAGACACACCGTTTACAATTGTGAGGTCTACCAAATCCAAAACACATCTCATATCAACAGCAGAAATACTAGTGCAGGTATCCCTAGGAAGCCCTCGTTCTTAATGGAAGATCACAAACAATAGAATCATCAAGATTTGGGGTGTCCATTGGGTCCCCCAGACGTGTATTAAAATCCCCTGCCACTATCAAGCCTACAATAGAGTAATTATCCTCATGTTCTCTTATCCAATCAGCTAGTTCCTGCCAGATAGAATTGGCAAAACATGGGGAATTGACCAGACAGATATAGATATTTATCATAATATAAAGGTCCACTGGGGAATGAGAAATAAACCAAGCAGCAGCAACTGAGCCACAGTTCCCCAAATAGGTTATCGAGGCCTTAAGTGAGTTGGCAACTAACAATGCCGGCCCCCCGCTAGGCCGACCTGAGTTGGCAGAGATCACAGGGCATGAACACACCAAAAGGGTTTCCAGGGACATTTCCGAAATTATCCATGTCTCCTGGAGTAGAATATCAAAAATTTCAATGTACCCAAGACAATCTAAATCATGAAGTCTAGATCTCCAGCCAGCAATATTCCAACTCAAAATTTTCCACATAGCAGAGGGAGTGGCAAGTAGGTCTACAGACAGAATACAGGGACAGAATACAGTTTTCTTCTACAAATTGAGTTTCTGAAATTATTGCCCCATTTCTAAAACAATCCAAGTTAGCAACAATCATGTCCATAAGATTTATAGGCTCCTCTAGGAGTTGGACATTAGACTGTTGCATGGGGTTTCCTTTAGGAGCCCTGACTGTTTAGCTCTACTCGATTTCAATCTAATGTGTGAGCTCTACTCACACATCATACCAAACTACAGGCACACAAATACAAAAACAGGCCACAGAAGTTAAGGTGAGTGTCTTAAGCTGCTGCAGTCGCAGTTCTCCAGTGGGAACTACCTTTCCAAAAGGCAGGTGTCAGGCCTTAAATAGGAATATCCTGGGTTTTTGTTGTTTTAATACAGCAAGACCCACCTGAAGTCGTTCGACCCTGTTAGTTCTATTAGATCTTTCGGCTGCATTTGATACAGTTGATCATGGGATGTTGGTGACACAACTGCAGGACTGTGCAGGGGTGGGCGGGACTGTTCTTGAATGGTCCCGCTCTTTCCTGACAGGTAGAACGCAGCAAGTGGTTCTTGGGGAGTCTTTTCCATCATACTGAGACCTCTCGTGTGGAGTCCCGCAGGGTTCGGTTTTGTCCCCTCTCCTGTTCAACGTATACATGCAGCCACTTGGTGATGTGATCAGGAGGTTCAGCGTGCAGTGTCATCAATATGCTGACGACACCCAACTGTTATCTTTTTCAACAGACCCAGGCCCTGCAGTCCCGGTGCTTACTCAGTGTTTGACGGCTGTGGGGGACTGGATGAGGACTAACCGACTGAGGCTGGATCCCAACAAGATGGTGGGTAAGGTGATGGAGATGGTGGCCCCCGTTACTGGTGGGGTCTGCCCTCCATTGGTATCCCAGGTACAGAGTCTGGGGGTGCTCCTCGACACACAGCTCCACCTGGATGTCCAGGTGGAGGCTGTGGCGAGGAGTACCTTTCTCCAATTACATCTGGTGCAACGGTTTCGGCTCTGACCTGGCCACCATCATCCATGTTTTCATCACCTCCAGATTGGACTATTGTAACGCGCTCTACGTAGGGGCTACCCATGGTGACAACTTGGAAACTGCAGCTGGTGCAGAATGTGGCAGCCAGTCTTCTGGTAGGACTAGGCAGCCAGGGGCACATTACACCAGTGCTCCGCTCTCTGCGCTGGCTGCCGGTGGTTTTCCGGGCCCAATTCAAGGTGTTGGTTTTGGCCTATAAAGCCCTAAACGACCTAGGCCCTACCTATCTGCGGGACTGCCTCACTCCCTGGGTGCTGGATTGACCCCTGTGGTCATCTGCGGGCAGCCTGCTCAAAGTCCCCTGAGTCTTCCGGGGGGGCCACGCAGGGGAGGTCATTCTAGGTGGCCGCACCATGGCTGTGGAACTCCCTTCCAGTGGAGATCTGGCTGGCCCCAGTTCTCCCCTCTTTTCGGAGAATTTGTAAGACCTGGCTGTTCCGTCAGGCATTTGACGGGGGAGATGGGTGAGGGGGTGGAGGGTTTTTTTGGGGTATGGGGTTATTTCCTTTTCCTCCTTTTAGTTGTTTAATTGTTGTTTTAATGTTGATTTACAAATTGTAAGCCGCCCCAAGCTGCCTGTAGCAGTAGGGGCGGGGTAGTAAAAGTTTGAAATAAAATAAATAAATAAATAGATGTGCTTTGGGAACAGATAGGTTTTTTGTTAAAAACCTTTATGATTCATGATTGTGAACCCGCCTTAACGATGGTTTGTAAACCGATAGTTTTTTTGCAGGTAATAAAAATATAAATCGGCTACTAAAACCACTCCCAAAGCCTATCCCCTCCTGCTAAAAGCCTGGCTAAATAAATGTCTTACTTTCCCTCCAGAAAATACTCAGGCTGACACAAACCCCCAAGGGAAGGGAGTTGCAGAGCTGGGTGGCAGTCAGCATGCTACTCTGCTTGCCTTTACTGTACAGACTTCATGCAGTCATAGAAATCACAAGAGAGCACCCCAGCTGACCCAAGGGCTCATGGAATGTAGGAGACAAGGTAGTCCTTTAGATACACAGGGCCTAAGCCAAGTAGGGCTTTACAGGTCAAAAACAACACCTTAACTGTGCCCTGGAATGCTATATGAAGCCAGCGCAGACTCTGGCGCACCGGTGTAATGTGCTCTCACTGGCCCATCCCTGTCAGAAGGCAGGCACCAGCTGCAGCCCCCGAACAACCTTCAAGGGCACATAGAGCGCATTGCAGTAGTCTACTCTCAAGACTACGAAAACATGGATAACAGTGGCCAAGTCCAAACCTGAAAGAAAGGGTAGCAGCCTTAAGTTCTCACCAGAAAGAGTTAGTGAAAATTGCATAGTTAGACATAGCAAGGCGTAGTAATGGACCTAGGAGCACTCCAAGGTTATGAACCCAAGTGGCCAGAGGAAGCTGAGCCCCATCAATGGTAAATGTCCTCAACTCCTCCAGGTCGCAAGGATGGCCAGCCACTACTTCAGTCTTGTCTGGATTCAGTTTCAATTGGCTCACCCTCCATCCAATCCCCAATAGCCATCAAACACTGCATAAGCACTCACACTGCAATCAGTGTATTGGAAATGAGGGAGTGAGCATATGAGTCAGGGAGAAATTCTTCTGCTCCAGGAGTGGAGCTTCTGTGGGACAGAGCAGATTCAGCAACGCCTCCCCTGCCCTCCCACACCTCTAAAATTTAGCCCAAAGTTATCCCTTAGCTGCATTTAAAGGAAGAGCTGAGCTAGAAGAGGAGGGTAAGGGGCCACCAGCATAAAAAAGGCCAGCTTTGGGAGCAGGAGGGGATGGGGCTTCACCAGCAAGGATAGGAAGGAAGGGCTCCAAGAAGAAGGGGGTTTGTTTAATCTTCTGCACCAAGGCTCACTCCAAACTAGCTGCACCTCTGTTAAAAGCATAAGTCCCGCTCCTGGACAAGCTCATCTCCACTCTTCTCCCAGCCTGACTTATCACCTCAAAGGGATGCACCCCTCTTGTGTAACACAGAAGAAGCCCTTAATATGTTCTACATTTCTGAGGCAGATTCCTACAGATTCTGGTATGCCTGATGCAAGAAAGCTCAAATTATGTACAAGTATGGAATCCATGAAGCTGCCAAACCATGCTGTGCAGTGGGCATCAGGATGGGTGGGAAACAAGATTTATAAGAATAGAGAATGCTGCTGGATAAAAGTCTGGTGTAAGGGTGGCATTCAGAATACAGGAATGGCTCACCTAGTCCATGCACTACAAACATTAGGACACTACCTAATTGTTCAAATCTTCAACTCCAGCTAGCTTGATTCCAGCCAGTTTCATGAGGTTAAAATCAACTCTCTGACTTTCGCTTTCCAAACTGCAACATGCTGCTGGCAGGGAGCTAGCTAAGACATGTGCTCACTTGTTTCTACCTGCACAGGTAATGAGAAGGAGCCTGTAGATATCCAGAGGACGGGGCCCTTTCGAGGGGGGATTGCATGCAGTTGCCCAAGGCTGGGGGAGGGGAAGGCAGACCCAGGAAATCCCAAAGATGATTGGATGTCCCACTCTCCTCTCAGATATCCAGAGGCCGGGGCCTTTCGGGCTCAAGCCGAAGGACGACATCCAAAGGGTGTCACCCGTTGGCGGGCCTGTTAGTGGGACTGCAATGGCAGTGCCCTACCCCCTGACGTGCGCAACACAAGATCCCTAGTGGAGAGGACATGCCACCACCGTGCTGTGGTGGAGGACTAAGCTGTAACCAACCCACCAAGATGACTGTCCTTGTCTCCCACCCGCTGTCTTCCCTCTTTTCCCCTCCGCCCTTCCCTCTCACCTGCTTCTGCCCCTACTTCTGTCCCCTCTCCTCCTGCCTCCCACCAAGCCTGTCTTCTCTCTCCACCGTCCTCACACCTCCTCCTCCCCCCCCACCACGTTGTGCCCCCTGCCCCTCTGCCCCAGGGCCTGTCTCCCACCAATCCCATCGTCCCCCTTCCCCTAATCTTATCCCCATCCCTGTCTCCCCCCTGATGAACTCCCAGTCTCCTGTTCCCTCTGGAACTGTCGCTCCTCCACTAATAAATCTCCCTATAGTCATGATCTTTTCTTCTCTTACTCCCTTTCACCTTCTCGCCCTTACTGAAACCTGGATCTCCCACACTGACTCTGTCACCCGTCACCCTCTCCTATGGAGAGGTCTTTTTCTCCCACTAGCCCTGGGCCGAAGGCCAGGGTGGTGACGTAGGCCTCCTCCTTGCCTCTTCCTGCGAGTTTCAACTCCTCCCCTCTCTTTCTCCTTCCCCTCCTTTGAGGCTCACTTCGTACGCCTCTACTCCCCTCTCCACCTCCATGTAGCGGTTATCTACCGTTCTCCCGGCTCCCTTTCCTCCTCTCTCTCTGAGTTCAAGTCCTGGCTCACCCTATTCCTCTCTGATGACATCCCCACACTCATCCTTGGGGACTTCAATATTCATGTTGATGCATCCTCTCAGGCTTGCATCGACCGCTTCCTCTCCTTAGCTTCCTCCTTCAATCTCCACCTCTGGACTAGCTCCACCACCCACGCTGATGGTCACTTTTGATCTTATGTTCTCTAGGAACTGCTCTGTCTCCGATCTCTCCTTCAAGCCCCTTCCCATATGTGACCATTTCCTTGCCTCCTTCAACCACTCCCACTGCTCCCCATCCTCTTCACCATCTCCTCGTCCCTTCCGCGATCTGCAGACAATTGTGCCCCAGGACTTTGCCTCCTCTCTCTCCCCTCAGTCCTCTCCTCCTCCTCCCCTGATTCTGCCATCTCCACCTTCAGCTCCTCTGTCGCCTCCACCCTTGGCTCCCTTGCCTCCCTCTCCTCCCGCCCAGCTCGCTCCCATAACCCTCGCCCTTGGCTCACCCCCACCATTTGCCATCTCCACTCCTGTACCCGGGCTGCTGAACACCTCTGGCGCAAATCTCACTACCACGTGGACTTCCTCAACTTCAAATTTGGCCTCTCATCGCTCAAATCTGCTATCTCCCTCGCTAGACAGCAATACTATGCCTCAAGCACTGAGTCCTGCTCCCGGGACCATCACCGCCTCTTTTCCACCTGACTCCCTTCTCAACCCACCCACCCCTATCCTCCTCCCCCCTCTTCTCTCTCCACTCAGGATCTTGCTCTCTTTTTCACCTCTAAGATTGACCAGATCCACCTGGATATTGCTTCCAAGTCCTCTCCCCCTACCATTCCCACCCCTCTCCCTCCTCCCTGCCTCCCTTGATGAAATCTCCGTCATGGGTTGGAGGGTCCTAACCCCCTCTTTACCAGGTCTGAGTGACTCCATTTCCCTCGCACACAGCCCGCTTGAATTAGTTTCTCTCTCTGGCTAATTCAAGTCTGCCGCTGGGACAACTCCTTTGCCACTCAAGGGCCCGATCCTTCCCATTTACAGACTCTTTACTCTCTGGGTTCGCAAGAGCTTGAGGGCTCTTGTTGCTCAATTGTGTTCCAGTGTTAGACACAGACACTTCTTAATAAAGCTAAGTAGTAAGTTTATTGATTACATAAGCAAGATAGTTGATACAGAGTGGTTACTAGAAATCAAAAGGTAAATATAACGCATTCCTGATCTATACTGGTTGAGCTCCCAAATCAGCATCTTACCCTATAAAGGTCCATAAGTTTCTCTCAGTCCTTTGGTGTAAGCGACTGGGTCTCCAAACTCAGGGTAGAAAAGCCAAATCATGTCTCTCTTAGCTCATGTTCTCCAGCCTGACTTGCTGGCAGGCTTTCGTATGCAGATGAGAGTGTTGAAGGTGGCTCTGGGCAAGCGATAGTGAAGCTGGCTTAAGTACCCTTGTTCCTTCTTTGTCTCGGGTTTCCCGCCTAGGGGAAAACCAGGTCCATTTACATGGTTTGGTTTCTTTTCCCCATTATTTGGCTTTCTTTCCCCATAAGCTAAGATATCATTTTCGGTGAATGCATGAGCCCTTGCCCCTACCTCTTTGAGATTTGTGACCTCCTTATTCAGCAGGTGTACTTTTAAATTCGGACTGCACAAAGTATAGAATTGTTCAAGCAATACAGAGTTAATAATTTGTTCCTTAGTGGCATTCCCACATGCATCTAATCATTTCATCCCATATGGTTTCAACGTATTACAAACATCTGAATAGGACATACCCTCTGCCTTCTTGAAGCTGCGTCATTTTTGGCAAAAAGTTTCTGGAGTAATCCTGTAAGCATCAAGAACTGCCTTTTTGAAAGCATCAACAGTCAGCACTGGAGTCTCCTCCATTTTTGTGTTGTAAACTTCTTTTGCCTTCGCTGGGAGTTTGGGTAACACTAATTTGAGCCACATCTCCTGCGGGATCTGTTCTTGAAGAAACACATGACGCACGGTTGTGAAGTAGTCTTCTATGCACTGATTTCCGTCGCACTGTGGGATCAATGGGGTGTAGTCCCAAATTCTGCCTCCTGCGTTGTTTCCCGTGGGTATTGTGGGCTGGATTCCTGCATCTACCCGCAATTTGAGGAGTTGCAGTTGGTGTTTTCGCTCTTCCTCTCTCTCCTGCGCTTGGCTTGCTCTCTGTTTTTCTTCCTGTTTTATTTTCTCCAGTCTGAGCTCGTGTTCCATTCTTATTCTGGCCATCTCGAGTTCAGGGTTTGAATCTCATCCCCCTGGCTGCCGGTCAGTTGGAAAGGGGTTTGGCGGCACGTTTGGCAGCGCATCTCCATCTCCTGGTTGCTGGTCAGGTGGAGAGGGATTTGGTGGAGGGGGATTTGCTGCCCCTGCTCCGTTCCCATCCGTGCTTATTTCAAATTCTTGGATCAGATGTTTCAGTTGCTGCTTTGTTTTGCCTTCTGCTTCGAGACCTCTCTTTCCGGCTTCCCCGCTCAGCTCTGACCTTCTCAGGTGCTGAAAGTGCTTTGGTAGCCCTATTTTGTCACTGTCTCTGACCCAAAATTAAAAGTAAAACAACAAACTCAGTGCACTCTGTTCAAGGATCTCCTTATTCCACTCTCTCAGAGCCAAGTTCCCAAATTCTGGGGCTTTCAGTCTCCGCAGTTATGGGATTTACTCCCTTCAGAGGATTCCAGTCACCTGGTAGTGCTCCTCTACTTTCTACACATTGGTGCACAAGCTGAGCTTGACCCTACTTGTTGTGTGCCACTGTCACAGGTTGGAGGGTCCTAACCCCCTCTTTACCGGGTTTGAGTGACTCAGTTTCCCTCGCACACAGTCCGCTTGAATTAGTTTCTCTCTCTGACTAATTCAAGTCTGCCGCTGGGACAACTCCTTTGCCACTCAAGGGCCCGATCCTTCCCATTTACAGACTTTTTACTCTCTGGGTTCACAAGAGCTTGAGGGCTCTTGTTGCTCAATTGTGTTCCCATGTTAGACACAGACACTTCTTCATAAAGATAAGTAAGTTTATTGATTACATAAGCAAGATAGTTGATACAGAGTGGTTACTAGAAATCAAAAGGTAAATATAACGCATTCCTGATCTATACTGGTTGAGTTCCTAAATCAGCATCTTACCCTATAAAGGTCCGTAAGTTTCTCTCTGTTCTTTGGTGTAAGCGACTGGGTCTGCAGACTTAGAAAAGTCAAATCATGTCTCTCTTAGCTCATGTTCTCCAGCCTGACTTGCTGGCAGGCTTTCGTATGCAGATGAGAGTGTTCAAGGTGGCTCTGGGCAAGCGATAGTGAAGCTGGCTTACGTACCCTAGTCCTTCTTTGTCTCGGGTTTCCTGCCTAGGGGAAAACCTGGAGTGTGTCACGTAAGCAACCCAGGCAAACATGAAGGTCCATTTACAGGGTTCCGTCTGGCAAGCGTTCCCCAAATACACATTCTTTGTATCTCTTTGCATTTCCTGTAGCTCGGTCACGTGTCACAGGCGTAATTTGACTTTTAGAGTTCTCAATTATAACGTTACATAGATGTGGAACCTTTTGCTTTACATATTTACCAGGCTTTTAGTGTACATGTAGGACCATGTTACACGTGTATGACCCTATGTTCGTCCATGACAATCTCCTCCCTGCTCTCCTCCTCCAACCCCTCCACTTGCCCCCTGGACCCCATTCCTTCCCGCCTCCTGACCTACATTGCTTCCACCATTGTCCCTCCCCTCCTGCACGTCATCAACCTCTCCATCTCAACCAGCTCCTTCCTCTCTGCCTTTAAACACGCCACTGTCTCCCCCATCTTCAAAGAGTCCACCCTGCATCCCTCTGAACCCTCTAATTACCATCCTGTCTTGCTCCTCCCTTTTGTTTCCAAGCTCTTTGAATGGGTGGTCTACTCCTGTTGCCTCGACATCCTCTCCGCCAGCTCCTCCCTTGACGCCCTCCAATCTGGCTTCCGCCCCCTTCGCTCCACTGAAACTGCTCTGGCTAAGATCGCCAATGATCTTCTTGTGGCTAAATCCAATCGCCTTTATTCTTGTTCTGCTGGATCACTCTGCTGCCTTCGACACAGTTGACCACTCGTTCCTGCTTGATTCGCTTCACTCCCTGGGATTCCGGGACTCTGTCCTTGACTGGTTCTCCTCCTACCTTTCTGTCCACTCCTTCAATGTATCTCTTCCTAACTCCTCCCCCTCCCTGCCCCTCTCGGTTGGGGTTCCCCAAGGCTCTGTCCTTGGCCCTCTCCTCTTCTCTGTCTACACCCAATCCCTAGGCAAACTCATTGCCTCCCATGGTTTCCAATACCACCTATACACTGATGGCACTCAACTATCTCTCCACTCCTTCCCTCTCCCCCTCTGTTCAAGCGTGTCTCACCAACTGCCTCTCTCGTATCTCCGCCTGGATGTCTCAACGCCAACTCAAACTGAATATGGCACAAACTAAACTCCTTATCTTCCCTCCCAATCCTTCTTCTCCCTCTTCCCTGTCAATTGCCATTGATGGGGTCTCCATCCTCCCTGTCCCCCAAGCCCGTAGTGATAGACAACATTTTAGGATGCTTGAGTTTTGAATGCATGACCCTAGGCAAGATAGGCCGAAGCAAGGCTCTTGGACCGATGACCAAAGACATTAGAAGAGGAGAAGAAATCAAAAGACAGTCTGCTTAGAAGACAGGTGCCCGAAACCACTATTTTTACGGAAGCAACAGAGCATGTCCGAGACTGCTATAAACAGCAAGCAGAAAAGTCTTTCAATACTGCTCTGCCTATTTCGAGGTTCTTGGACGCAGACAGTGGAAAGCACCAAAGAAACCTCACCCTGATGGCCAGGAAGCAGTTTTAGGTTCTTGGGCGTGGACTGTGACTCTCCGAGAACACCTGGTGTTTTATTTAAAGATGTTCTTGAAAAGTAGCAGAATGCATCTTATGACAACGCAACAAATCGATGGAAACCCACCTGGGAGGTCAGAAAGCCCCGGGATCACCGCCAAAAAAGCAGAATAATCAGCAGAGAACTGTATAAAAATAAGGCACCCACCCACTAACAGACAGACTGGGTTCCGGTCTCCTGCGCGAAAGATATCAACTCTTGAAGTCTTTTCAACGCGATTCCTTTGGACCTGGCCAGTCCAAATGTGTGTCTGAGTGAGTATGAATGAAATAGATAGACTTTAGACAATAAGATGATAGAACTTATAGGACTTAAGATGTTTGTATAATATATATATATATATATATATATATATATATATATATATATATATATATATATATATATATATATATATATATATATATATATATATAAAAAAGACTTGAGATGTTTGTATGATTTAAAATTATAGGACTTAAGATATTTGTATAATCTACAAATTATTGATATATTAGTGGAATAAAATTTATCCTGGTCATTTAGTTGGTGTCCTCAATTCATGCCAATGGTCAACAGAATCCCTTATTCTTGGAAATCTCTGGAACTGATCACTCCAGAAATATTATAGATGTTATGGGACAAATGGGTTAATAAGGAAATTGACAAATAGATTTTCAGTTTGTTTTGGATCTTGTGAATCAACCACAGTATCCCAAAGCATAACTTTGTCATATTACCTGAATGAATGTATATAACTATGCACCAGGTCTGAGACTTTAAGCCAGGGTTTATACCCAGGTGGAACCTCGTGACCCCACAGGTATAAGTGTATATCTACCTCATGAGCCAGGTCCTGTCAGTCAGTTGCCTTGCCATTGGCACTCTGTCTAGGAAATTGACTTTTTCCCCCTTGTGTATGAATGTATGAGAAAGCTTGTAACACACCACTGATGTATCGGTGTGAACATCAATAAGCCAAGAGGCCTTTAAAATACATTTTAGGAATCCCAAATCACCAGTCAGAAGTGAGATACTGTGGAGTTTCAGAGATTTGAGACGTTACGAGACTAGAGGTGGCGAGATCCTCTGGTTTTAAATAGTAGTGTTAGAGAGAGACTTTAGATTAAGTCTGACACTACATTAATAGAGGTGGTGAGATCCTCTTATCTAAGTACTTTAAATATTGGGTTTAGAGACTTTTCGGTCAAGTCCGGGCCTAAGTAAGGGAAAGAAACTGTAGCTTGGGCTTCATCTTCGACTCGCACCTTACCTTCAAACCCTACATTGACTCCATGGGCAAATCCTGTCGCTTCTCCCTCCACAACATTGCTAAGATCCGCCCTTTTCTGTCTGTCTCCTCTGCCAAAATTCTCATCCATGCCCTAGTCATCTCACGCCTCAACTACTGTAACCTTCTCCTCGCTGGTCTTCCCCGTTATCACCTTTCTTCCCTCATCTATGTTCAAAACTCTGCTGCCAGGATCATCCACTGAGCCTGTCGCTTTGACCATGTGCAGCCGCTGCTCTCCTCTCTCCACTAGCTCCCCCTTCCCGAGCGTATTCTGCACAAGCTCCTCATCTTCACCTACCTTCACAACCTCGTTCCCCCCTACCTCTCTGCCCTGATCTCCCTCCGAACCCATTTGAGCACTCTGCTCCTCTTCCATCCCCTCCCACGCCTCCCCTGCTCCCCCAACTGCCTTCGTCCCTTCTCCCTCACTGCCCCGCATGCCTCCCTGCCTACATCCGCCTTGCCTCCTCCCTTCAAGTCCCTCCTCAAAACCCACCTCTTCCACTCTGCCCTTCCTAACTCCTGCTAATCATCCCCACCCAGGATTATCCTCCACCTGTTATCTGCAAACTCCCAATGTACTGTAACCAAGCCAAGAGAGTGTACCCGAGTTCTTGCATTCTCATGAACGTTGCATCCCTTGTGTCTTCCTCTGCTCCTCCTTCCCTGTCTCCCCTCGCCCCCATCTTCTTTAGATTGTGAGCTCTTGGGCAGCGACTGTGTCTATCTTGTTCTCTGTAAAGCACCAGGTATATCGTTGGCGCTATATAAATGCTAACAACAACTACTACTACTACTACAGACCAGTGTAGTGGAAGCAAAGTGTTTCTGAAACACAGGGTCAGGGCAGGACTGTTTTTGAAACTAAGCCTAAACTGGCCCGCAATCCCATGCACAAGGCTTTTGTCTCTCCAGCCAGCCAACACTCCTGAAGGGTTCCATTTCCCTTCATTGCTGGCTACTTCAGACTGGGAAACAGCAAGGGGACACTGGAAGATCAGGACAGGGCAAGGAGTCTCTGGCAGAAAGCCCAGACACATTCTGTGCTAACACATTTGCCAGCAGCTAGGAGGCTGTGAATGGAGAGCAAACATTCCCTGTCTTCTTAAGTCGTTTGTTGGCTAGGTGTTCACGTTTTGGAACAAAGCCCAGGGGAATGACAGAAAGAGAAAGCTTCTTTTGGCGCTGACAGAGGTCCTAGAAAAATAGAATAAGATGGAGCTGTTATGTGGCAGAAGAAAGGAGAAGAAAGGTGGAAGTACAGTTCTCAGTTCCCATCTTTCTCTACCAGCATTCTACAGGCTAAATTCATCTGAAAGAGGGTAACAAAAACATGGGAATGAAAGGCTATAGTGGACTCTGTACATGGCTGAGACAGAGTTGCAGCTCACGGTTCTCATGATGGCCAACAGCATGCAGACAGCAAAGTAGAAATATAACTAAGCAGTTTCCATTAATGTACATTTGCAGTTAGTACAGTCATAAACCCACACCTCAAAAACCCAAACAAACGCACCCCGCAAACCCCATTCTTTATCATATCCTCCTACACAACAGCCCATCAAGGTGAAGTCAGAAAAAAATCTCTAAAATTGCATTACGTTGTGCCTGCTGCATGCTCAATTGGACGGCAACAACCAGTTGAACAGTTCCAACAATGTATGAATCAGAACAGCTCCCTCAATATTGTATAATGCAGGAGCTCCACATAGGGTGAAAACAAACATGCAGCCGGCACGCTAGCTACATGCTCCGGGAGGAGGGGGCCGGTCCTGGCAGGGTCAGGTTGGGACACAGATCAAACATGTGCCTGACTGGGCGAGTCGGCAAGCCCCACCCCACCCAGGCAGGGGAACAGAACAGACGTGCAGCCGGTCAGCCTCACTCACAGCGTGCTCCCAGCACTCCACCCCCTGCAGTGACGGCGAGCCAAGCCATGGCGAGCCATGGCGGCCAAGCCATGGCGAGCCATGGCGGCCAATCCATGGCTAGCCATGGCGGCCAATCCATGGCTAGCCATGGCGGCCAATCCATGGCTAGCCATGGCGGCCAATCCATGGCTAGCCATGGCAGCCTCTGATTCCCAGTGGGGAATGGGGCTGCAAACATAGGCCCAGGCTGTGGGTCCAGAATCATCCAGGGGACCACATCCAAGCCAGCTACCTACCCTGGCCAGGGCAGCAAGAGGCCCAAATCTGGCAGACAGTCAATAAATGTGATAGGGAGTCTCTGTCCCAGGCAGGCCATAGGGGGCCTCCCATCACATTTATCACCCAGTGTCTCTGGCACAGTGTCAAGAGAGCTAAACAGGGAAGGAAATAATGTATTTTTTAATGGGAAGATGGCTAAGAGTCTCACACACTTGTACAGTTGCTAACAGCATAGCAAAGCTTTTTAAAAAAAAATAAAAAATGTCAGAAGATTTCTGCACTTCAAACTACAGCATGGGGAACAGGTTTTTGGTAGACTACTACCAAGTAGGGATGCAAACAAGCAAATTATAGCAAAGGCCATAGGTCTGTTGCAGGCTGTAACCCCAAATAGTTTAGCAATTATTTATTTAAATTTAAATACCCCAACCTTCCCCCAAGGCTCAGGGCAACTTACAATGTAAAAAACACATGTCAATACATAAAAATCCCTTTAAAACCCACACCCTCAACCATAAGCCTCCCTCACCTAACCCCTATCCCCACCTGCCAAACACTATGCCAAAAAGAAAGGTCTTACATTGCCTCCAGAATATGCTCAGGCTCGAACTCTGACGGACCTCCTCCAACCAAGAATGCCCCTCCATGCGCCCTTGTTGTATGAACAAGATTGATGGATGGCACCAGCAAGAAGGCGCTCCTGGATGACCTCAAGGATCGTGGTGGAGCATGATAGGAGAGACGGCTTTCAGATATGCGGGATTCAGGCCATTTAGGGCTTTAAAAGTCAAAAACAGCACCTTGAATTATGCCTGTGAAGCTATTGGTAGACAGGGAAGACTGGGAAGCACAATGTAATGTGCTCAAAGTGACCCAACCACAAGAGGAGCTGGGTCACCATGTTCTGTGCCAGTTGCAGCTTCTGAACTGGCATCAAGGGCAGCCCCATGTAGAGCGTGTTGCAGTAATCTAGCCTTGAGGTTCTGAAGGCATGGATGATGGTGACCAAATCTATATCACAAAGAAAGGGCAACAGCCTCTTCACCAAACCGAGTAGGTGGGAAGCATTCCTAGCCGCCACCACCGCAACCTGTTGCTCCAGGCACAGCAAGGAATCCAGAAGTACTACAAGGATGCAAACCTGAGTGACAGAGGGGGCCAGACCCCAATGACAGGAGTCCCAATCCCCCTCAAGTCACAGGGACAACCAACCATTCAGTCTTGCCTGAATTCAGCTTTCAGCTCATCCTCATCCAGTCCCCAACAGCAGCCAGGCACTGTGTAAGCACCAAGACTGCAGAACCTGGGTCTGACCCACATTGGACAAGAATGTGAAATGGGTTCAGGAATAGGATAGCATCAAGAGGAACCTGAAACTGCTGGGCAATCACTCATTCAATAATCTTTCCTAAGATGGGAAGGTTAGAGACTGGGCTCTTTGGGAGTCAAAAGATTGCTTCTTAATCAGGGGCTGGACAACTACAGTTTTGAGGGTGTCCAACAGCCTCCCACGCCCAAAGGGAGACATTGACAACCCTGGCCAGCAATGACCTCAATGTCTTCCAGCTAGCTTTCACCAGCCAGAACAAGCAAGGATCTAATTACCAACTGGTTGCCCATATCGCTCCAAATGCATTCTCTGTATCAGTGCCTGGCACCAATTGAAACGGAGTCAAAGAACAGGACAAGGCTAAGCTTCCACAACCCCAAACTCTGGCTCTGCAAAGTAGAAGCACCCAAGTTGTCTGCAAAGTAATTAATAAAACCATCACATTGGGCAATAGACTATAGTTCCTGGTGGAGACAAACCGGATTAACCAGGCCATTCACCACATGGAACAGCTCCACTGGACAAGACTTTGCAGACACGATAGCAGAGAAGAAAGCTTTCTTTGCTGCCATCATTGCCACAGCATAGTTCATAAAAAATAATCTATGCCACATTCAGTCAGTTTCAACAAGAGTCAAGTGCCACCTGTGCTCTACCCACTTATCCTCCTGTTTTAGTCACCTCAGTTCCACCATATGCCTGGCAGAGACCCAGAAATAAGTATGGTGTCATAGCGGTGGAAGCAGGTGCCTGGGTGTAACCGTGTCGATGACCATGGTCAGGATGCTATTCCACAGAGCAACCAGGCCATCAACAGAGTAGCTGTCAAGGTCAGTGGGAAAATCCCCCAAAGAGTTCTGGAAGTCAATTGGATCCATTAGTCTCCAGGGGGCAGACTAGCCTTTCCAGGCCGGGGACGAAGAATTGACCACGCGCCGTGGCAAGAAGGGAGGCCGGCACATCTAAAATCACCCAGGAACTCCAAAAATCTACTCTCGTATCCAAGACCAACTAAACTCTCTGGCATTGGGCAAGACAATTAATCTCTGTACCTTGGTTTCCTTTTAGTTAAAGGATTGATAATGAAAACCTGTTTCCTAATGCATGATGGATTTGTAAGGATTACTTGAAACACCACTTCAAGGTGAAGTACTGGATTTCATTCTATTATTTTGAACAGCCAGACTGACAGCTCTAGGAATGGAGATTCTCTAGGCAATACCCATTCTATGCATATATGGGCAATATAGTTATACCTACTTAGTACCTACTTAGTAGGGAAGCTTCCCTACTAAGCATCCCTACCCTACCCAGCATCCCTACCCAGAGTCCTTGCAGAAGGGCAGGGTAGAAATGTAAATTATAAAATATGAATATAAATATAAATAAACTGAGTCAGTATTTCAGACAAAAAGAAACAAACTCCTGGCTGACATAGTAATTCATCCTTTATGATCAAGCAGTTCCAGAGGTGGACAAGGCAGAGGACTCTTTCATTTTATTTACATGGAATGCTTAACTTCCAAATGAAGCAATCAAGAAGGACTTCAATTGGTCCCAAGAGGGTTGATGATTTTCAATATGTTGACACCAGTTCACCAAATACTGAATTGAAACCAGCAACACATACCACATAAAGTCACAGGAATGGCTTGTAGTCACTATCAAACCAGTCAAAATGTAAATCAGTGACAGACGAAGGGCTCAATTTCTTGTTCTTTACCAGTCCTTTGAGACTGCAGCCTCCTGCTTTGCCATTTTAATGGTTTCTGAAAAGCTATAGTAACAAAATGGTTGTAAGCTGGGGGTGGGGGGGTGTTAAAAAAAATAGAGATGTTGTATTTTCAGTTTTGAATTCCTTTAACACAATTCTTTATCAAATGTAATACTTCTGATAAAAACATTAAAACAGGTTAACCAAAAGAAGCTCGGTTGAAATTGCCCCTTTTTCCTTATATCACACCCTGTTTTACTTACAGTGCTCCCTGAGCGGAATGTTCAGAAACTCATTAGAAATAACCAGGAAAGATGAAGTCTAAGTAGACTCCAAATTTGCCCTCCCCAGAGACATAACTCAGCATGTGCTCCATGTCCTGAATATTCTTCACAACTTTAAGTATCATGCTACTTTCTAACAGCTACAGTCTAGACCAAGGATTCTCAAACTGGTGCTCGGGAGCACCAGAGTGCTCAGGCAGGCAATGCATGAAAACATTCATGCAAATTCATGCCAAGCCCATTCATGCAAATTATGCAGCATTCCCCAAGTACTCATTTATATCACTCCAGTGCTCTTGACTGGAAAAAGATTGAGAACCCCTGGTCTACATCATTCTGGGGTTGTGGAGAAAACTAGATTTTCCTCAACAGATCCTTTTCAAAGAGTAATTCTCTTCAGTTGTCCCTCCTTACAGTGTGCCACCCTGTTAGTAGAACTTCAGCCAGAGCACGAAATTTCTGCTCGCCAAGTCACCATTGCCAACCAGAAAATGAGGGCTGGCGACCTGCCCTTAATGCGGCTGCCCAGCTGCCTGTCCCGCTGAGGGGTTGTTTTTTTTAAAGTTGCGGCAAAATTTTTTTTTAAAAAAACAACTCAGCGGAATAGGTGGCTGGGTAGCCGCTGTTCTGCCTGTGTCCCCTTGCAAGTTGCGCCTCCTCACGCCCTGCCTCACATCACGCTGGACCCACCCCCCCACTCCACATGGCAGAGACCCAGAAATAAGTATGGATATGCGATAGCCATACTTCCTGGTCTCTGCCATGTAGAGGGCTCCTGCACGGCTCGCTGCGTGGGGGGCAGCCTGGATCCTGGCCGGGGCTGCAAGTACCGGCCCTGCCCCACCGCGCCTCCTCCTCTCTGGTCTGAGAGGAAGAGGCGCTGTGGGGCCCGGCCCTTGCAGCCCCCTCAGGCTGCCTGGCTGTGTCTGCTCACGGTGCCGCAGCACCCCGGCCGACTCAGGTGGCTCCGGTTGGTCAGCGGAGCTGGAGGAGGAGGCAGGCGCAACAGCAGCCCAGCAGGTAAGGCTGCCCCCAGTGCCCAGCTGGCACCTGTAGCCACCAGCCCCTCTCTGGTCTGCATGCATGTCCCCATACCGTTTTCACCATCCCTGCTGTCCCCATCCCCCCATCCCTGCGGGGGATGATTCATGATTAAGTGTGAGTAGTTTTTAGTAGCTATTAAAAGGTATGTGCGCAGATGAGGAACACTTATTTATGCACAAATATGCAAATGTACATATTTGCATAAATAGGTGGTGATTAATTATGCAAATTTGCAGTTTAATTTACCCTTGGCGACCAAGAAAAAATGTTGGCTACTTGGATCTGAAATTTCATGCCCTTTCAGCATTATCTCATAGGATCCATATGGACAGATGTAATTGGAAATGCCTGTGACCACCATAGATGGAAAGAACAGTAATGAATGTAAGTTTGAGCAAGGGGCTTCCCATCAGACATTAAATTAATCTCTCACTGCCTCTGATTTTGCTTCTTTTAATGAAAAAAATACTAATCCAGTTTTACAGGGTTATGAGATTTAAAGGTGCTTTTGGACATCATAATTACACCTCGTAGACACCACCGGCACCAACACAGTTTTACATCTGGTTTACCATGTGGAGATGGCTTTTGTAATGTCTGAACAAAACTACTATATTTCCACTGAGATAAGTGGTAGAGGAAGCCCAGATATCTTCTGCAGTACCTCTGCCATAAGTTATCTGGGTGAAAACACATTGTTCAGACATCAAGAAAAATGCCACCTGGTTTTCACTACCTGAGGTAAAATCATGGTAATGCCAACACAATCTACAGAAGGTTATTTCAACATCTGAACACTCCCTTGATCTCTACAAAGCACTTTGAGAGTCTCGGATGAAACCTGCTCTATAAGATGTTTTATTCAACTATTAAACTGAATTCAATTATTGACTTCTGCTGCAGCCACGTTCAAGCACCTTCCAAATTAATAAAAATAATAATGAACACATACTTGATGTGGAGCTTCCCTTGAAGACTGTTCAAAAGCTGCAACTGGTGCAGAATGTGACAGTCCACCTTCTGATGAGACTGGGTCGCTGGCAGCATATCACACTTGTGCTTCCAACTCTGTATTGGCTTCCAATAGCTTCCAAGACACAATTCAAGGTGCTAGTTTTGACCAAACGGCTTGGGCCCAGTGTATTTGAAAGACTGCCTCCTCCCTTATGTTCCATCACAATCCTTAAGCTCAGCCAAGAATAGTCTTCTGCAAATTCCATCATGGTGCAAGGTGTGTAAAGCCAAAGCCCACAGCGAGGCTCTCTCTGTGGCTGTCCCACAGTACTAGAACACCTTTCCCTTGGAAATTCAGCAAAGCCAAGTATTTTCCGGAGACAGTGTAAAACCTTATTTGGCCAGGCATTTGGTGGGTAAAGATAGGCTTTAGGATGGTGGTGTTTTAGGGAAGGGTTTACATATCTACTGTATTTTTGTCTATGTTTTGCAGTCTATCCTGAGCCCCCAGAATAAGGTAGTCTATAAATCCAAATAATTAATATAAATACAGATAGCTGTATCTTCCCCATGACATACATACTGCCTACAACCCAAATTTTTGAACTAATAGCTATAATGCCCATCCTGCTAAACTGAAACTCATGAAAAGCCAGAACCTAGATTTCGCTACTCTGTCATCACAGATCAAATAAGTATCAAAAGCAAAAATGAGTCAAGAATAAAATGACTAAACAAAAGTAATCATCAACTGCAGTGCTTAATCACCATTCTTTTCATTAGAGCTCATTATTAGAGTTCATCTTACTTAATTTTTGCTTTGAACGGTTCAGAGAAAGACTGGAGTTCTATTATGCAACCATAACCCCTCTCCTAGATTAAAAAAATAATAATGTTCCAGTCTAATTGGTCAAATATTTAGGAATTTAGTAAAAACAAACTCCTGACAACTAATCTCATGAGTGCTGTAACATAATGCAGCAAAGGAAAAAATATATAAGTGGAGTCAGCTATCTTAGAATTCCAAAACTGAGAGAGACTCCATACAAAATACTTGTCCTATACAAACAGTATACGTACACATCAAACAGTACATGCAAACACCAACATAGTACACACTTGAATATAGTAAAAATAGTGGTTCCCAAACTTTTTGCCATACCCCAGACAACAACAAAGACATGCAATGTATATCACTTTTCAGTTGGGATTGTGACCCCCATCTGTAGGTGGCGTGTCCCCACTTGGGGTCCCAACCCATAGTTTGGAAACCTCTAAGGTAATATAACTCACTGTTTCTTAAATAGCATTAACGTGTACAAATTTATAGAAAGGTCTAGTACCTGCAAACTACTCTAGGCTTGTACAGAGTCTCATCAAAAGCTGTAGTCGTTTAACCACAAGGAGCAATTTGGAGGATGAGGTCTGCAGCATAAAGTATCATCAGGTCACAGTACAAGCTTTTTAACACCAAATGTAGTTGACCTAATAAAAGATATCACTGTACTATTTTGTCTCTATTGTACACACACACATAAAATAACCTCTTTTAAAGGCTTGTATTTGATGATAGCAATAAAACACCCCATACATGCACAAAAAATTATACTACTCTCCAGAACAGAGAGAAGCAAGTGTTAGATTTCAACAAAGCAAAACAAACAAAAACGAGGCCTATTGAACCCTATGCTACAAAGGGGGAAACATTTTATAGTTAAGAAGGTGAAACCAAGGAAAATCCAAGTCAGGGATACATATTAAAAAGGAAGGAAATATTTTACAGTCCTCTTTATCCTCAATCCACTCTTTCTGGAAGAGCCATGATGTTTCCCAGACAGATTAGTCTGTGGTGTTTGGCACAGATGACGGGACTAGCATGGATACCCAAAGTTTAAGCTGGGTATGCTTGGCATCAGTCAACTTCCATTCAGGATGAAGTACAGACAACCCACCGTAGCATCCGAGGAAGGGGGGGGGGGGGGGGGGGACACCACACAATGGCACGGCCTCCCCTCAGCCCAAAGGCCTGAGGTGGCAGACGGATACACAGGGAACAGGTCAGTCGGACATGGATAGGGCCCAGGGATACAAAGACAGAACCACAAGACAGACATTTGGGAGCAATGCTATGCGATACAAAGACAGGCAGGGAACACAGGTGAGGACAGACAAGACAGGGTGGACTCGGCTGACCCATGCAAACCAGGCCTTTGCAGGGAGTCCTTGTCCGCAAGGCCCACTGTGGGTATCTTTGCCTGGCTCCCCACCTAGCCGAACACGCCGGAGCTGCCCCACTCCCCCGGGAGAAGTTCCGGGCTCGACTTGCCTCACCTACGGCCGCCGAGCTCTAGGGCTTATCAGTGTCTCGCCGTCGCCATGTTCCTGATGCGCAATGAGGGAGGGAGCGGAGCCCAGCCTAGTCCAGCCCACCACCGCCCTCTATCCTCCGAGGACACGGGAGGGGGGGGGGAGAGGAGAGGAGAGAGACGCAAGCGGAAGGTTGCTACCTTGTAAACAAGGTTCTTCGAGATGGCTCCGAACATTCTCACAACTGGTTGCGTGCATGAGCCCTTCACCTGTAAGCTCGTGCCTAGCTCATTAATATTGAAAAGGCTCTTTGGTGTCCTCGCCCCCCCTCAATATATAAAGCACTCTCCAGCCCATTCCCAACAGTTCCTTCCAGCCCTGAGCTTAGAAATCCTAGCAGGGCTGGATGTTGTGAGAATATTTGAAGCCATCTCGAAGAACCTTGTTTACAAGGTAGCAACCTTCCGTTCTTCTTTGAGTGGTTTCTCGCATTCTCACAACTGGGTGAGCACCAAGCTGAGGAGTCAAGGAGGTGGGAGGATTTCAGTTACTAAACAACACTCCGTGCGTGTTAATTTGCTAGTATTTGTAATTTTCTTGAATCTCAGAGATGACAACTGACAAAATGTAATTAAATTAACATTTATTTTGGAAGTATAACACTAACTTTGAACTGAACAGTCAATGAAGTTATTTCCTAAAACTCAGAACTGATCTGCCAGCACTCTTATCCTCTTCTGATTGTAAATTAACTGTGTAATGTTTGGTAAACATATGAGTACTGCACCAAGTTGCTGCTTTGCAGATTTGTTGTGGTGGGACATTTGCAAATGCTGCTACAGATGCCCCTACCGCTCTGAGTGAGTGAGCTCTCAGGTTTTGTGGCACATCTTTTCCCACTTTGTTGCAGCAGAAGGTTATAATTCTCACCAATCATTTAAAAATGGTCTGTGATGATATGTGCAATCCCAAGCTTCCTGCAGCATAAGAACAAACAACCTTGTCTGATCTTCTAATGCTCTTGGGTTTTTTCAAATAGAAAAGTCTTACATCCAGTATGTGCAATCTTTTATGCTCTTCATCTTCATGTGGTGGAGGCATAAAATTTGGGATAACTAAATATATTTAGTTATATATATATATTAAATAAATAAAATTAAATAAAAACTATGGCTGGATTTGGGTGAAACTTCAACATCACCCTAGGTAAAAAAAGATGGTGGCAGTGATATGAGAACCCTATCATGTAAAATTTGCAGATATGGAGCTTTGCTAGAGATTGCAAATAATTCACCTACCCTTCGTAAGGAAGTAATAGCTGTAAGGAAAATTGTTTTGAGTGTCAAATGATAGAGATCCAAACACCTTGCAGGTTCAAAGGGGTGTTTCATTAAGCTATCTAACACTAAATTTAAATCCCAAGAAGGCATGGGGGAAACAAATTCCCAATACCTTTTTAAAAACTTCCTTGTAAGTGGGTTTGAAAATACAGAATCTTCATTAGGAAGAGTTACCTTCCTTGCTATTGCTGACAAGCGTACCTTGAGTGAGGAAGAAGATATGCCTGCATCACTAGATGCAGTAAATATTGTAAAACATACTGCAAGGTACAATCCTAAACCTGAATGGAGTTCTCATTCAACCAATAACAGAATTTCTTCCACTTACTGTCATAGGATTGTCTAGTGGAAGGTTTGATATCATTTTCCAACACTTGCTTAAGTTCTGTAGAAGGAACATCAGTCAGGGGTTCAGCTTGATTCTCCATGCCCTTAGGTGCAGGGTTTTTTTATGTCTGGATAAAAAATGGTGCCCCCTCCTGAAAGAGGAGGTTTGGAAACATTGGAAGTGGCCATTTGGCTAATGAGATGTCCTTGAGTGTGGAAAACCAACTTTGTCTTGGCCACTCTGGGGCAATGAGAATCAAGTTGGCCCCTTCGTGACATAATTTCTCCACCACTTTGTGCATTAGGGGAATGGGTGGAAATGCATAATGTAGGGTTCCCAATCCCTTCCAGTCTTGCAGGAAGGCATACCCTAAAGACTCGGGTCATGACGCGCCTGAGTGCAGTACATGGGACACCTTGTATTGCTGGAGGCTTTGGTTTCCCCCATAAAGCCACTATGTGCGAGAACCCCTGCTGATGCAGTCCCCACTCTGGTGTTCTCTGGTCATTCTGCTTAAAATATCCGCTTGGATATTTTGAGTTCCAACTATATAAATGGCCTGAATTATCACATTGTTTCCTATTGCTCAGTGCTATATCTCCTGAGCTATTTTGCACAGTTCTATGGAGTGAATCCCACCTGGTTTGTTCACGTAGCACACCGTGGTCATGTTGTCTGATGCTATACATGTGGCTTGTCCCTGGATGAGATGTCTGAATGCTTTCAAAGCTTTTCCTATCGTTAATTTATATGTAATGATTTTTGGAAGCCTGTCCACTGTCCAGCAAGCGACAGGTTTCCGAGGTGTGCTCCTCTACCTGTTAATGAAGCGTCTGTTGTTAATAACAGGGAAGGTTTTGGCTGTCTGAAGGGTATACCAGATGGGACAAATTCCTTGCTACTCCATATTCTAAGGGACTTAAATACCTTTGTAGTTAAACTTATTCTCTTTGACTCATTGTCACGTGCTGGGTTGTAATGTGACAAGAACCACAGTTGCAAGAGTCGCATATACAGTCTAGCATTCCGTATCAAGCTGATTGTAGGTATCATTAATCCCAGCAATCTTTGATATAGTTTAACCTTTTGTAACCTATGAAATTTTAGTGCTCTGATAATGGCTACAATGTTTTCAAACCTTTCTAATGGGGTAAAAGGTTTGCCCTGAATAAAATCAATTTCAGCTCCTATGTATTGTATGCATTGGGAGGGAATAAAGAGGGACTTTTCCTCATTAATAGTTAAACCTAACCTTTGACAGGTTTGTACAGTTAAGTCCAAATGAGTTACCACTTCTGTGGGATCCTTACCAATGATCAACCAGCCATCTAGCTAGGGGAAGATCTTAACCCCCCCTACAACAAAGGTAGGCTATTACAGGTGCTATTACCTTCGAGAACACCGTGGATGCCAAAGACAACCCAAATGGTAAAGAGCTGAATAGGTAAATGTGCATCATTAAATGTAAACCTAAAATATTTCCTGTAGGATTTGTGCAACTGTATATAGAAATAAGCATCTTTTAAATCTAAGGATGCGTACCACTGTTCTTCACTTAAGTATCTCCTTAAGTGGTCTAATATTGAATTATTCCTAGTACCCATTTATCTGAGGTCTCCTCTTGCCATTCTGTGAAACAAACAACTTATTTTCAAATTTTAATGTGAGGGACCTTTCTTCAGAAAACCACATGGATGACTGTGGTTGTCATCTGTGCTCTTCTCTGGCATGTGGGACTGATGTGCCCTTCTTGGTTTGGTTACAGGGCTGATATTGAAGTTTTGGTCTGGACCATGAAAACTGATGTTTGGATAAAACTTCTTGGAGTAATTATATTGAGAGGAGGGACTATACTGATGAGCAGACCCTATACAGCCATATGAGGACTGGTAGTAATGAAAAGATGACAGTTGTCTCGCTTGATAGTGTGTAGGCTGATTGTCACGATGGACTATTTTCATTTTATATGCTGTTGCATGAGATTTTTGGATGTTTTCAAGAATCTTGTCTGTTTGCTTGGTGAATAAGTCAGACTGGTCAAATGGTAAATTCTCGATACGTGCTCTGTGGTGGTAGTCTAGCCGGGTGCCTCTCAGCCACATGAAATGCCTCACGACTACAGCATTTGCCACTCCTCTTGCTGCTGTTTCACAAGAGTGCCTGGCAGTGTCCAGCTGATAACGTGCAGTGAGGGTACCTTCACCATGAAGCCTCCTTACCTCCTTTTGCTTTTCAGGTGGAAGGCATGGGGCCAAATCCTTGACCTCATCCCAGAGGTGGTGCTTATATGATGCCATACCAGCCCCATAGTTCTAGCCCTCATTAACATTGTTGAAGACGTAAAGGCTTTCTGTCCAAAGACGTCTATCTTTCTTCCTTCCCAGTCCGCCGGTGAAGTTTCTTGTGTCAAGCGGTTATACTTCTCAGATTATTATTTATTAGTAGTATTATTAGTAGTAGTATTATAAGCATTTATATAGCGCCAGCGATGTACCTGGAACTTTACAAAGAATAAGATAGACACAGTCCCTACCCAAGAGCTTACAATCTAAAGACGGGGAGGGGAGACATGGAAGGGGGAACAGAAGGCAAGACAAGGATGCAACATTCATGAGGATGCGAGAGCTCAGGTACACGTTCTTGGCTTGGTTACAGTAATTGGGAATATGCAGATAACAGGTGGGTGATAATCCTGGGTGGGGATGCTTAGCAGGAGTTAGGAAGGGTGGAGCGGAAGAGGTGGGTTTTGAGGAGGGACTTGAAGGTGTGGAGGGTGGGGGCAAGGCAGACGAGGGCAGGGAGGGAGTTCCAGGCATGCAGGGCAGCGAGGGAAAAGGGACAAAGGTGGTTGGGGGCTCAGGAGAGGCATGGGAGGGTGAGGGAGGGGACGGAAGAGGAGCAGAGTGCACAACCAGAGGTTCAGAGGGAGATCAGAGCAGAGAGGTAGGGGGTAGCGAGGTTGTGAAGGGCTTTATAGGTGAAGACGAGGAGTTTGTGCAGAATACACTCAGGAAGAGGGAGCCAGTGGAGAGAGGAGAGGAGAGGCTGCACGTGGTCAAAATGATGGGCTAGGTGGATGATCCTGGAAGCAGAGTTTTGAACGAAGATGAGGGAAGAGAGGTGGGAGCGTGGAAGGCCAGCAAGGAGGAGGTTACAATAGTCAAGGCGTGAGATGACTAGGGCATGGATGAAAGTTTTGGCAGAGGAGACAGACAGAAAAGGGCGGATCTTGGCAATGTTGCAGAGGGAAAAGTGGCAGGATTTGGCCACGGAGTCAATATAGGGTTTTTATTTTCTTTCTTTCTTTCTGTGCATTTATTGGCCAACCCTCATGCCCACGGCATCCTGGTTTTGAAGGTAAGGGGCAAGTCGAAGATGAAGCCCAAGCTGCGAGCTTGAGGGACAGGGAGGATGGAGACCCCATCAATGGTAATTTACAGGGAAGAGGGAGAGGAAGATAAGGAGTTCAGTTTTTACCATGTTGGCGTTGAGACATCCAGGCGGAGATATCAGAGAGACAGTTAGTGAGACGAGCTTGAACAGAGGGGGAGAGGGAAGGAGTGGAGAGACAGAGTTGAGTGTCGTCAGCATATAGGTAGTATTGGAAACCATGAGAAGCACTGAGTTTGCCTAGGGATTGGGTGTAGATAGAAAAGTGGAGAGAGCCAAGGATGAAGCCTTGGGGAACCCTGACCAAGAGGGGTAGGGAGGAGGAGGGGGAAGAGTTAGGAAGAGATACATTGAAGGAGTGGGCAGAAAGGTAGGAGGAGAACCAGTTGAGAACAGAGTCCCAGAACCCAAGGGAGTGGAGCGATTCAAGCAGGAACGAGTGGTCAACTGTGTCGAAGGCAGCAGAGAGATCCAGGAGGACAAGAATATAGTAAAGGCGATTGGATTTAACCACAAGAAGATCATTGGCGATCTTAGCCAGAGCAGTTTCAGTGGAGCGAAGGGGGCGGAAGCCAGATTGGAGGGGGTCAAGGGAGGAGTTGGTGGAGAGGAGATTGAGGCAACGGGAGTAGACAACCCTTTGAAAGAGCTTGGAAGCAAAAGGGAGGAGCGAGACAGGACAGTAATTAGAGGGTTCAGAGGGATGCAGGGTGAACTTTTTGAGGATGGGGGAGACAGTGGCATGTTTAAAGGCAGAGGGGACAGAGCCGGTAGAGAGGGAGAGGTTGATGATGTGTAGGAGGAGAGGGGCAACGGTGGAGGCAATGCAGGTTAGGAGGCGGGAAGGAATGGAGTCCAGGGGGCAAGCGGAGGGGTTGGAGGAGGAGAACAGGGAGGAGACTTCCTCAAGGGAGGTGGGCGGGAAGGAGTACAGGAGAGAGGTGGGGGAGAGGGGAGGAGTAGTAGGGGGAGAGGACTTGGAAATGATATCCAGGCGGATGGTGAGAAAGAGAGAAAGATCCTGAGTGGAGAGAGAAGAGGGGAGAGGAGGACAGGGGGAGGGGTGAGAAGGGAGTCAAAGGTGGAAAAGAGGCGGCGAGGGTCCCGGGAGAAGGACTCAATGTGGGAGGCATAGTACTGCTGTCTAGCGAGGGAGATAGCAGAGTTGAGCAATGAGAGGCAGAATTTGAAGTGGAGGAAGTCGACGTGGAAGGGCAATTTACGCCAGAGGTTTTCAACAGCCCGGGTGCAGGAGTGGAGATGGCGAATGGTGGGGGTGAGCCAAGGGCAAGGGTTACGGGAGTGAGCCGGGTGGGAGGAGAGGGTGGAGGCGAGAGAGGAGTTGAAAGTGGAGATGGCAGCATTGGGGGAGGAGGAGGAGAGGACTGAGGGGAGAAGAGGAGAGGGGGAGGAGGCAAAGTCCGCCGGTGAAGTTTCTTGTGTTGAGCAGTTATAATTCTCAGATGAGGCTGCCACCACCAACAAATTTGGTGCTGGATGTCTGAAAAATATAGATGCTGTAATAGGCGGGAAGGGATAGAAGGAACTATATTTATATATCATTTATATATTAATTTTGTTAAAATAAATAATGAATATTATAATTTATTATTTATTTTAACAAATTTAATATCCTGCCCCTCCCGCACAGGGACTCAGGGCAGCTTACAACCATAATAAAACATTAAAAACATAAAAACAACACAATAGGAGGAACAGTGGCGGCTGGTGGTTTTTGAAGCTGGTGGGGCAGTGGGTGGGTTGAACGTACTGCTGCCGGTGGACCGGCGAGCCTAGGGGCAGAGTCAGGGGCAGCAGTAGGCCAGTGGCATGGCTTAACCCAGCAGCAAGGAGTTCCCAGGGTTAACATTGGATGGACATTACATTAGTTAATGCTGGGAACTCCTTGCTGCTGTGTGAAGCATTCCCACTGGGGGATAGAGAGCCCTCTTACTGGGGTCCCATCCACTCTCTCTTTCCCACCAGGTCTTGACCTGTGGCATTCCACAGGGTTCCATCTTGTCTCTTTTATTATTTAATGTATATATGCAGCCCTTGGGGGAGGTTGTGAGAGATTTCGGCGTGCGGTATCACCAATATGCTGATGATACTCAGTTGTACCTCTCTTTTTCAGCTGACCCAGAACCTGCTGTCTCGTTGCTATCCCAGTGTTTGGAGGCCGTGGCGGAGTGGATGCAGCAGAGCAGACTGAAGCTCAACCCCGATAAGACGGAGGTAATGGTGGTGGGGAGGGCGAGGGAGGTGTTGGCCCCCCTGATTGGGGGGGTTCGCCCTCCTATAGCCCAGCAGGTTCGGAGTCTGGGTGTGTGTGTGTTGGATTCGGATCTCCCTCTGTATCGACAGATGGAGGTGGTGGTGAAGGCTGCCTTCCACCAGTTGTATCTGGAAGGGGACTGCGTCCATACATCTCCGGGCCGGATCTGGCCTCCCTCATCCATGCCTTCGTTACCTCGAGGCTGAACTACTGCAATGCACTCTACGTGGGGCTGCCCTTGTTCTTGGTCTGGAGGCTGCAGCTAGTGCAGAATGCAGCGGCCCAGCTCCTGATGGGGATGGGTCGTCGGGAGCATATAACACCTGTTCTCCACACTCTGCACTGGTTGTCAATAGCATGCCGAGTCAGGTTCAAGGTATTGGTATTAATCTATAAGGCCCTTCACGGTCTGGGCCCCTTGTACCTCAGGGACCGCCTCGCCCTCCGTGTCCCAGAGTGGCTCCTTCAGTCTTCCGGGGGTGCCGCCTTGGAGGTCCCCCGCGTTAAGCGGGGGGCTACAATGGAGAGGGCATTCTCGGTGGCTGGACCACGTCTTTGGAATCCCCTCCCGGAGGAAGCTCACCTGGCCCCAAGCCTTTTGACATTCCGGCAGGCTTGTAAGACCTGGCTGTTCACCCAGGCCTTTGGGGAGGGGGGGTTAGGGTAGGGTATTGGCTCTCCCCTACCTTTTTGGTTTATTTTTATACATTTTTGTTTCCCCAATCCTGTTTTAGGTTTAAATTTATTGTATTGTTTTTTAAAATGTTTTTATTGAATGTTTTTATATTGTACGTTGCCCCGAGATGCCGTAGGCATAGGGGGCAACTCAGAAATACTTATAATAAATATAATAATAAATTAACCATAGCAGGTTACAAAAATAGATTACATTGCCATCACCTACCTTTTTCCTGAACCCTTGAATTCTCAATTTTCATGGCATCCTTTTCATTCTCTTCTCAAAAGAGAATGAAAGGGAAGAGATGGACAACAGAGGAGAAGTAGGAGGGTTTGATTTTGGTGCCCGAGAAGAGTAAGGGGAAGAGATAGGTTCAGTGAGGGACAGGGGAAAGTGGTGTCCTTGTTGTCTGCAGCCTTCTCTTCTGCCATGCTCCTAAATACTTTCTCATATGTTCACAAGGAGAGCAGTTGCAGGCCTGTATAGCAACCAAACACTCCCCATCCAAACCAGCATCCCCAGTACCAACACTATCCCCAGCAGCCAAATTCCTGTCCACGTAAACAAACAGGCCTTTTTAAAAAGTTTGGCCAGTTTCAGGGCTGCATTGCCACCAAACCAGGCCCATCGAGACCAGCATCCCCAGTACCTACATGGTATCCCTAGCAGTCAAATGCCTGTCCAAGCACATAGGGCTTTTTAAAAAAGTTTGGCCAGTTACAGGCCTCTGTTGCCACCAAACCAGCCCCATCAAAATGTAAACAATGCATTTCTGTTTCTCAACAAAAACCCCAGGCAAGATGCTCAAAATCGGACCATTATCTCCTTCAGGCCAGTCTCTCAGCGCACCCCCTCCAGAAGGGGAATGGGCCAGTTAGGATGGTCCACCCCTGGAGGCTGATGGAACCCCAGCGGTTCCAGGAAGCCCTAGGGGAGTTATTCCCTGAACCTGGATGGTCGCTCTGTCGATGAGCTGGTCCAGTTTTGGAACACCTTGCTGGAGGAGGCCATTGACAGGTTGGCTCCGAGACGCCCTCTGCCTCTGTCTTGTCACCGCAGGGCCCCTTGGTTTACTGAGGGGCTGCGGTGTATGACGCAAGTAGGCAAAGAGGCTGGAGTGATGCTGGCGTCGGACTCCGACCGACTTCTCCATAGGGCCCATTTGCGGTCCTATGTTGAGGCTGTGAAGACAGCAAGGAGGGAGTTCCTTGCTGTCCTCATAGTGTCTGCAAAGTCACACCCAGCGGAGCCTGTTTTGGGTGGTGCGGGGGCTGGTCAGTCCAGCCTCCCTCCGCCTGGATGGCGACGTGTCCCAGGCCCGCTGTGAGCAGTTTGTCAGCTACTTCACAGACAAGATAACTCGGATTCAGAGCGACTTTGATGCTGGATTAGGGGCAGTGGTCAGAGAGCGTGAGGGGGGGCGGAGGCCCCATCTTGTCCAACTTTGTGGGGGAGTTTCAGGAAGTGACACCAGCTGATTCGGCGGATGTCCTGGGGTCTGTGCGAGCCACCAGTTGTGAACTCGATCCGTGCCCGTCCTGGCTGGTGAAAGACTCCAGGGAGACATTGGGGACGGTGTTGGCGAGGGTGATCAATGCGTCCTTGCAGCAGGGGACGCTGTTGCCTAGTCAACTAGTCTCAAGGAGGCTGTGGTGCGCCCCCTGCTGAAGAAACCATCGTTGGATGTGGGCGCGCGCGCCAGCTACTGTCCTGTCTCTAACCTTCCCTTTTTAGGGAAGGTTATTGAGCGGGTGGTGGCGACCCAGCTCCAGACGCATCTAGACAGCATTAGGTTCCTGGACCCTTTTCAATCTGGGTTCCACCCCAGCTATGGCACCGAGATGGCGTTGGTGGCCTTGGTCGACGACCTCCACCGGGAGATGGATGCAGGATGTTCAACATTTCTCATCCTGCTAGATCTCTCGGCTGCTTTTGACACCGTGGACCATAAGCTGCTGCTGAGACAGCTGCATGACCTGGGGGGTCTGGACGGGAGTGTTCTTGGGGAGAAGCCAGCGGGTGGTGCTGGGAGCTGCGTCATCTTGCCCCCGCACCTTATCCTGCGGCGTTCCGCAGGGTTCTAGTCTGTCTCCATTATTGTTTAATGTATACATGCAGCCCTTGGGGGAGGTTGTGAGAGGGTTTGGGGTGCGATGTCACCAATATGCTGATGAACAGTTGTACCTCTCTTTTTCAGCTGACCCAGACCCTGCCGTCTCGTTGCTATGCCAGTGTTTGGAGGCCTTGGTGGAGCGGATGTGGCAGAGCAGACTGAAGCTCAACCCCGATAAGATGGAGGTGATGATGGTGGGGAGAGCGAGGGAGGTGTCGGCCCCCCTAGTTGGGGGGGTTCGCCCTCCCATAGCTCGGCAGGTTTGGAGTCTGGGGGTGATTTTGGATGCAGAACTCCACCTGGAGCGGCAGGTGGAGGCGGTGGCGATAGCTGCCTTCCGCCAGTTATATCTGGTGC
>QEPC01011412.1:224967-236136 GCA_003113815.1 Sphenodon punctatus
ACCTGGCTGTTCACCCAGGCCTTTGGGGAGGGGGGTGGGGTGGGGGAGGGGGTGTTTTATCGTCCCCCACCCTTATTTATTTATTATCCCAGCCGGTTTTATTGTAGTGTTTTTATGGATTGGTTTTATTATTATATTGTTTATAAATTTATAGATTGTTTATAATTAACTTGTTAGCCGCCCCGCACTGTTCGCAGGAGGGGCGGGATACAAATTGAAGAAAGAAAGAAAGAAAGAAAATGACACAGTCACAAGCAAAGAGGCCAGAAATTACTTTCTAGCAGAGTGCAGCAGTGAAAGTGAAAGGACCATTTTTAATAATACATTTATTCTTGTTGAAGCCATCGGCTATAACAATACAAGCATACAAAAAAATAAAATATTGAAGGAAATGATGAAAGGGAGATGCCCCTTATACACTAGCCATCGCAAATACAGACTTGGCATAAAATTCAGTGAGTATAATTCACTAAGTCCAGCTCAGTGTTCCGTTGTAGAGTCAATGGATCCTCCTGTCCTTAATACTCAGATACATTTATCATAAATGTCAATGTTATCACTAATCTTCTTAATCTGAAAACCTTATACACACAAGCGATCCCTCCAGTATCCCCACCCCCCCATTAAAATAATGCCAAAATCTTGCATGCGACAGGTATCTACTAATAAGGTATAATACAGTATACCATTGATATCCATTTAAAATGACATAACATAAAACAATACCACCAGTAACTTAGACCCCCTCCCAAGGCCCTAGTGAAAGGTTATAATTTTATAACATATATTAATACCTGTTAACACCGGGCTCCTATCCAGCCTTCATTTTTGATTTTATAGTTAACGCTGAAAGTAGGAAGGTGACTACTTTACCTGTAACCCTGATACAGAGATCTCCCATACGATGTATAACTTAGAACTCAGATACCCTTCCGGGAAAAGGAGCAATCAGGGGTAAAATATACCTTTCCTGCGCCTTCACATAAAATGGGCAGTTCAACAAAATATGTTTCAGGGTATCAATCTGGTGGAGATTGCAGTTACATAGCCATTCCGCCGGGGGTGGGTGGGTGTCCCTATATATCTGCCTTCTGTTAAGGCCGATGGAAAGGAGTTTAATCAAGCCAACATAAATAACCTTCTGAATTTGATTGCAGAGCAACTGTCTAGATAGGTCATCGGGGCACCTCACTATTGGCAAATAACGGATAATCCCCCAGTGCTCTGTTATCCTTGACAGCAGCACTCACTTCTTGCCTCGTTATATCAGACAGTCTATCTTTCAAATGTTTCTTTGCCCCTTTCAGTCCCAAAGGAGCCAGCGCCGTTGTATCTACACCCATGCAGTTTATTTTTTTCACTATTTTTTCAACTGAGCCCATGAGTTCGGGGTCTTATCTCCCATTACTGCCAGGGATAGAGGGGCAGCTACCCCCAAAAAAGAGACACAGCCAGTAATTGAAGGCACCAATCCACACCCTCTCCCTTGGGGGGGCAGTCCACATTCAAGGCCAAGAGCAGAATTACTAGCTCCCGCAGGTGCAGCTAGGAGAGATATAATGAAGCCCTTCTATAATTTCTCTAAATTCTTGAGTTTATCTAGTGCCGAAAAATGGGCTCCATATAGCAGCTGGGGGGCACATTTATGGGCAAATATTTTAACTGCAGGGGTAACTAGATAGCCGCCTCTTGATCTAAAAAAGGCAACCAGAGCTTTCAATGATTTATGAGTCTTGTCCTGTGCTGCCTGGGCTTGCAAGAACCATCCCCCATTAGCCTGGAATATAAGGAGTAAATACCTAAAGGCCCTGAGCTGTTTAATTTCCACATTGTCTATACTCCAGTTATGGCTAGTTTTCTTCCAAGAAAAAACTAGCACTTTGGTTTTATCGTAGTTAATTTCAAGGTAGTTCTCTCTGCAATACTTCCCCAAGGACGTCAAAAGACGCCGCAGACCCACCTGCGAACGGGAGAGCAACACCATGTCATCGGCATACAGGAGACATGTTACATCTACATCTCCTATCTGAGGGGCATGGAATGTCTTGCCAGCTAACTCTCCTATGATGTCATTCAAATAGACATTAAATAGTGAGGGGGCTAACGTGCAGCACCCCTCTCTGTTTTAATTCTATTTGACAAGGCCCCTTCAGTATTAATTCTGACCTTTACCGAGGTTTTCCCATATAAACTGTGAATCAAAGATAACAGTCTTTTCCCCATTCCCAATGCATCCAATTTATGCCAAAGCCACTCCCTAACTATTGAATCAAATGCCGCTCTGAGGTCGATGAACGCCGCGTAGAGTGCCCCCTGGGGGCCCGAATATTTCTGAATTGAGTGGACCAACACGAAACAGTGATCCCCTGTCGCTTTCCCCTCTCTAAAGCTAATCTGCTCCTTATTTAGAATCTTATATTCTTTCAGCCACCCCTCAAATTTCAATAACAAAAATGTTGAATATAACTTACTAATAATGCTGAGAAGTCTGATGGGCCTATGGTTCTTCAGGTCCGCTAGGTTGCCCTTCTTATATATAGGAACTATTATAGCCTGGGACCAGTCCCTCGGGACATTTCCATGGGCATTAATTCACGTAAATAATTTCGCCAGAATTGGGGCCCACCAGTCTGATTCTGCGGGGACAGAACCTGTCCGAGGTGCCTTACCTCCTTTTAATCTATTAATTAATTGCATTATTAATTCCAGGACGACCGGCTCCCATTCAGGCATTACGGACAGGAAATCCATCAGCTTTTTTGGAGTAGCTGCCCCTCTATCCCTGGCAGAAACGGGAGATAAGACCCCAAACTCATGGGCTCAGTCGAAAAAACAGTGAAAAAAATAAATACACCGGCCCTGGCTCCTTTGGAATTGAAAGGGGCAAAGAAACTTTTGACAGATAGACTGTCTGATATAACGAGGCAAGAAGTGAGTGCTGCTGTCAGGGATAACAGAGCACTGGGGGATTATCCTTTAATAGCCAATAGTGGGCGTGCCCGGATGCCTTATCTAGGCAGTTGCTCTGCAATCAAATTCAGAAGGTTATTTATGTTGGCTTGATTAAACTCCTTTCCATCGGCTTTAACAGAAGGCAGATATATAGGGACCCCCCTGGTGGAACAGCTATGTAATTGCAATCTTCACTAGATTGATACCCTGAAACATATTTTGTTGAACTGCCCGTTTTATGCGGTGGCGCGGGAAAGGTATATTTTACCCCTGATTGCTCCTTTTCCCGGAAGGGTATCTGAGTCGAAAGGTTATACACCTTATGGGAGATCTCCCATAAGGTTATACACCTTATGGGAGATCACTGTATCAGGGTTACAGGTAAAGTAGCCACCTTCCTATTTTCAGTGTTAACTATAAAATCAAAAATGAAGGCTGGATAGGAGCCTGGTCCTTCATCCACCTAACTCTCAGGGGGGATTGGGATTGATCTTCATTTATCCATATGCCCCCCTGGTGGCACAGGTCATAGTCCGACGCACCCATCCGGGCATTGAAATCCCCCACTATCAGAATTCCAATGTCCGGGTGTTTGGTATGTGACTTCTCCACCACCAAAACCAATTCCTTCCATACACTGTCCTCGTAATACAGATATCCGCAATGGGGGATATATACACATATCACAAGAAGTAGCCTGTGTAAATGCTGCATTAAACAGCCACAAGTGCATGAGATTTCCTTTGGCAGGGGTAACAACTTGGCATTCATTTCCTCTGACACTAAGCAAAGGGTTCCTCCACTTGGCCTGCCCCTTATGTCTATTTTTATCGCTTCTTGCCAGAACGCCTTATACCCATAAAAGTTAACCTCCTCCAAACACCAGGTTTCCTGGGCCAAGATTATATCAAAGCCCCTAAGAAAGGGCAAACAGCCAGGGTTCTGGGGTTTAGACCTCCAACCGGCCACATTCCAAGACAAAATGTTTAAGGATAAAGATTTTCTGTTCTCTAAATGTCAATCCGTTTTGGCCTTGTTTGTGGTTTCTAAACCTTCCCTACTACCTAACAAACCTGCAACATTGGTAATGCCCTTGGCCCTCCCTATGTCCTTAGCCAACTCAAATGTTCTAGAAGGTGCGGGGGGGTGGGGTGTATTCCCGGGCCATTTCCTTCAGGGGGAACTAATTGAACATCCTCGGCATCTCTTCCCTGCAGTGTCTCCATAAATTGGCCTGAAGGGGGTATTGTTAGGTCCCCTCCCATCTAAACATAAGATCTGATTTTCCTGGTAAGTTTCTTAGAGCTCAGTGTCTGCAAGTGCACGAAATTCAGCCCACCTTCTACTTGTCACTGTCAGGACGCTCGTCCCAGGGTTTGCCTCATACATCATTACAGGGCCCTGATTTCCTTCCTCCCCCACTGTCTGCTGAGTAGGCCCCTGCCTAGGCTGTACCACCCTGATCTCTACTTCCAGAGGAGGGATCCTCCTTATAGGGACTACTAAATCAGTGTCTACCGCGGGCTTCACTATAAAGCTCCTTCCTGCCCGCTGTTCCATGCCTATTCCCTCCTGTTCCATGTCCTCCTCATCCCCAGAAAATAGAAACCTCATATCATTCTTATTTTTTACAGCCCAGGTCTTGGTTTCCATTTCCGCCACTGCATTTTGTCCCATGGGGATTCCCTTATCGTTATCTAACTCTATTAAGGTAGCTGTGGGGGAACCTGATTGGGAAGGCTTGGGTGGAGCTTCTGCCTTGTTTGTCCCCTTCTGGGAATCTATCCTTGGCAAATCACTATTGTTCTTTTCAGCGCCCACCCCCAAAACCTGATTTATACCTCCAATATTCTGCAGATTAGTATTTACGTAGATTTTAGCTATACATACACCATTATCTGACAGATTGAGTGGTGGGTTTTTTGAGGGGGGGCAGCACCAACCCCTGGTGGCAGCAGGGGAAGGTGCTGGGGGAAGTGGAGTTAGGATAAGGGGCGGGGTTGTGATTTTGGAATTAGGTTAGAGATGGAAGGGTTATGTGTTGTTGATTTTGTAGAAGAAATGTGTATTTGATATTATTTAGATTGTTGTTGTATTATTGTAAAGCGTGTGGATGATAGGTTCCCCCCCCTTCCTGGTGAGAGCAGGAGGGTAGGGAGGAGTTCATGGGTTCCTTCCCTGGTGGCAGCAGGGATGGAGCATATGGATGGGATGATATGGATAAACTGTGATATATTGTAATAATGTTGATTTACTGTTGTTGTATTGAATTATGTGAGGGAAGGAGAGGGTGGGAGGGAGTGGTAGATTAACCCTTTCCTGGTGGCAGCAGGAATGGGGTGAATGGGTAGGGGGGTAGGATGATGGGATAAATTGTAATTTTGCACTGTGATAATTGTGTTGGTCCATATTGGACATTGCTATTGTTATTTATTGTGAATATTGTTGTTTTTGTTTTTCCTTTGGTTGTAAGCCGCCTCAAGTCGCCTTTGGCGAGAGACTGTGGGGTACAAATTAAAAGTGATGATGATGATGATGATGAACTTTACTTGCCTCCCAGGTGCATTCAGGCAGTCTACTGTTTCTAAATGATATCACGCATTTTAAACAATCCCTATTTCTTTGAATGAATCTAATGTCTTGGATATCCCTTGGATAACATGGAGAGCATAGTAGAACCCTTAAGTGCCTGGACACCAGGTACGGGGTGGACCAATTGGGGACATACCCAGAGGGGAGGGGGTAGATCGAGAAAGCTAGTGCATTACTACAAAAGCTATACTCCACCTTAACATCCAAGGCAACTCTGGTGTTATCACTTTGCTCATTTATTGGCTCAGTCTCCCTTCCCCCTCTAATCTTCCATGATATTTTCTCTTGTTCCTCCATATATTTTCCAGCTACCCTACTCCCATCATGAGCTCCTGGTTGCTCTATCAGGGCTTTTCAGTTTTTCCTCCACTCTCTTGGTTAATATGGTGATCTGGGCAAATATATGCTGCAGCATTTTACAGATGAGCGCAGTTTGTTCAGCCATTAGATGAACCCAATTGCCACCCCACCCCCCTTACTACATAAAAGAGAATCAGGGGAATCTCTCAGCGTTGGGGAGTGTACTGATATTCCCTCAGAAATATGACCGTCTGGGGAATCCAATCTCCTTTTCTGTGGTTCCCTGTCCCCTCTCCAGGGGGATTATCCACTTGTGTCCCCATCTTCTGAGGCAACAGACTGCAAGGGCTTAAGCCAGTTGCTCAACTGAATGTCAGGAGACCACAGTTCTGAGTCCTCAGGGCTGTCAATCCTAGTCTTAGTATTGATGAGGAATCTTTCCATTCTCCTCTGTTTTGGGGGGGAAGACGACTCCGGAGGCTTCCCCCTGCACTTTCCTTCTTACTTTAGCAGGCATGTCTCCTGTCCTATAGGTAGGAGATTGTCACGGGGAAGTTGCTACTCCTGCCGCTCCTGCCGGCAGCTAAGGCCATGTGCACAAGGGCGTGCTGCCCCGGCATGAGCCTCTGGTGCTGCCGGCAGCATCAGCTCTTTTAAAGTCCTGGTCCAGGCTCTGGTTCCTGGCCCCACCCCGCCCCCCGGTTCTCTCGCTCCACCACAAGCCTCCTCAGCGTCGGCTCTTTTAAAGTCCTGGTCCAGGCTCTGGTTCCTGGCCCCGCTCCGCATGCCAGCTCTCTCGCTCCACCTAATTCAGAAGAGGTTTCTACCTCCTAGATGATCTGTCCTGGTCCAACAGAATCCTGGAGACCAGAACATGTTCCATTTGTGTTCTTTTCTCTTGCTTCAGTAAATCTCTCAGTTCATCTCACCACAAGCCATATTACTCAAGGGGAGTGCTCTCACCTCAGGTTCCCATGCAGTCTGAGTCCTTCAGCAATCCCTCAGGTGCTAGGACAGGATTTGTAGCATGGAGGTGGCCAGGTCAGGTCCCAGACCCTGAAGGCTTCTGGATCCTTCAACTTCCACAGGAGAAGCAAGAGTCCTTGGGAAACTCCTCTTCCTATGGCCAAAATGACCATTTTCAAAAAAAGAGTAGCCACAACCAGTAGACCCACACATTTACAAAATGGCCTTTCTACTCATGCTTGGGAGGGGAGCAGGAAAGCAGCAATGCATCATGCAAACACAGAGCAAGCAAAACAAACCATCTTAAGGCAACAATGTTATGTGCAGTCCTTAGCACACCATAAAAGCAGCAGCGGAGATTTCCACTTGTCCCCCAAAACATGCAATGTATGAGGTAGTTTCTGCTGCAGCTAAACATTGAGCATTCATGCAAAGACTAGCCATTATTGAAAAAGCCTGCCACAACATCCCACCAAACTACAAAGGGCGGGGCCATTTTAAAATGCAAGGAACATTTCAGCAAAGATTAGAAACCCTTCCATCCAAGCCCCTAGGTCTCCCAGCTGTAAAACAGAAAGCAAACAGTTTTACATCAAAAACAGCCAAGAAAGAGACCAATTTTAACCAAAAGTAGCCATGGCCAGTGGGGGCACCAGAAAATGGCCACAGTCTTTGCACATGCTTGAGGGGTTTGGGAGAGGAGCAGGGGAAACTAGCAGTGCACATGCAAACACTAACACAGAACAAGCAAAAGCAAACCAGATCTTAAACCAACTGAACCACATTATGTGAAGTCTTAGCACACCACAAAAGCAGCAGTGAGGAATTCCACTTGTCCCCCAAAACATGCTTCACTGTTACACCTCTGTTGAAGCCCCACTTTCCCCAACAGCCCCCTTAATGCCAGCCCCATTTTTATCCATCTCCCAAAAGCCCCATTCTCTCTCCCACCCAAGCAGCCCCCAGAAGCCCCATTCTCTCTCCCCCAAGTAGCCCCCCAGAAGCCCCCAGAAGCCCCATATTCTCTCCCCCCAAGTAGCACCCAGAAGCCCCATTCTCTCTCTCTCTCCCTCCCAAGAAGCCCCGTTCTCTCCCCTTAAGTAACCCCCAGGAGTCCCATTCTCTCCCCCTTCCCAACAGCACCCCAGGCCCCCTTTTCACCAGTGTTTCCCAGAAAAATAACTAAAAATAACTAACTTGCCAATAGGGATATGTCTGATGCAGGTCCAGCAGCAGCGTGGGGTAACAAAGCCACAAACAAGCCAGGCCAGCCAGCACTCTCTCTCCACCAAAATGGCACAAATCAACAGCATGCCAAAAGAGGAGAGCTCTCTTTTAACCCCACCCTAGGGGGTGAGATACAGGTAGGCGGCCAGAGCCCTCAACAGCAGCAGCTGTGTGGTACACACTGTCTGGGCACTTGAGTCTCCAGTCCAGACAGTCTTCCAAAGCAGCCCATAGGGCTCTGTGCAACACTGCCCCCACTGACGGGAAAAGCAAAGTGCTTTTCCCCATTCAGGCAGCATTGGCTCTAAGCCCAGCTGCCCAAATCACTTTTGTAAAGTTTTGTCCCTTAAGGGACTCCTTAGAGTAGGCTCAGCAGGAGGCACTGTCCCCCACCCCCTCAGATCCTGCCTACACATGTGTCCAGGGAGGAACAACAACAACAACACTGAGCACTCCACTGATTGCTGAACTAGAGTACTCGGACCAAGGTGTTGGTGTTGACCTTTAAAGCCCTAAATGGCTTGGGACCCACCTATCTGTAGGACCTCCTCACCCTCCGGGTCCTGGAGGGACCCTTGCGGTCAGCTGAGGGTGCCCTCCTCAAGGCCCCCCAGGTTTTCCAGGTGTCCACTCTGAGGAGGGCATTCTCCGTGGCTGTGCCGCAGCTCTGGAACTCCCTCCCATTGGAGATCTGCTTGGCTGCTGGCCTCCCCTCTTTCCACAAACAATGTAAGACCTGGCTGTTCCACCAGGCCTTTCCCGAGGGAGATGGGATGGGGTTTTATATTGTTTTTAATAGTAATCATTATTGTTTATTTTAATGTTTTAAAATGTTTTGAAGATGTTGTGAGCTGCCCTGAGATGCCTGAGGCAGGAGGGGGTGACATATAAGTTTTAATATAAATAAATAAATGTCTGGAGCGGGTTGCTGGCTCCCCTTCCCCTTGGTGCCTTTGGGACTCAGGTGAGGGGGTTTTTTCTTTTTGTTTTTTTCTCTTTTTAAAAGCATGAAGAGTGTGCAGAGGGGGATCAGGCCAGGAAGGGCAATGCCCCCTGGTGCCCTGAAATGCACACCGCCCCTGAGGAGGAATAAAACAGGTCCTAATCCTTAACCCACCCACCCCCTACCCATCCTCCACACCGAAGGCCAGGAGGAACAGCCAGGTCTTATACCTACATCGAAAAGAGGGGAGATCTGGGTCCAAACGGTGGGCCTGAGGGTGGAGCCTGGCCTAGGGGCAGAGCCAGGGCAACGGTAGGCAGAGCCAGGGCAACGGTAGGCCAGTGGCATAGTAAGTACTCCCCCATGCCCTGATGCAGGAATCCATAGGAATATGCTTGAGAGCTCACAATCCTTCTCTTCTCATCTGCTGCAGTGCTCATCCAAATACAATGTGCTGCTTCTGCTGCTGCTGCTGCTCCTCACAAAAGCCTGCTAAGATGATAATTACAGAGGTCTGTCTGCCATCCCTTAAATCAGTCCTTTAAATTCAATCCCTGATCACCTGTGGATCACATGAGTGCACTCCCCTTCCAATGTTCAATCAGGCTACTGCAGAGAGCTTGTATCCATGTTGTCTTTCCTCAGTTGATCAGGAATTCAATGTTTTCTTCAATAAGTCAGGAAATCCTAGAGGAGGCAAGATCCATTCTCCATATCTTCCCCGCTCACAGGTGATGGATTTCTCCGGGCAATCATTTGGGGAATAACCACAATGGCCAAATTGTAGCCTCTGCTAGGCTACAAAGCAGTTAATTAACAATTTAAAAAGCTAGTAAGCATAGCTGTGTCACCGGGGTGGGAATCTCCAGTACACTCAAGGGACTTACACACTGGGCTAAGGCTTGACCTTGGCCTGGGGTTTTCACAGGGTGGAGTAAGTGCCTGTCAGGATAGAATGGTGGCCAGTAAGATCTCCAGGAGATCAGGCCTCTATCATCATGGGGCGCGAGCGACACAGGGAAGCCAAAGTCTTGCCCCAAGTTCTCAATCACTACAAGTACCCAGAGAAGGAGTAGGGATGGAGCACTCCATGGGGGGGTTATGTGAGAGGCAAGGTTAGGAGACGGACGAAGGGAGGGCAACGGGTCACACAGCCAAGGAAGGGAAAAACCCAGGAGGGGTTGGGGGAAGGGAAAGTCACTCACTCACACACTCACTGTTCACTCGATCCCGCACTCACGTCATGACCAGGAAGAGGTTGTAGGGAAACTCACTCACACGGGGCTCGAACTCCACACATGCTATAATTGTTGCACAAGCACATGAATCCAATCTCGCACATGCCGCAACACTTAGCTCTCAGGGGCCGGTCTGTGTCTATGATCACTCTCGGCAGCGCTGGGCTTTAATTCCAAAGGCCCCGCCCCTGTACTCCCGTGTAGGCGCTCTGAGTGGTGCAACAGGGCTGGGGGCTGCCCCACATCATGTGTTGATGTGGGAGGCATGGCTACGGGTTCCGGGCCAGGGCCGGTTGTCAGGGGCAATGGTGTCTGTTCACTGCTGTGCCGTTCCCCTGGCGGGGCTGTAGCACTCCGGTGGGGGGTGACAGGGCATTGTCGGGTGGACGCCGAAGCCGGCGCTGATAGGCGGGGCTAACAGGCTGAGTCATTATAACAAGCTTTCCACCCATCTACTGAGCAAAGCACATGCAATAAATCATATACAGTAGTTTAATAAGGGTATAAACAAAATCCTAAATCACAATAAAAGTAATTATGAACAACATGTAAGAAAGCTGCTGAAGAACCCCTGAAAAGAAAACAGACCATAGCAGACTAATTAAGACATACAAACTAGAGGGCAAGTGTCTAAAATGATATTTTTATATATATTATGCTAATGAAGAATCAAGGAAAAATAAACAATAAATATACAAATACAAACAGGTGTGCATGTTTCAAACAGACTTCATGACAACAGATTGTCTTCTGGATGGATAATATAAACTTTTAAACATGTAAAGACATTAAAGACAAAGAAGATGATATACAAAATAAGTTGACATGTTTCGACCCTCTAGGGGTCTTCTTCAGAACCTCAAACAGTTATCTGAAAATAAAATAATATATTTCATGTATATAGAATAATAAAGAATTTCCTTATTATATAAATGTTGCCACATGCCCCTG